>JADRCH010000101.1:2495244-2531553 GCA_019843965.1 Rhynchomys soricoides | reverse complement strand
CAGGATGAGTGTCTGAGGAACTGAGGAGTCTGGTCTACCTTTCTATAGTGCAGACCCAGGGAAGAAAGCTGGTCATTGGGTTAGGTGCCTAGCACCTTCACCTTTTATCTCTCTTGTTGACTTCCAATTGGAATAGTTTTAAAAACACATGGGAAACTTTGAATATGTATTATAAAAATATTGAGAGACATTATATAGATTTTTATGTACTTACTAATGTTCTGAATGCTAGTTATCAAAAACTTTAGGAGCTGAGGACGTGATGTAGCTTAGTGAGTACCTGCCTAGCCTGTGCAAGGCTCTGAGTTCAAGTCTTAGCACTGCAGAACAAAAACAGGAAGCAGCAAAACAAAAGAAAACCTCTGTTTATTTCTAAATAGTGCTGAGTCAAGGATTTCTATTCTAGGAGCTTAGATGCCAGGAGTTAAACACAACTTGAAATCAGCAAGGTGGTATGTAACCTTAACATGCAACACATAACAGCAAAAGGGCCAAAAAAAGGTTCATCAAGTAAAGGTGCTTGCCACTCAGCATGGCAGAAAAAGGAGAGATCTGATCTGTCCTCTGACAAATCTGTCCTCAGATTCAAAGGGGCCATGCTTGTGTATACAAATACACATATGTTAGCTATAACTTATTAGCATGGTAAGTTTTATGTAATCGTTAGAAAATTATCTTATAAAGGTTAAAGTGATGTGGAAATAAAAAAATCAGAATATACACTATGGAAAATGATTATACCATATAGAAATGAACATATGCACTTACCAGAAAAAAATAGATGGTAATATAAAATATTTAATATATTAACCTCTGGCAAACAAGACTGTGTGATTCTCTTCTTCTTCTTCTTCTTCTTCTTCTTCTTCTTCTTCTTCTTCTTCTTCTTCTTTTTCCTGAGCTTGTAGTCATTTTGCAATTATATTAACTTGCCATAACATGAAACATTGGTTTTCAGAAAACTTCTCCTATAACTGGGTTACATTTATTTAGAAATTCAATGACCCTCAACCATACTCTATAACACAGGAAAGTGTATTTCTGATCAAAATTTCTATGAACAGATTCATTCTAGTATGAGAGGTATGACACTCTGGTTGTAAGAGCCAAGCTGAAGCCATTGTGTGAGTCAAAGAAAGGACTTTGTGGTGTTTTCTTGTGGTTCATCCCAGCAGCAGCAATTTCAGATTGTATTTCTGCTCTTCCCCTGGATGGTGAAACTCAGTCTTACTTTCTCACCAACAATGTTATGCAAAGGCTGATTGTTCTTATTACCTCTATATTGAAACATGCCCAGAATGTGATCCAGGAAAGTAAGGAGAAGGATTCGGAAACAGGAAAGTAGAGATGTAGCCCATAGCAGAGTGGAGCACGTTAGAGTGTTGGGTACTTGTCTTACACCAGCAAAGTCGCCAGTTTGATCCCTGCATATGTCAGCACTTCGGAGATGGAGGCAGCAGAAGTAGAAGGTCAAGGTCTTTCTCAAGCACACAGTACTGTGAATTTAAGACCAGCCTGGGCTATGTGAGATCCTATATCTAAATAAAATAAATAAAAACCAACCATTGTTGTTTTCTTCAGGACAATGGTAATCAAAGAATATGTTGGATCTTGTTAGAAGAAACCACTCAGAATAGCGTTTCACGTAAATTCTGTGAAAATAATACTAAAATCACCAGGCAGACATCAAATGAGCTTTTCACCACAGAAAGAACACCTTGAAGGAAACAGGACTCATGCACATGCTGAGGAAGTCTGTGAATGCAAATGCTTGCCGTCTGTGCCCTTCAGCTGCAGGCATATGGAACAGCCAGATCTTTAGACTTGGCCCAAGACATAAAGTGTGTGTCAAAAGGTTAACCAACCCTGACGTAGGATATTTTTTACTACTTAAAGACATTTCTTTCTCTGTCATCTGCTTGTCACATATTGACTCTGTTCTTTCTCAACATTTAATTAAAATTCCCTACATAGGAATATTTACTGCTCGGCAGCAAGTCAGTATAGTCATGTCCACACTGCCCCAAGAAATACACAGACAATGTCCTCAATTCAGGGGTAAACAGACAATGTACTCAAGTCAGGGCGATGTTTGATATGTGCAGATCCAGCAGCGTTGCACGATACAAACCATGAAGATAAATTCTTTCATGCATTGATGAATACTTGCATTAAGAAGGTTAATTTCCACAGGAGCCTTCCGGTTTCCATCTGTGGCTGGTGACCTCAGCCTGGGCCACAGGGCTTCATAGCCAAATAATGCCAGGAGAAAGCTAGCCTCTCAGGAGTGTGGACAAGTCATTAGTGGAGGTAAGACAAGCACCACTGCTCAGCAGGACCCATCCATAATCCTCAGGACACGGGGACTGAGGAGTGGTCTTCTGATTTCCTGTGACACAGGGCTCCATACTCAACTAGTGCCAGGAGAGAACTGGTCTCCCAGGAGTGCCGACACACCTTCAAGCATAGGCAAGACCAACTACTTCTGTTCAAATTCCTGGATCAAGAGGGGCCTTTGCAGAGCCACCAGGACACAGGAACCAAGGAACAGCTGGGGACAGTATCCTTCTGGTTTCTGTCTGTACCCCAGAGCTGACCCTGTACCACAGTTCTCCAAACCCAAACTCCTCACACAGAGAGTTGGTCTCCAAGGAGTACTGATACAGAGGCTTGCAGGAGGGACAAGCCACAGTCAGAGAGAGCAAGACCAGCTAACACCAGAGATAACCAGATGCTGAAAGGCAAGGGCAAGAACATAAGGAACAGAAACCAAGGCAACTTGGCATGATCAGAACCCAATTCTCCCACCACAGTGAGCCCTGGATAACCCAACACACCAGAATAGCAAGTTTCAGATTTAAAATCATCTCATGATGATTATAGAAGATTTTAAGAAGGAAATAAATAACTCCCTTAAAAAACACAAGAGAACACAGGTAAACAGCTAGAAGCCCTTAAAGAGGAAACACAAAAATCCCTTAAAGAATTACAGGAAAACACAATCAAACAGACAAAGGAAAAGAACAAAACCATCCAGGATCTAAAAATGGAAATAGAAACAATAAAGAAATCACAAAGGGAGACAACCCTAGAATTAGAAAACCTAGGAAAGATGAGGAGTCATAGATAGAAGCATCACCAACAGAATAAAAGAGATAAAAGAGAGAATCTTGGGTGCAGAAGATACCATAGAAAACATTGACACAAAAGTCAAAGAAAATGCAAAATGCAAAAAGCTCCTAACCCAAAACACCCAGGAAATCCAGGACACAATGAGAAGACCAAACCTAAGGATAATAGGTATAGAAGAGAGTGAAGATTCCCCACTTAAATGGCCAGTAAATATCTTCAACAAAATTATAGAAGAAAAGTTCCCAAACCTAAAGAAAGAGATAAAACATCCTAACCCTAACTCTAACTCTAACCCTAACCCTAACCATAATTCCTCCCATCACATAATAGTCAAAACACCAAATGCACAAAGCAAGGAAAGAATATTAAAAGCAGTAAGGGAAAAAGGTAAAGTAACATATAAAGGCAGACCTATCAGAATTACACCAGACTTCTCATAATAGACTATGAAAGCTAGAAGATCCTGGGCAGATCTCATAAAGACACTAAGAGAACACAACTGCCAGCCCAGGTTGCTATACCCAGCAAAACTCTCAATTACCATAGATGGTGAAAACAAGATATTCTATGACAAAACCAAATTTACACAGTATCTTTCCACAAATCTAGCCCTACAAAGGATAATAGATGAGAAAACACCAACACAAGAAGGGAAACTACACCCTAGAAAAAGCAAGAAAGTAATCTTTCAACAAACTCAAAGGAAGATAGCCACACAAACACAAAATAACATTGAAAATAACAGGAAGCATCAATCACTATTCCTTAATATCTCTTAACATCAGTGGACTCAATACCCCAATAAAAAGACACATACTAACAGACTGGATACATAAAAAGGACCCAGCATTTTGCTGCATACAGGAAATCCACCTCAGTGTTAAAGACAAACACTACCTCAGAGTAAATGGCTGGAAAACAATTTTCCAGGCAAATGGTCCCAAGAAATAGGCTGGAGTAGCCATTCTAATATCAGATAAAATCGACTTTCAACCAGAGGTCATAAAAAAGATAAGGAAGGACACTTCACCCTCATCAAAGGAAAAATCTACCAAGAAGAACTCTCAATTCTGAACATCTATGCTCCAAATGCAAAAGCACCCACCTTCATAAATGAAACTTTACTAAAGCTCAATGCACACATTGCTCCTCACACAATAATAGTGGGAGACTTCAACACCCCACTCTAATCAATGGACAGATCATGGAAACACAAACTAAACAGAGACACAGTGAAACTAACAGAAGTTATGGACCAAATGGATTTAACCGATATCTATAGAATATTTCATCCTAAGTCAAAAGAATATACCTTCTTCTCAGCACCTCATGGTACTTTCTCCAAAATTGACCGTGTAATCAGTCACAAGACAAATCTCAACAGATATAAGAAGACTAAAATAATCCCATGCCTCCTATCATATCACTACGGATTAAGGATGGTCTTCAATGGCAACAGAAAGCCTACATACACATGGAAGCTGAACAACACTATACTCAATGATAACTTGGTCAAGGAAGAAATAATGAAAGAAATTAAAGACTTCCTAGAATTTAATGAAAATGAAAGTACAACATACCCAAACTTATGGGACACAATGAAAGCAGAGTTAAGAGGAAAACTCATAGCTCTGAATGCCTCCAAAAAAAAACTGGAGAGAGCATACACTATCAGCTTAACAGCACACCTGAAAGCTCTAGAACAAAAAGAAGCTAATACACCCAAGAGGAGTAAAAGTCAGGAAACAATCAAATTAAAGGCTGAAATCAACCAAGTAGAAAGAACACCAACAAAAAAACTATACAAAGAATCACCAAAACCAGAAGCTGGTTCTTTGAGAAAATCAACAAGATAGATAAACGCTTAGTCAGACTAACAAGAGGGCACAGGGACAGTATCCAAATTAACAAAATCAGAAATGAAAATTGAGATATAACAACAGAATCTGAGGAAATTAAAAAATCCTCAGATCCTACTACAAAAGCCTATAGTTAACCAAATTGGAAAATCTGGATGAAATGGACAAGTTTCTAGACAGATACCAAATACTGAATTAAGTCAGGATCAGATAAACCATCTAAACAATCCCATAACCCCTAAAGAAATAGAAGCAGTCATTAAAAGTCTCCCAACCAAAAAAAGCCCAGGACCAGATGCAGAATTTTATCAGACCTTCAAAGAAGACCTAATACCAATACTCTTCAGACTAGGCCACAAAATAGAAACAGAAGGAACACTACCCAATTCATTCTATGAGGCCACAGTTACACTGATACCAAAACCTCACAAAGACCCAACAAAGAAAGAAAACTTCAGACCAATTTCCCTTATGAACATAGATGCAAAAATACTCAATAAAATTCTTGCAAATCAAAACCAAGAAAATATCAAAATGATCATTCATCATGATCAAGTAGGCTTCATCCCAGGGATGCAGGGATGATTCAATACCCAGAAATCCATCAATGTAATCTGCTTCATAAACGCAAAGAAAAACACCACATGGTCATTTCATTAGATGCTGAAAAAGCATTTGACAAAATTCAACATCCCTTCATGATAAAAGTCTTGGAAAGATCAGGAATTCAAGGTCCATACCTAAACATAGTAAAAGCAATATACAGCAAACCAGTAGCCAACATCAAACTAAATGGAGAGAAACTTGAATCATTCCCACTAAAATCAGGGATTAGACAAGGCTGTCCACTCTCTCCCTATCTATTGGATATAATACTTGAAGTTCTAGCTAGAACAATTAGACAACAAAAGGAGGTCAAAGGGATACAAATTGGAAAGGAAGAAATCAAAACATCACTGCAGATGATATGATTGTATACTTAAGTGACCAAAAAACTCCACAAGAGAACTGCTACAGATGATAAACAACTTCAGCAAAGTGGCCAGATATAAAATTAACTCAAACAAATCAGTAGCCTTAGTAAACTCGAAGGATAGACAGGCTGAGAAAGAAATTAAGGAAATGACACCCTTCACAACAGTCACAAACTATATAAAGTATCTTGGTGTGACTCTAACCAAACAAGTGAAAGATCTGTATGACAAGAACTTCAAGTCTCTGAGAAAGAAATCGAAGAAGACCTCAGAAGATGGAAAGACTCCCAAGCTCATGGATTGGCAGGATTAATATAGTAAAAATGGCCATCTTTCTGAAAGCAACCTATAGATTCAGTGCAATCCCCATCAAAATTCCAACTCAATTCTTCATAGACTTAGAAAGAGCAATTCTCAAATTCATTTGGAATAACAAAAAAAAAAAAAAAAAAAAAAAAACAAGAACAAGATAGCAAAAACTATTCTCAACAATTAAAGAGCTTCTGGGGAATCAGCATCCCTGACCTCAAGCTGTACTACAAAGCAGTAGTGATAAAAAGTGCATGGTATTGGTACAGTGACAGGCAGGTAGATCAATGGAATAGAACTGAAGACCCAGAAATGAACCCACACACCTACTATCACTTCATCTTTGACAAAGGAGCTAAAACCATCCAGTGGAAAAAAGACAGCATTTTCAATAAATGGTGCTGGCTCAACTGGAGGTCTACATGTAGAAGAATGCAAATTGATCCATTCCTATCTCTTTGTACAAAGTTCAAGTCCAAGTGGATCAAGGACCTCCACATAAAACCAGGTACACTCAATCTAATAGAAGAGAAAGTGGGGGAAAGTCTTGAACACATGGGCACAGCGGAAAAGTTCCTGAATAGAACACCAATGGCTTATGCTCTAAGATCAAGAATCGACAAATGAGACCTCATAAAATTACAAAACTTCTGTAACGCAAAGCACACTGTCAATAGGACTAAAATGGCAACCAACAGATTGGGAAAAGATCTTTACCAAGCGTACATCTGATAGAGGGCTAATATCCAATATATACAAAGAACTCAAGAAGTTAGACTTCAGAAAACCAAATAACCCTATCAAAAAATGGGGAAGTGAGCTAAACAGAGAATTCTCAACTGAGGAAACGCGAAGGGCTGAGAAGCACTTAAAGAAATGTTCAACATCCTTAGTCATCAGGGAAATGCAAATCAAAACAATCCTGAGATTCCACCTCACACCTGTCAGAATGGCTAAGATCAATCACTCAGGTGACAGCAGATGTTGGTGAGGATGTGGAGAAAGAGGAACACTCCTCGATTGCTGGTGGGATTGCAGGCTGGTACAACCACTCAGGAAATCAGTCTGTTGGACCCTCAGAAAATTGGACATAATAATACCTGAGGACCCAGCTATTCCACTCCTGGGTATATACCCAGAAGATGCTCCAACATATAATAAGGATATATGCTCCACTATGTTCATAGTAGCCATATCTATAATAACCAGAAGCTGGAAACAACCCAGATGTCCCTCAACAGAAGAATGGATACAGAAAGTGTAGTACATTTACACAATGGAATACTACTCAGCTATTAAAAACAATGACTTCATGAAATTTGCAGGCAAATGGATGGAACTTGAAAATATCATCCTGAGTGAGGTAACTCAGTCACAAAAGAACAAACACGGTACGTACTCCCTGATAAGTGGATATTAGCCCAAAAGCTTGGAACCCCCATGATTTAATTCACAGCAACTTTTGGACTGAATATGGACTGAGTGGTTGAAAGGGGAAAACATTTGAAATGTAAATAAAGCATCAAAAAAAGAATACATACATCTCTAAAATAAAATAGGGTTACCCAATAAATCTACCGAAATTTATGCTACAAGTGATTTTATTAAATGTAATGCAGCAAGGAGACAGAAGACGCATAACTAGTTGTCTAACTATAGCCATAGCTTAAAAGGCTGTGTATGGTTAAGGAAGAAGCCACAAGAGCAAAGTTCAGAGTTCAATTCTAGGATCTGTGTCTGACTACAACCTCAGTGGGCTGCTGCCACGTTCTCAGTGTCCAAATCATAGATCATCATGATCAAGTCTTAGACTGTGGTAGAGATTAAATGGATTAATTCATGTGATGCTTCCCTCGGGAGTGATTGATCAGAATGATCACAATGTCATCTGCAGGCACCTCTGGTTGGTAACTCAAACACCCTCAAGAGCGCTAAGAACTCTGAGGGGAAGACATGAAGAGTGAACAGGTTCAGTGGGCTCCACCCAGAGTATGTGACCAGACAGAGATGGTGAATCTGGGACCTAGCCATCCAGCCAGGCAGTATAAAGTATAGGATGGTGCATCTGCTTCCTCTCAGTCTTCCAGGGGCACAGTCCTCTAATCCACAATCCCTTGGAAGGTTCAGACAAAAGCCCAGCTGAGGTGGAGCCAAAATTTTGTATGCCTCTAACTGTACCTTCTGAGGACAACCAACACAAATCAACCCAGAGCTGGACTATTCTCCTGGGCTCCTCAGTGATGGTTTCTAGATGTTCCACACCAAGAACTCAGCAGCATCCCCTGGCAAAGCCCTCTATACAGACTTTGAGGGAACTGAGGGTTTTTCTATACCTACGAGTACCGTCCTTTGATCAGGTAAAACACACCTGGTGCACAGATGACAGGTGTCACTGACCACAGAGATATCACTCACTGGCTGCCTTAAGACCACAGTCACTGCAAGCAAGATGATAATCTCCAAGGAAAGTAATCAGATTAAGACCTGAAGTGGTGACCAGATTGTCTCTGGGATCTGGACGGCAAGTTATGTAGAGGTCGGTTGAAGACCCTGACTGATAAACTTTGTTAGGTAGGGTGAGGTAGCTGAGTAGATAAAGTGCTTGCCCAGCATGTACAATGCCCTGGGTTCAGTCTCCATCCAATACTGAGTAAACTAGGCATTATGGTACATGTCTGTAATCTCAGCAAAGGATCAGGGGTTCAAGGTCTTCCTTAGCTACATAGTATAATAAATAAATCATTATGGTCTATTTCCATATGGTATGCAGCTAGATAGCATTCATGGAGAATCACAGAAAGTGGGAGGCACTAGGTCACCAGCTTACCTAGCTGGTAGCTGGTGTTTGCTTGTTGGGGCTCTCAGTTCATCCTAGGGTTGAACAGCTATAGGCAGTCTGCTATGAAACCCAGCTTAAGTATCAGAAGGGCATCTCAAGTCCCAGAATATACATGAACTTTGCACTTGAACCAATAAGATAGAAACAGGGGAGGGGGACACATCCTTGGAATATTGTACCTCACTATGAAGGCCAAGCAAGCCTTGAACTCACAGAGATCCATCTACCTCTGCTCCCCAAATGCTGCTGGGCTTAAAGGCCTGCGTTGCTGCACCTGATTCAACATTTTTCATCAAGTTAGCTTGGCCATCTCATGTCTCGCTGCAATCCTGATTTATCATCCCCAGTATGCCAAACTTCACCTTTTAAACTCTAATGTTTTAACCCAGACAGCGTCTGCTGCGTGCTCATGCAGGCACGATGTTCAGCACCAAGAAAACAAAGGCCTGATATTAGGTGACTGTTTTGGCTGTCCACATCTCTCATGGTGATGGGCAAAATTAACCAGGATGCTTCTTGGTTTTTTTCAACCATGGTCTCATATAGCTCTGGCTGGCTTTGAACTCATTATCATGAGAAACAGTGAGCTTCGCTTCATAATTAAAAGTCCCATAGACATAGTTGTGAAAAAGCAAAACACTTTATTTTACAATCTTGCAAAGTAAGCTCTCACCCTAAAGAAAAGGCAGGAAAAAAAGAAAGGCTAATGTATTGATCTGGTTCAAAAATAGTAGTTTTAATAATTTTGTTCCTGTGAAAACCACAGTTCTCATCTTAAAGGAAATAAGAGTCCATTCTAGAATCATTTTCAGTGCCCATGGCCTAGAAACACAGGTTTTAGGCTACCCCAGCTTCCATGGTCCAATGTGGAAGAGTTCAGCCAGTGAGGAATAATTCGGTGCATGGGCATATGTTTAGGATTGTGGACAAAAATTCCTGAAAAGAAGCTATGTCTGACCGTGGACCGAAAACTGGAAGGTGTCTCTGTGTCTGCAGAGCCCAGTGGAGTTCTGGGAACTTCGTGAGTGGCAAGTAGAAGTCCAGAGGCTAATTATTTTATCTTGGGGTAGGTCTAGCCTTCTGCTATGCCTTGCTCCACTCTGAATTCTAGCATCTGTGATAATAAATGAAAAGCCCTTAGAAGCTAACTTAGCCGAATACTGGTTTCTGCCAATCCAAGAACTAAGACTGCCATCAGAGTATCTTGGGACTATAGAGTAGCTCCCCCATTGTCTTGTACCACCTCTGGTGTCCACTGATGTATTTTAAAGTCGCTTTCATGTGTGACTTTCTTTGTTTTGTAAAACTAAAAACCCGTGAAACTGCTTCCACATTGGACCATAGAAGCTGGGGTAGCCTAAACCTGTGTTATTGGGCCATGGGCACTCAAAATGATTCTAGAATGGACTCTTGTTCTCTTTAAGATGAGAACTGTGGTTTTCACAAGAACAAAATTATTAAAACTACTATTTTTGAACCAGATCAATACATTAGCCTTTCTTTTTTTCCTGCCTTTTCTTTAGGGTGAGAGCTTACTTTGCAAGATTGTAAAATAAAGTGTTTTGCTTTTTCACAACTATGTCTATGGGACTTTTAATTATGAAGCGAAGCTCACTGTTTCTCATGATAATGAGTTCAAAGCCAGCCAGAGCTATATGAGACCATGGTTGAAAAAAACCAAGAAGCATCCTGGTTAATTTTGCCCATCACCATGAGAGATGTGGACAGCCAAAACAGTCACCTAATATCAGGCCTTTGTTTTCTTGGTGCTGAACATCGTGCCTGCATGAGCACGCAGCAGACGCTGTCTGGGTTAAAACATTAGAGTTTAAAAGGTGAAGTTTGGCATACTGGGGATGATAAATCAGGATTGCAGCGAGACATGAGATGGCCAAGCTAACTTGATGATAAATGTTGAATCAGGTGCAGCAACGCAGGCCTTTAAGCCCAGCAGCATTTGGGGAGCAGAGGTAGATGGATCTCTGTGAGTTCAAGGCTTGCTTGCTTGGTCTACATAGTGAGTTTTAGGACACCCTGTGCTATGGAAAGAGAGAGACAGAGACAGAGACAGAGAGACAGACACAGAGAGAGAGAGAGAGAGAGAGAGAGAGACCCTGACTGAATAAATAAGTACATAAACAAACACATAAATTGGAGGTCAGGGCTCCTGGAAACACAGCCAAGTTTGTCTTGGCAGGCTCACAAAGTTCTGTTGTTCTTTGCCCTAGTAAACTTTTCAATTTTATGCATAGATACACTTTTATATATTTTCTTGCACTTTATGCATCTTACTGTAATACTCTGAATTTTGAGTAAGGACAGCCTGCACGTATTCAGGAAGGGGAGCACCCCAGATCACTTAAGGGCTGACTGAGGGCAGGAAACTCCAGACCAAGATTTAGAAGCCCAGCCTTTTGTTTTTTGTTAACTTGCCTGTTAAAATAATCTTGGGCAACTCACTCACTCTACCTGCACCCAAGCGTGAGTTCTCCCTCACGAACACAGAAAGGAAGCTAGAGAGACTTCTGCCTCAGCTGTCTTTAATATTCCAGTCTTCAACTAGTTTCTAATTCTCCTGAGGACAAGAATGCAAGGTGGCTCAGTGGGTCAAGGTGCTCACCACCAAACCTAAAATGACCTGAGCTTAGTCCCCAGGATATACATGGTAGAGGGAGAGAAACAACTCTTTCCGGTTGCCCTTTGATCTCCACACATATACCATGGCAAGCACACACACACACACACACACACTCACACACTAAATTTTTAAATGTAATTTAAATTTTTAAATGTTATTTATGCAGACATATGTAGTTTATGTATAACACGTACATGCAGGAGTTCACAGAGGCCAAAGAGGGCATTGTACCCCCTGGTACTGAAGTTACAGCTGGCTGTGAGTCTTCATCTAGGTAGTAGGGACTGAAGCTAGGTCCTCTGGAGATCATCAAGCACCCTTAACTCCTACTGAGCCATTGTCTCAGCTGGCTTAAACAAAATGTTTTACAGGGTCATATATTGAATCTTTTAAAATACCTCACACCATTGACACATAATGACCATGTGAGAACATTATAGCTGGTGTATCCATTTTTTTGGCTGCACTATTTGCAGTTTGTCAGATAGTTGCAAATAGAAGATTCCCATCTCTACACTTTCAAAGTTACTGTGCACTACACCTCATCTACATTCACCATTTAATAGCAACAGAGCAGGCAGCCTATCTCTAGAGTCGAACTTCTTATACTACCTTCCAAAAAGATGGATTTCTGGGTGGTGATAGGAAGGTTAATTCCGATTCTCAATTTTCCTGGATTAAGAAACACCTGGGGGACTTGTGAAGCGCCCCTGAGTGTGTCTGGATGACTTCTTGAGAGGCAATTAGATCATGAAGACTCTGATTCCCAATTAAACTCACCTGCAATGGGGATGATCAAAGGTAGAAGGTGAGGTATGTTTAGAGGAAGTGGGTCATTGCAGGTGTGTCCTTTGGAGTTGCATCTCACCCTGACCCCTGTCTGCATCCACTCTTGTCTCTGCCTCTAGTCTGCCAAGATGTGAAAAACAACCTCTGTCACACACTCTTGCTGCCATAATGCTCTGTCTATTGCATGAGGCCAAGAAACCAAGACGGAGCCCTCCACAACTATGAGACAAGTTAAGTCCTTTAAGTAATTTCTGTTAGGTACATTGGTCCGAGGGATGTAAAAGTAACTACTGCAGACCCCACTGCATCATGCCAATACATTGAAAGAGACTAGCATCTTAGGCTCATTGCTCTAGCTGTTCTCACCAGAAGAGGGTATGCAAGTCTTCCCTTCTTCACCCAGGACACCTAAGCCAACTCAGAGCACATCCCACACATACATGACTCTCTTTTTGAGAGAAATTCAGGGATAAGAGGGAATAAATACCCTCCTAAAGAAAGAAAAACATCAGATGAAAGGGGCTCTATGGGTGCAGGAAATGGCTACTGTAGCCCATGATGAAGAATTGGTACCTTGAAGGGATTCCAACTCTTATTAGGGACAACTAGAGGTAGACAAGCCATGAAACGGACAGATTCTGGTTCTAGACTTGTCTCTTGAGGTAAGTTATCCCCTGCCGTGTAACTTCAGAGTAAATGATCACACAATAAACTTGATTTTTTAATTGTTAATCTTCAGCTTGAAACCATATCCTAACCTTGAGAAAAATAGAAAAATACGTACACAAGCATACATGTGCACATTCACAAATACCCACAGGCGACTATTTCAACAAGGTGACATTTGTTCCTGTGAGTTCCTGCCCCAATCCATGCATGACTGATGTCAGACCCAGGCTTGTGCGGGCCCAAAGCAGGCAACTATAACTTCCGTGAGATCTTTCTCCTTATCTTCTTGCATTTATATTTGTTCTTCTTTCTTTGCCTAGTGTTTCCTGAGGTGGGTGGTATAGTATAGATGTCTTGCTTAGGGTTTACCACTTAATTCTCACATATGCTCAGCACCTTGAGCAGTCACGAGCCTGCATTCGCCACAGTTGATTGCAAACAGAAGCTTCTCTGTGAAGATGAGTGTAGCATTTGTCTATATGTATTAACATAGATGGCTAGAGAGCAGCTTAGTGTCACATCTCTTTAACTTAACAACAGCTATATTTCCCCTGTTGCCTAAGGCCTTCTCAGCCATGGACTTTTGACTGGGTTTACAGTACCAGGAATGAATTTCGTTCTGCAGAGCAGCCTCAAACCTAAGCAGCCATGTATGGCACATGGACCTGGAATCCCAGAGCTGAAGTATATGAGGCAGAAAGATTAAGGGAGTTTTCAAGACCAATCTGAGCTACATAGCAAGATTCTGTCTCAAAATAAAAAATTAAAGAACAACACAGATATGAAAAAGAAATCACCTGCTAACATGTAATATCTAATATATTTTCAACATCTCCAGACCTGACCCTTGAAAGGATAGGAAAATGAGTGTTTCGGGAAATTTGGAGAGCTGACTGCCCTTCCATAATTTATGCTGTTCTGACTATCTATACACGGACAGGATAGGAAGTAAAAGATGCAAAATAGTTAGTTCAACCTTCAGTGTGCTTGAAGCGTGAACTATTTTTAGTCTCATTTCCTATGTCAGCCAAACTGGTTTGACCTGTTCACAATCCATTTGGATCAAAAGTCAAAACCGTTTTGTTGCTGACAAGCACTTGAATACTTGGATATGTGTCCAAATACTCACCATGAAGTATATGAACAATTTATCTGAGAAGATCAAGGTGGGAAAATCAGGAGGCCCTGGAAATAAATTTAGTAACCGAGAACACTATCTAGTATTGGACACACATACACACACACACACACACACACACACACACACACGGGTAAAGGTCGAGAGGTGATCAGGAGCACTTGCTGTTCTCAGAGGACCCAAGCTTGGTTGCTAGAATAGAACCATCCATGCCTAAATCTAGTTTAGGGAACACGATGCCCTCTTCTGACTCCCTCAGGTACCAGGCATGCACACGGTACACATACACACTTGCGGACAAAGCACTCATAATAAATGAATGAATGAATGAATGAATGAATGAACGAACGAATAAATAAATAAGTGAGATGTTAAATATAACAACAGAAAAAGTACTTTCAGGAAATACAAGGCAGAATAAACCAATGAAACCAAGAACATATGAATACCACAATCGGACCATGTGTTAGTAATTGCCAAAGCTGGGTGGAAGAACACAGCAGGGAGTCTTTCCAGCCCCTTCCGTAGCTTTTATGTTTGAAATTTTCCATGCTGAAAAGAAAACAAAGAAAAATGATCCAGGAGGGGGAAAAAAACCAAAGCCTGTTTGTTTTTGTTGAGTGCTGCCTTTAAACAACCAAACAAAAACATGGAAAATTACTTACAGTACATACAAAACCCAAACGCATGTGGTACGGCATCTTCCTAATAGGAATACAATACAGAATGCTAAACTACTGTCAGAAGGATTGCCCATTATCTATGAAAAGTGTGACTTTAAGCAAAATGGATAAGCTTGGTAATTCTCTTTTGGGGGAGAAAAACAGTTTTTAATGAAATTGGAGGAAAACATTTGTAAAACTTAAGTGTCTTGTGTTAAACACATGCAAACACAGATCCACACAGAAAAACCAAACGCAAGATCTTTTCTCCAAATCAGAATATGGATTTAGACTGTTAGAAAAAAAAACAAAAAAACACAAAAAACTAGTCCATGTATAACCCCGCCTACTCCAGACGCTGAGACAACAGGGTGTAAAGAAGCTCAAGACCTGGCCACCACATGAGTTCAAGGGCAGCCTAAGTAACTCCAGTGAGACCATGTTTTAAGAAAAAAAAATAGTACAAAGGCATTCCTACACACACACACATACACACACACACACACACACACACACACAAACATATACACACATATGAATAGATTCTGAATCCTCCAAATTTGCGTGAAGCCCTGTACCCCTATATAACTCTATTAGACATATGGCCTTCATAAAAGTGGGGCTCTGGTATAACAGGCAGGGTCAGGTCTGTGCAGAAATTGATGGTTGTGGGCCATAACTACCTTTCCTCACCCCACCATGTTAAAACAGAGTACAAAGACAGGAAACCAGAAGAAGGCTTGTGAGAAACCAAATTGGCCAGCATGTCCATCTCTGGTTTCTTAGCTTCCCAGACTGTGAGAAAACAGATTTCCTCTGTTGGAATTACTCATTGTATGGGATTTTAATAACTCATACAGTGTGCAAAATTTTACTATAGATCCTAGAGCAGACTAATAACAGTGAGCACATTAAAACTATACATCCATGGATTGCCCTGCAGATTTCACTATTCTTTATAGCTGAATAAAATTGTAGATAAGTGTTCCCTCTTCACTGTTTGTTCATCGCTTGGCAGACACCTAGGTTGGTTCTATTCCCTCGCTAATTCCTTTGTGAATAGAGCCGCAGTGAGCACGGGTATATAAGGTGTCTTTGTAGTAGGAAATGGAGACTTCTGGGTGGATGCCAGGAGAAGACTCTAGGCTGCAGTAGACTAAGAGGGTAATAGTAAGTGATAGGAAGGATGGATGGGTAGAGGACACATGAGGCATAAAAGGAACAGAGTCTGGGGTGATGGGGGAGGGGTGGAAAGGAAAAATGAATATAACACTCCGTGTTTAAAAGCTCCATAGCGACACTCGATACCTTGAATAGTGATTTTTTTTCAAAACTACACATGCTTCACTTTATACACCTTTCCTCAAGCAAGTCTGTTGTTGGTTATCAACTCTTTTAATCTCTCATGGCTCGCTTCCAGCATAGGAGCCAGGATAGAGGCGGGGTGGGGTGCAGGCGGGGTCAGGATGGAGGCGGGGTTGGGGTGGAGGCAGGGTAAGGAAGGAGCTTAAGAGGCAAAGGTAAGAAAACAGTAGAGATAATCCTCACACTGGGCAAGAGCCTTCTTAACTTCTCATTGTTTACCCGGTCTAAGTGTGTTAGGGAACGAATTCATGTTTTATGAAACTAAAGGTCCTTGACCTAGCCCCTTTTCTGTCTATCAAAGCTAGAGTTCCACAGATAAATGTAACAATTCAAAAAAGAAAGACATACACTGGACTCAGAGAGGCTGGTAAATGGTCTTGGAAAACCCCACTGAGGTGTTTCATGTGAAACAGATGATAATAACATCTACTTGGGGAGCACTCTGAGCCTTAAGATACTATATTCTCTTAAACAAATGTTGCTATGGGTCAGGGAGATGTCTAAACGGGTAGGGGTGCCTACTGCCAAGTCTGAGGAGCGGAGTTCAATTCCTGGAACCCACATGGTAGGAGAGAACCAACTCCTGCAAGCTGTCTTCTGACCCATATATGAGCTTTAGTATGCATGTGTGTGTGCTCACATGCACACACACACACACACACACACACATGCACACACACAGAGATGCTAAATAACAAATGTAAAATTTTAAGTGTTAACTTATTACTACTAAGAGAAAGAATTGAATGCAGAGACAGTCTCTTTCACTGTCAGTAGCTTTGGATTTGCACCACCGTTCTGAGCTCCCAGCCAGGCTCCTTGCTCTCACCTGCAGCTCCTCTTCTGCTAGTCAGGGTTTCCAGACCCCCCCCCTTTCTTTCTTTTTTATCAGATGTTTTCTTTATTTACATTTCAAATATTATCCCCTTTCCTGATTCCCCCCCCCAGAAACCCCCTATCGAATCACCCCCTCCCCCTGCTTCTATGAGGGTGTTCCCCCACCCACCCACCCATTCCTGCCTCCCTGCCCTTGATTCCCCTATCCTGGGGCATCTATAAAGCCTTCATAGGACCAAAGACCTCTCTTTCCATTGATGCCTGACAAGGCCATCCTCTGCTACATATGCAGCTGGAGCCATGTGTACTCCTTGGTTGGTGGCTTAGTCCTTGGGAACTCTGGGGGGTCTGGTTGGTTCATATTGGTGTTCTTCTCTAGACACTTTCATGTGACTCCTGAGATCTGAAGTAATCTAGTGGCTTCAAATTTTATCAAAACTTTGAGTCTTTTCATATAAATAATATTTAGATACTTAAATAAATACTTTCCTCTGATTGATCTCATTTTCATTAATGTAAATTTCCAATAATGTAATCATATCAACATTACTTATTATTAAACATAAGTCCAATGTAAACCAGGGGTGGAGGTGCATGCCTGTAATTTCACCACTGTAATCAGGAGGATCATATGTTCCACATAAGCCCCACTGCATAGTGAGACCCTGTCTCAAATGAAAACTAAAACAGTAACAATTCAGCCATGATAGGAAAGAAATATTGATTCAGCTCTCAAGATTGTTTGATGGTATTAAGAAACCAAGGAGCTGCTGTTTCCTGTGATTTCTAAAATCATGTGTGTGGGGCTAGGCGGTGGCTCTCAGTAAGGACTTGCCTTGGAACCCAGAGGGCTTGGGTTCAATTCCCCATTTAAAAGGCTAGGCATGGGCCTATAAGGTAGCACAGCAGCTATAGGCTGGTCCCCAGAACCCATACAGAAGTCCTATTACCTCCACATATGTGCAGCATGTGTCATGCAATGGGACTGACAATACATTTTAATCTTTAAAAAGCCAGGCATGTTGGTGACCTTCTACGTTCACTATTAGGAAGGTGGAATAAGAGGAACCTATGACTAGCTAACCAGCCAGCCTAACCTGCACAGCAAGTTCCAGGCCAGCGGGAGATTTTGTCTCAAGAAGGAAACAAAATAACTAATGAACAACAACAGCAACAAAACTAAGCTGAGTTAAGATGGGAATGACCGGCAAGGTTGTCCTTTGGAGATTTAAAAACCTTTTTTGTTGTTGAGAATTTCCTGAGTATGTACTATATTTATATCATTTCCCACTCCTCCCTTTTACTTCTTCCATGTCCCTCACCCCACTCCTTCCTCAAAATCATGATCTCTTCTTCTTTTATTATTGTTACACACACGCATGCACAAGCACACACACACACACGCACACACACACACACACGCACACACAAGCACACACACACACACACACACACACACGCACACACACACTGTCCATATACAAATTTGTAAATCCAACCAGCTGAATTCTCTTGGTGTTGCCTATATGCATATGTGTTTAGGGCTGACTACTTGAGACTGGATAACTTATGAGGGGCTCATCCCTGCAGCAGACTGACTCTCCTCTCTTGGTAGACATTAATTACCTATGGCTCTTCATCTAGGGGTGGGGCCTCAGGGATTTTTTTCCACCCACACTGGCATGTCCTTTGGTGCTGCCATTCCTCAGGTCTTGTTTAGAGACTTCATGAGGGCACAGAGACACTACCTTCCTCGTAGCAGGGGCTCTAACCCTCTGGCCATTACAATCTTTCTGACAGTCTTCAGCCATGGACCCTAGGCCTAGGAGTTCTGTTGTAGATGAATCAACTGGACTTGAATACCCCACATTTTGACTAGTTGTGTCTTTCCCCAAGGGTCTCTATCTTCTACAAAAGAAGCTTCTTTGAGAGGTGAGAGCTATGGTTGTCTGACAAAGGCTGAAAAAGAAGAAGAGCTAGATCATTCTCAGATGCTGTAGTTTAAGAACTTCTTTGAATAACAGAAAACTTGTAACAGATATAACTTTATATTAGTGTACATTTATTTACATTAATGAGACTTTGTATCATAAGATATTATTACTGTTGTTTTCTTGTATTCTTTGTGGTGCTGAGACTTGAACTAGGGCTTTGCACTTACCATGTGAGGTCTTTGCTGTGGAGCTAGATTCCTGGCCCAAAGATACCATTTTATTCCTAACAATTGTCACCTGAATTAACAGTATCATTATATCTAAGACAAAATAATTATATATAACAAAATAATTATATCTAATATTACATATTAGATATATGATACTAATTAAATTAGCTCATTCATTACCCTTTCTATTATGCCCTTTATATGGCTTCTTAATTTTTTTCTTTATTTTATGTATATTTATAATTGTCACATAGACAAAATAGAATTCCAAGAAATCTCCCTTTACCATCAAGGTACTTAATAGAGGGAACAGATTGTGAGTTGGCATTAGTGGGGGAAAAAAAAGATATTTAAAATTAACATGACGACACCCTGGAGCCTAGAAGATACAATCCTCAGAGCTTTAATCCTTTAAGTTTCTCCATTGAAAATTTAAAGAAAAATACAACGGAACAATCGAACCTGCCGCCTCTCCCTGCCCCCCAACCCTCAAAAAAGATTCAAACAAAACAAAACACAACAGAAACTCTGAGGGAGAAGCCCGGTACTCTGAGATTTATGCTCAGGCAGAGGGGCAGTTGTTTTTCAACCCTTTTCTGGTGAAACAAAGGCTTCTGCATCTCGGACCGCAGCTGTGATTATTGCTGAGGTGTTCAGACCACTGACAATCCAGCCTTTTATGAGCCCCACTGCCCAACATCCGAGCTGCTTTCAGCATTGCAGCCATCCATTTGTTGCCAGGGGAAGGCAATGCGGAGTTACAATAGCAAAGATACTGAAGTAGCCCCCTGGGGCTCAGTGTTTCCCTCTGGGAAGAGCAGTTTCCACAACAAGTAGATTGTCCCTTTGCACACTCCTTTACTGGCTCCTGCTGCCCCGAAGATTTTCCTCTGATCATTTCTCTCGCCCCTGTCCCCCCTCTCCAAGTCTGTATAGGATTTGGCAGCTGAATTGATTTTGTAAGAGAAAGAGGTTAACTTGGTGACATCCCGTGAGCCGCGCATCCATTCAGAGGATGAGAACAGAGCCCAAGTTTTGACAGCTTGAGGTTTTCTTCCCAGCAGAATGATGCTGCATCGTTTGTGCTGAACAAAGTGTTTCTATTAGCGCCGTATTTAAAATACCGAAGTGCCAAACCTCAGTGATTCTGTGTCCCTTTGCAGTGTAATAAGTTATGCTTTTATAGAATGAAGGCTGGAAATAATTGGTAAGATCAACAATGCTTGGCAATGAGTTAGGTCTTAAAAGAGAAACGAGGGGGGAGGGGTCCTGATGGGGTCCCTTATGAAGAATGAGGGACTACCAAATGGCAGCGGTTTGTATGTGAGTCTCGCCGAACAGCTGAGCTAACAAGTTCTAAAAGTCACATGTGAAATAAATAATGGGAGGTGAGTTAAACAGAGGCTTTTGTATGCAATAAATAGCAGCTATGTCCGCTCTATGACTGTACATAATAATGTAATTATAACCCTTTTTATCACCAACAACCCGTAACATTTCATGTCTAACAGAACATAAATTCCATTGAATAGAACTTTTCTTGTGATTCTACTTAGTCTTGTGGATAACGTTCAAGGTTAGATTATCAAACTGAGATAGAATTATTAAACCACAGAAATATGAAATATAAAAACTTACCAGTCATATAATTCCCTCCAGTTAGTTCCCTTTGTTATGGGGAGGATTACAACCTTTTAAAAACTGTGTCTGTGAAGAACAATTTTCCTTCTTCCTCTTCCTGTGCTTCTTCTTTTCTTTGTTGAAACAGGCTCTCGCTTTGTAGCTCAAGCTGACCTTAAACTTGTGGCAATCATGCTGTCTGTCTCCCAAGTGTCGGAATTACAGGTGTTAGCCACTGTCTCATGCTTAAGGATAAATATTTTTGAAGCAGTCAGAGGCATGAAACAACAAGCCTACACTATCCAATATGAAATTTGAATGAAGTGAACTTAAAATTTCAGATCATTAATTTTGTGGACCATATGTAAAGCACTCAGCTGCCACAGTGAGTAGTGGCTGCCACATTGGATAGCCCAGATAGTGAACACCACCTCCATGATCTCAAAGGGATCTGGTTGGCCGCAAGTACTCTTAACAGCTGATCCATCTCTTCAGCCCCAAAAGCACTCTTAGTTTTTTAAAAAAGGTAATCAGATTTGTTTAAGCATAATGTTCTCCACCTTAAGTAATTGGTGATATGTGAACAAACTTGGGTGGAACTTAAAAAGAAGTCTGCACTCAGTTTTTTAATTTTTTTTATGTGTATGTGTATATGTGTGCATACTTGATCCTGTGTGGGCATATCCATATATGTCTAGGTATATGTATGTGTGTATGCATGTATGTGGCAGCCAGAGGTCAATAGGGTGTGTCTTTCTCAGTGGCTTTCCACTTAACTTTTAAAGGCAGGCTTTCTTACTGAATCCAGAGCTCATGGACTGTGCTAGGCTGCCTGGCCAGTAAAGTCCAGATACCCACCTACCTCTAACTCCCTGGCACTGAGATTACAAATGCTTACCACTGCACCCAACTTTTTATACTGGTGTTATAGACTGGATTCAGCTCTTCATGATTGCAAGGTAAGCACTACTGACTAAGCCATTGTCCCTAGACCAGAAGCCGATACTTACTAACAATACTCTAATAACTAGTTCATCTCATTCCCAGAACATTGACTATTCTGTTGAATTTTTAGATTAACAGAAATGAATCATAAAATCACTTCTGTCTGGCTGTAAGAACTGAGAAAAAAAATATAACAAAGAAAATAAGTAGAAGTCAGCCATATAACTTAGTGTGGCAAGAAGCTAAGAAGGCAGGTGCAATAAGAAAAAAGAAATAAAATCCATATTTTCTTGGTGAAAAGAAAACGAGAAAAAAAGATAAATGTAATTTCTGTCACTTTCTCCCTTAATAAAAATAAATGGAGATCAGACCCTGCAAATCCTAGAAATTCACACTGATTACTGATTTTCTTGATTAAATTGCAATCACCAGTAAGATATTTAATAGCCCCCCTCTTTGTTTAAGCAAAAAAATTCATGTCCCTCCTCCACCTCTCTGTAAAAATCAGGAGAAAATTACTAGCAAAAAATTTAATTTTCCATTTTCACATGTGTCTGGCACAACATGC
Organism: Rhynchomys soricoides; assembly: GCA_019843965.1. Taxonomy (NCBI): domain Eukaryota; kingdom Metazoa; phylum Chordata; class Mammalia; order Rodentia; family Muridae; genus Rhynchomys; species Rhynchomys soricoides. The sequence goes on along the minus strand of JADRCH010000101.1, from coordinate 2,509,045 downwards.
ATGTGTGTGCAATTTTGCACGTGTAAGGTATACATGTAAACTGTGCATGAATGTGGACCCTGGGGTTGATGTCATGAATCATTCCTCTACATCTATTGCATCATAGGTAGATCAGGAAAGCTAATTAGCTGAGATCCAGGCTATCTCATTTTACTACCTATCTGGCATTTTACTACCCCTCCCTGACATGCTCAGAGTTTTTAATCCTGGAATCTTATACTAGAAGCAGACAGAAACCATATGCCCTTTTCTTGCCTAAAAACTTAAACATAAACTGCACACAGTTTATTCAAACCACCTACTAAGAATTTCTACTAAAGAAAATCGGGGGCGGGGGGGCAGAAAGACAACAGAGAAAACAGTACACAAAGACTTCTGGCACATTCTGCACCTGAAAACAGTGCAATGAGCACAAAATTCAGCATCAGGCTATTCCCCCGCTTCCTACCTCCTGAGGTTGGGTAGTTTCTATAATCTGATTGGTCTCCTGAAGGGACAAAACACCGTGAAGGCAGATTGACATGTCCTTGTGTGCTTCTCCTCTTCCAAAAGATCAGAGAAAGAAAGGCATGGCAAAGAGAGAATAAGAATGAAAGTGAGAACAAGTCAGGACAAATTTTGGAATTCTACTTCTCTCTGTGTGTGTACATTATTAGAAAAGGGAACCTGGATCCCAGGGACACTCCAGCCACTTATACAGGCGAGCCACCAGCTCCATAAGTGTGATGAGCTTACCACCTAAGGGACCATTTTGGCCACATGGCTTGCCAGGGGGTGTATTCATTCAAAATCAAAACAGGCATAGCTAATCCACTCTCCCAGCAACCACACAGCAGGCTGAAGCAGCTATGGGTTATTATTCCCTCCAACCAGGCATAAAAACACTGGCCTAGTAAAGAGGGTGTGTTTAATGTCTACAATTGGAGCCCATGTAACCAAGACCCCCAGGGAATCAAAAGAGAGAATCCTTTACTGTACAAGGTGGAGACAGTGCCTTCCAGCAGTGGAAACTCCAGATGGGTGACCAGCATATGCCAGGGTCCATTAATGAGTCTGTTTCCAGGGTTAAGCAGATCTGGTAACCTTGCCTTTCATATAGGTTTCTTTCTCATGAAGAATCTAAACCTTACTAACATGCATTAACACCCAAGTACATTTGTCATTTCCTTCTGAAAAACATTATGTGACAAGAATGTATCTTAGCAGAGGAAGCTTTCCAATTCTCATACATATACATTGTATCCTTGGGGGAAGTGGCAGCTGAACACAGGGGTCACAAGTGGTTTCTGCATGAACATTCTGTATCCACACTGGAGATGGGCACCTCCCACTTTCTATGAAATCTGAGCCAGGAACCCACCCAGGATTGCATTCTATCAAGTCTTTAAAAATCAATGAAGGAAAACTGCTAAGGGTGACAAATTAGGGGGCAATTAATAATCATAAATACAAAACATAATCATTTTTGAGATAGGATGGTTTATATTCCAGTCTGGCATTGAATTAACTATGTCTCCAATAATAACCTTGAATTCTTGATCCTCCTGCCTCTGCCTCCTGAGGACTAGTATGAGTACTGTCCCATAATGAATTTTTAAAAGAGAGTGACTTATCTAATCTCTTCTGCTACGGGGAGGTTGGGGGGAAATCACAGTTGAATAGAGTTAGCACTCAGGTGTGGAAAATACAGGACCTTTGTTGCTGTTCACCTCATTTTGAAAAAGGGTCTCTTGCTTTGTCTAGAACCCAATTAGGCTAAACCAGCTGGCCCCTGAGACTCAAGGATTCTCCTGCCTCTGCCTTTATAGTGCTATGCCTATAACCACACACCACTCCCCAGACTTTTACAAGAATTCCAGGGGTTGAACTTAGATCTTCATGCTTACACTGCTGAACCATCATCTCCGTCCCCAGCAATGATATTTCTGGATTCTATAGACAATGGAGTTTAGCATCACTGCCTTCTATAGAAACGATATAAGAGTCACAAGAGGGAGATGGATTGCTGTGCCTTTGAAACCAGGTAGTGGAGAGGGAGGGAGGGAGAGAGGGAAGGGAAGAGAGAGATGAAAGAGGAGGAGGAGAAGAAAAAAGGAGAAAAAGAAGGGAAATGAAATAGAAAATGATATGAGAAAAATGTGTCAGAGTTGAAGCATCTGACTATACCAGAGTTCCTCTCTCCCTAACGAAACTCCCACCCCCTATTTCCTGCCTCAGCTCATTGACCAATCAGCTTTTTATTGACAGGTGATCTTTCCATACAATATGCAAGAGATTCTCTCTACATTCAGCCTACGTACTAGGATTACAGCATGCATTAACCCATCATTGCCTGTTCAATTCTTTCCTATGTTTAGTAATATTTAATCTTACTAAATCTTAATATTTAATCTAAATGGATAAACAATTTAGAGTGCATACTGTTCTTGCAGTAGACCCAGGTTAAGTTCCCACACTGGACAATTCAAAACCACCTGGAACTCTAGTTCCAAAGGGTCTGACACCCTCCCTCGCATCTGCATTTATTTGCAATCATGTGGTACATGGACATATACTCGGGTGCTCACACATACACCTATATAAGGAATAAATACTTAAGAATCAAGCCTGGTCTGTGTGTGTGTGTGTGTGTGTGTGTGCCAAAGTTCATGTCAGATGATATCCTTTGTTTGGGGGTTATTATTTCTTCAGGGTTATTTTGTTTTGTTTTGCTTTGTTTTTGAGTCAGAGTCTCTTACTGAACCTAAAGTTCAGTAATTTGGCTACATGGGCTGTCTAGCAGGTTCCAAGAATCCTCCTGTTTCTGCTTCTTTCCCCATGCTGGGGTTACAAGCACCTTCTATCATGCCTGACTTTCTACATGGGTTCTGGCTGTTTAACTCAGATCTTCAACCTTGTATAGCAAGTGTTTTAATCATGGAGTCATCTTAGGCATATTACATAGACAGTCTCTATAAAGGAACAATATCTATTACTCAACAAGTGTACTGCTAATGCTGTCTTAAGTATCCTCTGTGCTCATGGACAGGACAGATACTGCTTTCCATTATTCAAATGAATAGAGCAGAGGTACGTAAATAAAGCAGAAGTGGATATTAGGAATGGCAAAATACATGGGGTGTTACTTTCTCTTGACACAATCTGACTTCAGTGGATGGGAACTGAGTCCTGAGTGTCCACCAAAACCTTCTCCCATCACCTGGGCTTCATGTTGACAAAGATCATGATCAAACAGGAAAAGGTGCATATCCATTTTATTTTCTTTCTCTCTCCTCCACTTCCCTCTCTCCCTCCCCTCATTTCTTCCTTCCTGTCTTTCCTTTTCCTTTCTTTTCTTAAGTCTTGTTCTACAGCCCCATTCTAACTCCAAACCACCAGTCTTTTCATTGGGCCTGTGTAGCGCATCAGATGTCTTCTGAAGAAAGGAACGTTATTAGAAATTAAGCACTGCTTTGGCTATAACTCACTCTAGTAAGCAAATCGTTCACTAATAAGTCCCGAACTCCATCTTTATAGATTTTCTAGATCAAAATGATATTTTTTTCATGTGCCTCTGTGACAGAGATAGCACAGGCTACCGCCTTCACAAGCCAGCTTCTCCACCTCCATCACTGACTTTCTGTTTACCGAGGGAGCCACAAGACATGGCTTTGTCCCTTACCCAGTGCTTTAAGGTGGCCTTTTTCAGTCTAACGGCTAGACATAACATTTTTAAGATGGCATTTCCCAAATGCATCTATTGGTTTCCTCTTTCTTATAAGCTCCAGACTTTAAGATCTCCAGTGGTCTGCTTACCAGAGTTTTCTCCTTGCCTGTATGACTCAAACTTAACATAAGGAGCCAACCTCCTAGTTCTATTGTAAAACCCTTGCCCCTGAATAACATCTATTCCTCCAAATGGTGGCACTGTTCTTCCAGTTCCTCAGATGGAAACAACATTGGAATTATATTTAATTTTCCTCCTCATCTCCTCAATTAATTAAACAAGGCCAGCCAGTTCTGTACTCCTAACTGTATATTAAACCACCTACCCTTCATCCAGCTACCATTTCTGTCCAGCTCTGTGGCCCCATGGATGTTCTCAGTGACCCAATTTCCTCCCATCCTTCCATGGGTCAAATGATAGAATTTTGGGCCAATTTTGGAGACTTTTATTACTTCTGCTAAACATGATGCTTTCCAAGAGACTGCATGGTTCTTACTTTACTAATATTTTTTTAAAAAAATCTATATTTATGATAAGCTAAGGGTTCTAGCTAATAAAACAGATTTTTATTTTCTATTGTTTTGTTTGAGATAGGATCTCATTGCCCCAAGGCTGGCCTTGAAGTTGCTAAGTAGCCAAGGATGACCTTGAACTTTGATCTGTGTCAAACATCTAAATTCTGAAATGTGGATGTGTATAATCACACCTAATTTATGCGGCACTAGAGATGGAACCCAGGGTTTTGTGTGTGCTAGAGAAGTGTTCTATCAAACAAACTACAAACCCAGCTCTGTAGCTTTAAAGGGGAGCTAGAAGACAAAAGGCCAAGAGAGGTAAAGGAAAGACAGACAGGAAGAGAAAGCACAAATTAATTTAGGGTTCCAAAATACTTCGCAAAATCTAAATAGCAAGAGGAAACACTTGGGTTTGTTTGTTTGTTTGTTTATCTTTGTTGTTTGTTTGTGGGGGTGGACACAGCAACATTTCATTGTTGAGTTTTTGTTTGTTTTTGAGAGGAGAGGTTTCTTTATGCATCACAGGCACAGGCTAGCCTTAAACTTGCAGCAATTTTCCTTTTTTTGGTCTCTTTTTAAAATGTTTATTTTTAGTGTATATGTGTGGTGAGATTGGGTGAGTATCTGTGCACATGGTTGACAGTGCTCATGGGGTCTTGGCTCTACCTGGAGCTGAAGTTGTAGGCCGTGGTGAGCCATCTGATGTGGGTGCTAAGGACTGAACTCAGGTCCTATGCAAGAACGGTATGAGCCTAACTTCAAAGTCATCTTTACAACCTTTAAGCATAAACTTGAGTTGGATGTATTGGTGCATACCTTTAGCTACAGCAGTCTATAGGCAGAAGCAGTCAGATTTCTATAATTTCAAAGAGAGCCTTGTCTACATGGGGAGTTTCAAGTCAGCCAGCTACAGAGTAAGTCCCTGTCTCAAACAAACAAACACACATACACATTCACACTCACTCACACATACACACACTCTCACACATATACACACTCACACACATGTACCACACACACACACAGGTACACAGACATACACACATATACCACACACATACACAGACACACACACACACACACACACACACACACACACTAAATATAGTAAATTGATTTAATAGACTAAGAAAAATGATTGTAATAAACATGTTTGTTTAATTATCCTGGCTGTGTACTAAATTGTTTCTGACTTCACCTTTCTTTAGAAAATTAACTTATTACTTTCATCATCAAGTTTAACAAGTCTTTATGTGTAGACTGTCGCGAGAGAAACTGGGCCACCATTTTTGGCATGGAAGTTGGACATGTCATTAGTCATGCATGCAAAGATGAAAGTGATTTTGTAAAATTAGCACTAACAAAACTATTTTTATTCCAAATGTACCTGAAATAAAATGTCACCTAGGAGAAAATTTTTTCTGATAAAACAATTCATGTCACGAGGCATGGTGGCACATGCCTTTAATCTGAGCACTCAGGAGACAGAGGCAGGCAGATCTCTTGAGTTTGAGGCCAGCCTGGTCTACAGGGTAAATTCTACAACAGCCAGGGTTACACAGAGAAACCTTGTCTTGGAAATCTAAAAACCAAACCAAACCAAACCAAAAAATTCATGTTAAAAGCTGAAGGCCACAACCTGGCTATACTTTATTACTGTTCATGGTTTTTGTCTGTACCATCTGCTGCCCTCTCCTGATTAGAATCCAGGCCACCTGAGCTCTTTGAAAAAATAACAAATGAACCCACCAATGCCCATTTGTGAAGTTGATGGTCCTGATGAAGAGATGACTTTTTTTTTGGTTTGGTTTTGCTTTTTATTTTGCTTGATTCACACAAATATTGTGTATCAATGGAGGTTTCTTTAAGATTTTTGCTTATATATAAAGGCCTTTATTTTTATTATATTTTATTATTGGGTAGGAGCATACTTTTCACAATGTGTAAAAGTCAGAGGACAACTTGCAGGGTTCTTTCCCTCCACAGTGTGAGTGGGGAGTAGTGACGATTGAACACAGGCTAAGAAACAGGCACCTTTCCTCCCTGACCTTATAAAGGCATTTTTAATGATGTGGATTTTTAAAGACAATTTTAAATATTTTGTTCTAATGGGCACTTTAATTTTTTTTTTACTTAGTGTTTTTATTTATTCATTTAAAGACAGGGTCTTATGTATCCCAAGCTGGCTTCAAACTTGCTGTGTAGCTAAGAGGATGGCCTCAAACCCTTGACTCTCCTGCTTCCACAGCCTGAATGCTGGGATTACAGAAAGTGCTGAGAATCAACTCCAGACCCATGAGTATGCTAAGCAAGCACTCTACCAACTGAGGTATGTTCTCAGCCCAGTGAAATACAAACCAGGGAGGTGTCCCTGTGCATGTGGCCTTAAAGTGTATTCTTTACAATAATGGGTTCCTACGTGAGGAGTATATCTAAAGGATGCTCTAGTGGGAGTAGTGAGAGAAGGAAACAGTTACTGACTTCCTGGAATCAAAGAGCCAGTCTAAGCTAGGTCATTTGCCACCTCTGAGTTAAGATAATATTAGATCATTCAAATCAGTTTCAAACAAGGTTTGGTGGAACAGAGGATAACCACTTGGGAGACAGGCAAAAGGATCAGAAGGCCATCCTTGGCCACATTTGTAAGTTCAAGACCCATCTAAGACACGTGACGTGAGATCCTGCCTTCAATAAGCAAAACAAAATAAACCCTCCAATGCCCACTCTCCAACTCAATGTCTTCAAGAGTGCAATGCAAGGAGAAGTTCTCAGTTACAGAGGCACAAATGAGCTAACCCAGTAAAGGGCAGCTGAGTATCTGCTACATAGTGACCAGAGTACATTACTTTTATGAATGAAGGCTCTAACTGTGCAAGAGATTTAACAATCCAACCCAACTGATAGAAGATATTAGCCTTCTTTTATTTATTCATTTTATGAAACTTTATTTACATTTCAAATGTTCCCCCTTTCTAGGTCTCCCCTTTGGAAACCCACTATCCCCTTCCCCTACCCCTGCTTCTATGAGGGTATTCCCCCACCCACCCACCCACTCCCATCTTCCCTCCCTGGCATTCCCCTACACTAGGCCATCTAACACACTCAGGCCCAAGGACCTCTCCTCCCACTGATGGTCAACAAGGCCCTCCTCTGCCACATATGGGGCCAGCACCATGGGTCCCTCCATAAGCATACTTTGGTTGGTGGTCCAGTCTCTGGTGCACCAGAGGGGCCTGACCAGTTGACACTGTTGCTCTCTCCCCATGGGGCTGATAACTCCCTCAGCTCCTTCAGTCCCTTATCCAACTCCTCCATCTGGGACCCCACACTCAGTCCAACAGTTGCTGTGAATTGAATTATGGTTGTTCTGAACTTTTGGGCTACTATCTGCTTATCAGTGAGTACATACAGTGTTTGTTCTTTTGTGACTGAGTTACCTCACTCAGGATGATATTTTCAAGTTCCATCCATTTGCCTGCAAATTTCATGAAGTCATTGTTTTTAATAGCTGAGTAGTATTCCATTGTGTAAATGTACCACATTTTCTGTATCCATTCCTCTGTGGAGGGACTTCTGGGTTGTTTCCAGCTTCTGACTATTATAAATATGGCTGCTATGAACATGGTGGAACATGTGTCCTTTGTTATATGTTGGAGCATCTTCTGGGTATATGCCCAGGAATGGTATAGCTGGGTCCTCAGGAAGTGTTATATCCAATTTTCTGAGGGTCCAACAGACTGATTTCCTGAGTGGTTGTACCAGCTTACAATCTCACCAGCAATGGAGGAGTGTTCCTCTTTCTCCACATCCTCGCCAACATCTGCTGTCACCTGAATTTTTGATCTTAGCCATTCTGACTGGTGTGAGGTGGAATCTAAGGGTTGCTTTGATTTTCATTTCCCTGATGACTAAAGATGTTGAACATTTCTTTAGGTGCTTCTCAGCCCTTCGAGTTTCCTCAGTTGAGCATTCTGTTTAGCTCTGTTTCCCATTTTTGATAGGGTTATGTGGTTCTCTGAAGTCTAACTTCTTGAGTTCTTTGTATATATTAGATATTAGTCCTCTATTGCATGAAAGATTGGTAAAGATCTTTTCCCAATCTGTAGGTTGCCGTTTTGTCCATTTGACAGTGTCCTTTGCCTTACAGAAGCTTTGCAATTTTATGAAGTCCCATTTGTCGATTCTTGATCTTAGAGCATGAGCCATTGGTGTTCTGTTCAGGAACTTTTCCCCTGTGCCCATGTGTTCAAGAGTTTTCCCCACTTTCTCTTCTATTAGATTCAGTGTATCTGGTTTTATGTGGAGGTCCTTGATCCACTTGGACTTGAGCTTTGTACAGGGAGATAGGAATGGATGAATTTGCATTCTTCTACATGTAGACCGCCAGTTGAACCAGCACCATTTGTTGAAGATGCTGTCTTTTTTCCACTGGATGGTTTTAGTTCCTTTGTCAAAGATGAAGTGACAGTAGGTGTGTGGGTTCATTTCTGGGTCTTCAATTCTTTTCCAACTGATCTACCTGCCTGTCACTGTACCAATACCATGCAGTTTTTATCACTACTGCTCTGTAGTACAGCTTGAGGTCAGGGATGCTGTTTCCCCCAGAAGTTCTTTTATTGTTGAGAATAGATTTTGCTATCCTGGGTTTTTTGTTATTCCAAATAAATATGAGAATTGCTCTTTCTAAGTCTATGAAGAATTGAGTTGGGATTTTGATGGGGATTGCATTGAATCTGTAGATTGCTTTTGCCAAGATGGCCATTTATACTACGTTAATCTTGCCATTCCATGAGCATGGGAGATCTTTCCATCTTCTGAGGTCTTCTTTGATTTCTTTCTTCAGAGACTTGAAGTTCTTGTCATACAGACCTTTCACTCGTTTGGTTAGAGTCACACCAAGATACTTTATATTGTTTGTGACTATTGTGAAGGGTGTCACTTCCCTAATTTCTTTCTCAGCCTGTTTATCCTTCAAGTATAGGAAGGCTACTGATTTATTTGAGTTGATTTTATATCCGACCTCTTTACTGAAGTTGTTTATCAGCTGTAGCAGTTCTCTGGTGGAGTTTTCTGGGTCACTTAAGTATATAATCATATCATCTGCAAATAGTGATATTTTGATTTCTTCTTTTCCAATTTGTATCACTAATTGCTCTAGCTAGACGTTCAAGTACTATATTGAATAGATAGGGAGAGAGTAGACAGCCTTGTCTAGTGCCTGATTTTAATGGGAATGCTTCAAGTTTCTCTCCACTTAGTTTGATGTTGGCTACTGGTTTGCTGTATATTGCTTTTACTATGTTTAGGTATGGGCCTTGAATTCCTGATCTTTCCAAAACTTTTATCATGAAGAGATGTTGAATTTTGTCAAATCCTTTTTCGGCATCTAATGAAATGACCTTATAGTTTTTTTTTCTTTGAGTTTGTTTATGTAGTGGATTACATTGATGGATTTCCGGGTATTACATTGAAGCATTTCTGGGTATTGAACCATCCTTGCATCCCTGTGATGAAGCCTACTTGATCATGATGAATGATCATCTTGATGTGTTCTTGGTTTTGATTTGCAAGAATTTTATTGAGTATTTTTGCATCTATGTTCTTAAGGGAAATTGGTCTGAAGTTTTCTTTCTTTCTTGGGTCTTTGTGAGGTTTTGGTATCAGTGTAAATGTGGCCTCATAGAATTAATTGGGTTGTGTTCCTTCTGTTTCTATTTTGTGGACTAGTCTGAAGAGTATTGGTATTAGGTCTTCTTTGAAGGTCTGATAGAATTCTGCACTAAACCCATCTGGTCCTGGGCTTTTTTTGGTTTGGAGACTTTTAATGGCTGCTTCTATTTTTTAGGGGTTATGGGACTGTTTAGATGGTTTATCTAATCCTGACTTATCTTTGGTATTTGGTATCTGTCTAGAAACTTGTCCATTTCATCCAGATTTTCCAATTTGGTTGAGTATAGGCTTTTGTAATAGGATCTGAGGATTTTTTTAAATTTCCTCAGATTCTGTTGTTATATCTCAATTTTCATTTCTGATTTTGTTAATTTGCATACTGTCTCTGTGCCCTCTTCTTAGTCTGGCTAAGGGTTTATCTATCTTGTTGATTTTCTCAAAGAACCAGATCCTGGTTTTGTTGATTCTTTGTATGGTTCTTTTTGTTTCTACTTGGCTGATTTCAGCCCCCAGATTGATTATTTCTTGCCTTCTACTCTTCTTGGGTATATTGACTTCTTTTTGTTCTAGAGCTTTCAGGTGTGCTGTTAAGCTGATAGTGTATGCTCTCTCCAGTTTCTTTTTGGAGGCATTCAGAGCTATGAGTTTTCCTCTTAACACTGCTTTCATTGTGTCCCATAGGTTTGGGTATGTTGTACTTTCATTTTCATTAAATTTTGGAAGTCTTAATTTCTTTATTTCTTCCTTGACCAAGTTATCATTGAGTAGAGCATTGTTCAGCTTCCATGTGTATGTAGGTTTTATGTTGTTTTTGTTGCCATTGAAGACCATCCTTAATCCATACTGATCTGATAGGAGGCATAGGATTATTTCAATCTTTTTATATCTGTTGAGATTTGTTTTGTGACCAATTACATGGTCAATTTTGGAGAAAGTACCATGAGGTACTGAGAAGAAGGTATATTCTTTTGACTTAGGATGAAATGTTCTATAGATATCTGTTAAATCCATTTGGTCCATAACTTCTGTTAGTTTCACTGTGTCTCTGTTTAGTTTGTGTTTCCAAGATCTGTCCATTGATAAGAGTGGGTTGTTGAAGTCTCCCACTATTATTGTGTGAGGTGCAACGTGTGCTTTGAGCTTTAGTAAAGTTTCATTTATGAATGTGGGTGATTTTGCATTTGGAGCATAGATATTCAGAATTGAGTTCTTCTTGGTAGGTTTTTTCCTTTTATGAGGATAAAGTGTCCTTCCTTATCTTTTTTTATGACCTCTGGTTGAAAGTCGATTTTATCTGATATTAGAATGGCTACTCCAGCCTATTTCTTGGGACCATTTGCCTGGAAAATTATTTTTCAGCCTTTTACTCTGAGGTAGTGTTTGTCTTTAACACTGAGGTGTGTTTCCTGTATGCAGCAAAATGCTGGGTCCTTTTTATGTATCCAGTCTGTTAGTATGTGTCTTTTTATTGGGGAATTGAGTCCACTGATGTTAGGAGATATTAAGGAATAGTAATTGATGCTTCCTGTTATTTTTGATGTTATTTTGTGTTTGTGTGGCTATCTTCCTTTGAGCTTGTTGAAAGATTACTTTCTTGCTTTTTCTAGGGTGTAGTTTTCCTTCTTGTGTTGGTGTTTTCTCATCTATTATCCTTTGTAGGGCTGGATTTGTGGAAAGATACTGTGTACATTTGGTTTTGTCATAGAATATCTTGTTTTCACCATCTATGGTATTGGTATACACCATCTGGGTATAGCAACCTGAGCTGGCAGTTGTGCTCTCTTAGTGTCTGTATGAGATCTGCCCAGGATCTTCTAGCTTTCATAGTCTCTGGTGAGAAGTCTGGTGTAATTCTGATAGGTCTGCCTTTATATGTTACTTGACCTTTTACCCTTACTGCTTTTAATATTCTTTCCTTGCTTTGTGCATTTGGTGTTTTGGCTATAATGTAATGGGAGGAATTTCTTTTCTGGTCCAATCTATTTGGAGTTTTGTAGGCTTCTCGAATATTTATGTTCATCCTTTTCTTTAGGTTAGAGAAGGTTTTTTCTATATTTTGTTGAAGATATTACTGTCCGTTTAAGTTGGGAATCTTCACTCTCTTCTTTACCTATTATCCCTAAGTTTGGTCTTCTCATTGTGTCCTGGAGTTCCTGGATGTTTTGGGTTAGGAACTTTTTTTATTTTGCACTTTATTTGACTGTTATGTCAATGTTTTCTATGGTATCTTCTCCACCTGATATTCTCTCTTCTATCTCTTGTATTCTGTTAGTGATCCTTACATCTATGACTCCTGATCTCTTTTCTAGGTTTTCTATCTCCAGAGTAGTCTCTCTTTGTGATTTCTTTATTGTTTCTATTTCCATTTTTAGATCTTGGATAGTTTTGTTCATTTCCTTTGCTTTGATTGTTTTTTCCTGTATTTCCTCTTTAAGGGCTTCTAGCTGTTTACCTGTGTTCTCTTGTATTTCTTTAAGGGAGTTATTTATTTCTTTCTCAAAGTCTTCTATCATCATCATGAGAAGTGATTTTAAATCTGAGTCTTGCTTTTCTGGTGTGTTGGGGTATACAGGGCTCAATGTGATGGGATAATTGGGTTCTTATCATGTCAAGTTACCTTGGTTTCTGTTCCTTATGTTCTTGCCCTTGCCTTTCGACATCTGGTTATCTCTGGTGTTAGTTGGTCTTGCTCTCTCTGACTGTGGCTTGTCCCTCCTACAAACTTTTGTATTAGTACTCCTTGGAGACCAGCTCTCTTCGAGATGAATTTGGGTTTGGGGAGCTGTGGTACAGGGTCAGCTCTGGGGTGCAGACAGATACCAGAAGGATCCTGTCCCCAGCTGATCCTTGGTTCCTGTGTCCTGATGGCTCTGTAAGGGTCCTTCTTGATCCAGTGAATTTGAACAGAAGTCGTGGTCTTGCCTGTGCTTGAAGGTGTGTCGGCACTCCTTGGAGACTAGCTCTCTCCTGGCACTAGTTAAGTATGGAGCCCTGTGTCACAGGATCAGCTCCCTGGCCACAGAAGGAAACCAGAAGACCATTCCTCAGTCCTTGTGTCCTGAGGGTTCTGGGAGGGGGGTCCCTCTGAGTAGAGGTGCTAGCCTTACCATGCTCACAGGCTTATCCATACACCTGGGAGGCTAGCTCTTTTCCTGTGGGTATACAGTTGCATGGCACAGACTACAGTCTTAAACTGGAAGGCTCCTGTCTTAGGCTGCTCCTCAGTCCTTGTGTCTTGAGGATTCTGGGCGGGTCCTGCTGTGAAGTGGTGTTTGTCTTACTTCTACTCATGGGCTTGTTTACACTCCTGTGATACTAGCTTTCTCCCAGCGCTATTTGGCTATGCAGCTCTGTGGCACAGACTGAGGTCCCCTTCTGCAGAAGGAAACTGGAAGGATCCTGTCCCAGGCTGCTTGTAGGTCCCAGTGTTCTGAATGTTCTGGGCAGGTTCCTTTGAGCAGAGGTGCTGGCATCAGATTCCTGGAACTAGAGTTACAGATGGTTGTAAGACAACATGTAGGTGCTGGGAATTGAATTCAGATCTCCTGGAAAAACAACTGGTGTTCTTAACTGGCTCTTAACTAGCCATCTCTTTTATAGTCCATTTATTTATTGAGATATGATCTTGCTGTGTTGGCCAAATTGTTTTTGAATGCTTTGTTTTGATCCTGGATAATTTTTTCTTTTTTTTATTTCTTCCCTCATTTCCTTCCTTCCTTCCCTCTCTCTCTCTCTCTCCCTCCTTTTTTTCTTCCCCTTCTTGCATTCTTTTTCAACTCTCTCTCTCTTTTGTTTTGTATAGAGTCTTCATATTTGGCTTAGGCTGTCCTCAACCTCATAATCCTCCTGCCTTAGCCTCCCAAGGTTTAGAGAGGTGTGTGTGATCACATCTATCTGACCATGGGTTTAG
>JADRCH010000101.1:2481495-2495234 GCA_019843965.1 Rhynchomys soricoides | reverse complement strand
TGGGTTTAGAGAGGTGTGTGTGATCACATCTATCTGACCATGGGTTTTGATGTGTCTCTTTTCCTACCCCAAATTTCAAAGACTGCTTCTGAAATCACGTGGAGATCCATGGGTCCCCTTAGATCCCCTCTGATTCTAATTAAGCCTATCAGGAGTCCACTGCTCTGGTAGGGGAATCTTTACTTTAACAACCAAACAGATGCTAAAAGTGCCAGAAGTAATACTCTGTGACCTGGATTTATTAAACCATAGAGAAAGGGCTTGGAGTCTTGTCCTTCATCTTTGTGAGAAGCTAGAAAATCCAGTCTTATGGAATGAGAAGGAAAGTACACCAAACTTAAGACACTGAAGACTTCCTGGAAAGGTAAAGAATTTAAAACTGGCCTGTCCACTCCTTCCAACTCTTGATTAAAGGATCTTGTCATTGATTTTCCAAATTGTAGATAATATGAAAGGAAAAGATGTTACCATGGATGGAGGAAGACATGGTGGGGGTGGGAAAACGTAGCCTTTCCCAGAAGGCATTATCTAAACTTCTGTGTGAGACACAACCTGACAGTTTGTTCCAGAACAGTTGTACATCATGCATGGCAGCCACAGAAATTATGTCCATGTCGAACAGAGGAAAATTCTGGTGGTGCAATACTAAGTACAAGTACTGGTGCAGAGCTCTAATACTTGACTGCACTAATTTGACTATGGCCATTTTTTTTCCAGTCTTGGGGACCAAGCTCCTGGCCTTATGCATGCTAGGTAGTACTCTATGCTTGAGCTTCATCCCTAGCTCTATGGCCAATTTGTGAATGGTCCATCTGTCTCTGCCTCCCCAACACTCAGATTACAAGTGCTCTCTGCCACATTAGACTTTCTTTGACCAACTTTTAAGCATCCCTGACTTTAGAATTGTGGGCTTTTCCTGCCACAGTTCCAACATCTTTTAGAACCAGAGATGATAAGGATGTTTCAAAGGAAGAAAGCTGACCTGTTAGATGCCTTTGGTTCTAACCGACACCCCTGCTCACTGTATATTCAGTGGAGGATATTTTCACACAGATGCTTTCTCTCTCAAGTTCATCTGCAGCAGACCGTTAAGGATCTACAGACGTGCCTTTGTGCATTTACAAAGCCAGCATTGTTGGATTTGGCTAATGAAACTGGCTTATGTGTTTAAAGCACTTATTTTCAAAACAATGAAGAGATCCAGCTTTTTCCTCCAGAGATCCATGTTAAAGCACGACTATGTCTGGCTGAGTCGGACACTACCCTTACCCAAGTGACCTGTATTTTCTCATTGCGAATTCATCATCATTGCTTTATTTCAGAGCAACAGTGAACTTTCACCTCCTGCTGAAAAGGTGTAATGTCCTGATGTCAGAGTTCTGATCTCTGCATATGCCATAGAAATTTAAACTTGTGAGTTTGGAAATCATTTAGAGGGTTAAGGAGTGAAATGGGAGATATTTTGGTGTATGGTGAACTACTTTTAAAAGTGAAAAATTTTTAAATATTTTGGTTGCTAAGCTTTTTTGTTCATAGGCACTAGCATGCAATTTTAGCACATTTCAATCTGGTAAAATATTTTTTAAAAAACTATATTTTTTTTCCCCTTTAGCTGAAAAAGATTCTTGGCCAGGTATGTTGCACATGCACTACCCAGCACTCAAGAGGCAGAGACAGGAGGACCTCTGTGAGTTCAAGGCTGGCCTGGTCTACAGAGTGAGTTCCTGGACAGCCAGGGCTACACAGAGAAACCCTATCTCAAAAAAAAAAAAAAAAAAAGGAATAGAAAGAAAGAAAGGAAGAAAGAGAAAATAAATTCTTCTCTAATAGATCTCGAATACAGTTTTCCCTCTCTCTATTTTTCCCAGTTCCTCCTCTCCTCACCTTTCATTGAGATTTTCTGTCTCTCATTAGAAAAAAAAGGCTTCTAAGAGATAACAAAGATTACAAAAAATATAATAAGGTAAAGCAAATCCCATAACATCAATGTTGGACAAGGCAAACCAACAGAAGAAAAAGCTTCCCCAGAAAAGACACGAGAACCAGAGACCTGCTTACTCACACTCTTTGGAGTCCCAGACAAATACTAAATTGAAAGCTATAATATCCAAACAGAGGACCCAGTACAGACTGGTGTAGGCACTATAATTGCTGCTTCAGTGTCTATGAGTTCATATGAGCTTTACTCAGTTGCTTTAGAGGGCCTTGTTTTCCTGGTGTCCTCCATCCCCTCTGGCTTTTATACTCTCTGCCTCCTCTTCCCTAGGGGTTCCCTGAGCTCTGAGGAAAATAATTTGATGGAGACATCCCATTTAGGGCTGTGTGTTCCAAGGTCTCTCTCTCTTTCTCTCTCTCTCTCTCTCTCCCTCTCTCTCTCTCTGTGTATAATGTCTGACTGTGAGTTTCTGTATTTGTTCCCATCTGCTGCAGGAGGAAGCTTCTCTGGTGATGGCTGAATAAGGAAGGCACTGATCAATGGGAATAGCAGAGTATCATTAGGAGTCTTTTTTTTTTTTTTTTTTTTTTAAAGAACAGTAGTGTTTGTTTTTACCCTAGTTCTCTGGACTATCTAGTCTCTGGTTCTTGATCACCCAAGAGGTGTCAGATATGGGTTCTAGCTTATGGAGTGAGCTTTAAGTCAAATCAGACATTGGTTGGTTACTCCCGCAAGTGATGTGCCTCTATTGCCCTAGCAGTCAGATAGTCAGTCTGGTAAAATCTTATTTGCTTGCCCTTTTGTCAAGCTATAAACTCTTGGTATATATCCAAATCTCTCTTTTTTTGCATTAATAAATAAACTTCTTCAATGTCACGCTTTTTATTTTTTTCTAACCTAAGAACTAAGAATGATTGGAGGTATCATCTCAAATTCAAAACTTAACTTGTATTTTTTATACTGTAATAAAAATTAAGTGAAAATTCTAGGAATTATGAAAGTTACACTTCTCTATAGCATTTTGTTGCAGCACAGGCTGTAATTTACAAGTACAACCAATAATTACAGAGTGTTTCACATGAACACTGTGCTACCAGTGCTAAGTTTACACATCTCTCCAAAGGTGTTCATGCACATATGGAGGAGTTCATACAGAATTATTCTTATCCATTTAACAATACTATGCATTAGCCTGTCACAACGTAAAAGGGCCTGACAGAACATGATTACAGAAGAATGCAAACCACTATTTCTGAATCAGTTCATAGAAGGAAGCCATTTCTTTTATACTGGAAAGATTAAACAGGGGTGAGTTTAGTGGTTAACAAATCCACCAGTAGAGAGCTTGGGAGTGACAGTGTTTAGAGTGAGCCTTTTGTCTCCTTGCTCTCAAAAGTGTTTACATTTTCTTCAGGTATATGGAGTAATTTCGGATTGGACTCGTGTGGGGACATCTGAGGAAGGTAGATGCCAGAGTTTACCAGAGCTCCTAACCTCTCTCCTCTACTAAAAAAACAAGAGTTTGGGTGGACATATATTAATGAGGACAGTCAAGGTTCTGTCCAGAGTTTGAGGTAATTTGTCAACTTGAGACAATCTAGAGTCACCTGGAAGGTGGGCCACTGAACATCCCCATGAAGGATTAACTTAACTATGTTAATGACTGTGGGGAGACCCATCTTAATTATGGGCTGAGCCATTTTCCAGGCAGGTAATCCTAGACTGTGTAAATGGAGAGAGGACATTGACTATCCATTGCTTTCTCTTGATTATGGATGGGTGAATAAGAATTCTGGAAAGAAGCTGTGTCAACAAAGACTGACTGATTAAAACTCAGTGTCCGTGGAGAGTTGAAATGTTGCAGGTTCAGAACCTAATTACAACGTCTTCTGGGCTATTTTTGCTTCACTAAAGAGCCATTCCTTGCTCACTACCTTGTCAGACTTAACATCCTGATAAGCAGATAAAACCTTTGGAACATATTAACTTAATAGATTCCTATTCTCTACCCATCAAATGATTAAGAATATTATCAGACAGCATATGAAGTCCCTTGCCTGGCTGTAACTCACCTCTCTGATGTTTTCTTTAATGTATTTAAAAAAATACCTTGATTTGCTGTAAAAATGTCATGAATCTGTTTCCAAATGGGAACACTAAATCTGTGTCCTCAGGCTGTAGCCACTCAAATTTAACTCCTGAGTGAACTACCATTACCTCTGAAGTAAGAGAATTATTTCTCACTGATATCAGATACAATATGGCCAAAAGCTTCAAGCTCTTCCTGCCCTGACTTTTGCACCATGATAGACCCTATCCCTGAGTACAGTCACTGTGAGCCAGAATAAAACCTAAGGGAAAGCAGCTAAGACGTCACATTCTGAGGTAGCCTGAGGGCTTATCATAAATATAGATATTTTTAACCTCTCACTTTATTTTTAATTTCCTGAAATAAATAAGGAAAGACAATATTGAAAAAAACAGTGGCCTGAAGAAAGGTAGGAAGTCAGTCATGTCACTCTCAAAACCATGCTGTCTCTTGAAAAGCATCATGTTTAACAGAAGTAATAAAAGTCTCCAAGATTGGTCCAAAATTCTATCATTTGGCACATGGAAGGATGGGAGGGAATCAGGTCACTGAGAACATTCCCGGGGCCATACAGCCATACAGAAATGGTGGCTGGATGAAGGGTAGGTAGTTTAATATACAGTTAAGAGTACAGAACCTGGCTGGCCTTGTACTGTGGGAAATATTTAAAAAGAAGGAAATATATCACAGCATGTTCCCGAGCTATGCCCTGTGGTTCTCTCATCCCCAGTGTGCTGGCCAGCCATGCACTGGCGGGCAATGGCCGAGCTGCTTTTATCTCGTGGAGCTCTGACTCAGAGCTCCACAATCTCTCCACTTAGCTCACTAGGTTCCCACTGGTGGGTCCATACCATGCCAGCCCCATGCTTCAATACCCCCATGGCCTCTATGGTGCACATCAGGCAAACCCACACTTTGCCACTGTACCTTTCTCTCTGTAACCTGGATGAGCTGCTGTATGAAGGAAAACACAACACAAACTTAGCTCAGAAACAATGGTAACTCAATCTCTGGGCACAACAACTAAAACCTAATCTTGTAAGCCTTATCAAAATCTGATTCCTCTGGTGGTAAATCCTTGTGGATCCACCATGATATCAGGAGATTCTAAGTAGCTACCTCTTACCTACATGCTGTCCCCCTTCCAAAAATGGTCTCTCTCTCTCTCTCTCTCTCTCTCTCTCTCTCTCTCTCTCTCCTGCTTCCTCTCTTCCTCTCCCCGACCTGGAAGTCCCTCCATGCGCCCAGTGATTGACTCCTTAATTCATTAGGGGATTGGCTCAGGAGAAGTCACAGGTGTAACTCACTCCTTGTCTGAAGCCCCTCACAGGAGGGCAGAATGAGCAGAATACAAAGAGCCCCAGGGCTATCAACAACATGAGGAGACAGGGTTTCTCTGATAGCCCTGGCTGTCCTAAAACTCATTTTGTTGACCAGGCTGGCCTCAAAATCAAGGTATGTGCCACTAGACATGGCTTGATCATCTTTCTTAAGGAGAACTCAGTGATCTGCTCTGCAGCCTGAGTTCCTGCTGTTTCAGATATCTATTCTGTGAAGGGCTTTCCAAGACAGACGGTAGACTCCTGGTGCCTTCTCTTACCCATAGACAGGATTAATGATGCAATGCTGTCAGAATGCTGTTTACAGTGGCAACCTCTCCTCCTGCCCTATGTTTCTTGGGGGAAGCTGAAAAGCTACTAAATGGTCCTGACTGATGATGGGGATCAGAAAGTGATCCCAAAACTCCTCCCGGAGGAGCTTCTGTTCTGCTCTGGGATGCACACACCCAGGGCAGGAGGCAAAGTGCTCTGTGTACAAGAGTGATTTTAGACATAAAGTAAGAAGAAGGGGGGGAAGAGGGAGCAGAGAGGCTTGAGTAGAGGGAGAAACAGCCGTGAGCACTAGAAATCAACAAAGTTTACATCAGCATGGTGTCAAATCCCAGCCCTCGGGAGGCAGAGACAGAAGGGTCAGGAGTTTGAGGTCATCTTCAGCTACATCATGAGCTCCAAACTAGTTGGGCTACTTAAAACCCTGTATTAAAAATCATAATGTAGGCTGGAAAGATGCCTTCATGGTTAGGATCACTTCTTGTTCTTGTAGAGGGCCTAGGCTCAATACCCAGCCCCCACAGAGCAGTTTTGTAACTCCAGTTCCAGGGGATCTGACACCCTTTTCTGACCTTGCACACAAGGTCATGGTTGCACATGGTAGGAACCATGCACACAAGTGGTACACAGGCATGTATGCAGTACAAAACAACCATACACATAAAGTAAGCAAAAATTAAAAAAATATAAAAGCACCTTTCTATTAAAATCCATCTATGGGTGAGTTCAAAAGCAGGAGAATATGTGGCCTTTTTATATTTTAATGAGAATATTATAAATATACTATTAATTTAAGGTGACCAGGCACTAGATAGACATAATGGAGATCCTATTAACTCCGTGTAGTTTTATGATACAGTAGAAGATTGCATTTTTCTACCATGGAAAAATATATTTCTATTATCCAAACTTTCCCACGGGCTACCTGTATCATTTAGCTGTTACCACAGTGGCCTGAAACTTCATCCTGATGCTATGACTTATATTTCCCATGCAAAGGGGAATTTTAGTATATTAGGTTTGATTTTAACTGGTACTAAATCAGTTGTTTGAGGACTGTGGCTATCTTATTTCAGGAATGTACATTGTCCAGTGGAACATAATAGCCCCAGATAATATAAAAAATGTATGAACACACACACACACTGCAATACACATCCACACTGCACACACATACACACACTGCAATATACACACACGCATACACTGCACATACATACACACACATACACACACATGCACATACTGCACACACACACATTGCACAAACACATACATACTGCACACACATACACACACTGCAATACACACACATGCACACACTGCACATAAACACACATGCACACACTGCACATACACACATGCATACACTGCACATACATACACACACATGAACACACTGCACACACACATTGCACATACACACACATTCTGCACATACAGAGAGATATGGGGTAGAGGGGTGGGAAGAGAGGGAGAGTGGGGACACGAAGGGGAGTGGTCACCAGGGGTGGCAGGCAGGTGGGAGTGTTGAGGAAATGGATAGAGGGTATAAAGCTGCAGGCAGGTAAGGATAAAAGTGTCTAGAGATCCAATGAGTGGCATGGGGACTATAGGTGACTTCATCTAGTTTTCTTGCAAAATGAGTTGATACTAGCTGTTCTTGTCATCAGCATCATTGCCATCACCAGCAATGGCAGCAGCAACAAGGGTGTCTATGAGTGATGATGGCTATGTTAATTTGCTTTACTATCACCAACTTTTAACCATCTAAAAAATATATCCCATAATACTATGCAGCCTTCTTTTAATATGGACAATAAAATTTATTTTAAAAAGTAAATGTGTTTAAGATCTTACCTGTCCAACTTTGTTAATCCCAGATTTAAACACAAACCTTGGAAGAATGGGTTAAATACATATCACGCAAAGCTAAACACTGTGTTGCAGAGTTGACATTATTCCCTTGAGCATATAAAAAGTTTAAAATGTAGTTCAATAGGTGGAGTGCATTAGTTCTATCAATAAAGCACTCACAGTTCCAGACTAGAGACATGGAATTCAAGTGTGTGTCTTAGACACACTCTCTATAGGTCAGCTCTGTGTTTCAAATAGGCATGTTTGTGTTCAGCCCTGTCCCAGCTGGTTTTGTGTCAGCTTGACAGAAGCTGGAGTTATCACAGAGAAAGGAGCCTCCCTTGAGGAAATGCCTCCATGAGATCCAACTGTAAGGCATTTTCTCAATTAGTGATCAAGGGTGGGAGGGCCCATAGTGGGTGGTGCCATCCCTGGGCTGGTAGTCTTGGGTTCTATAAGAAAGCAAGCTGAGCAAGCCTGGGGAAGCAAGTCAGTAAGCAGCACTCCTTCATGGCCTCTGCATCAGCTCCTGCTTCCTGACATGCTTGAGTTCCAGTCCTGACTTCCTTTAGTGATGAACAGCAGTGTGAAAGTGTAAGCTGAATAAACCCTTTCCTCTCCAACTTGCTTCTTGGTCATAATGTTTTGTGCAGGAATAGAAACCCTGACTAAGACAAGTCCCTTCTGCCCTTAACTCTGCTCAGCAAAGTTTAAATATACACCACTGCATTATTTTCCAGAAAGTCAGCACTATACTTGATCACTCTCCCAACTGATGCTGTTCCACATTGAAAATTAGTCTCAGAGTATGCTGGGTACAGGTCACAGTGCTAAACAATGTAAATGTGACCTACTCAGCTGCCAATACACCTTGTTTCTGGAAACACTTGGAACATGGATTATAAAGAGCTATTTGCAACACAGTGCTTCAATCAATTGGATGGATCACTATGTGCATCCAAGCAACTAACAAGGTTACTACCAGAACTAAGAGATGTACAGAAAAAAAAAAAAAAAACCCAACACCTACTCTACACTGCTGAACTGAGGTTTATATGCATACTCATTTAGTTTGCTAATCAGGAGGCTGGGGAGACACCTCAGTCTGTAAAGTACTTGGCTCTGTGAATAAGAGGACCAGAGTTTGAACTCCAGGGACAACTCCCATGTAAAACATCAGGTGCAGTGGCTTACACCTGTAATCCCAAGATAGAAAGGCAGAGACAGGAGGACCTCCAGTGCTTACTGGCTAGTCAGTGTATTCAAATTGGAAAGCTCCAGGTTCCATACAGATGGCCAAGTGAGCCACAAGGTGACAGGACACTGAGGCCACATGTAGACAACCTGAGAAGAACAGAAGTGACAGAAAAATACCTCATATTTGCCTCCACCACACATATATGTTGTTCAATGTATGCACCGTTGCAACTCTCCACATACAATTTACTAAACACAGTATTTAAAAATGTTACTAGATGTATTGTAGGGCAAAATTGAAGGCAGAGGTGTGCAGTGATGGGGAAAAGCCACCTATATTTGATTTGCAACCAGGCCCCTGAATTACCGAAGAATGTGATCATGATAGCTTCACATAACCTCTGACCTGTAGGGATGTGATGGGACCTGCCAAAGGTTTGTTGCAAAGGTTACCCCTATAATGAATGGTTAGAAATATCTTCTGTGACACAGTGAGCATTCGAGTATTAACACATTACACTCCCATCTTTGGCTTAGTATTAAGATCGACCATCAGTTATCTGCTCAATTCTTGGGCTTTCTGCTAGTCATTTTCTGTGCTTAATACTATAGTCCCTGTAAACAAACTGCTAATGTGTTTTGGGTTTTTCAGTACTAGTCTTTATGAAGTATCTCCACGCTGAATGCAAAAGAGAGCATCTTGCCTATCAGCTAATTCTGTATCCTGTCTACAGGCCACTAAGACTAGATCCCCAGGCTACAAGAGTCTCCCTAATTTGGAAGCAGACATCAGATTGAATTAAGGGGGGCATTTGAAAAAGAGGGACACCATCCTAACTTACAGGCTGTGTTTGTGGAAATAGCTAGACTGGGCAGCGATTTGCTCCCTACATATGCATTGATTTTTCTATCAATTAGGAGCTAGTGTGGCTCACGTGAACCCACTGGACCTTGTTCCCTTATGACTTGGCCTGTCTACAGGGCCTTCTGAGCATCTTCCCTCAATCCTCCTCCTCTCAAGTCTCCTGCTTATTTTTGCTCTGACCTAGGACCTTGAATCTTTCCTTGAAAGCATGAGGCTGTCAGAACAATTATTAGCTTTCCGAATGTCTTTTGCATACCCACCCATGACAAGCCACAAGTGTAAGGAAGGAAACGTGTACACTCCCTCAATCCTTACCTGTTGTCCTGTTTTGTTTCTCTGTTGTTGTGATAAAACACCATTGACCAAAAGCAATTTGGGGAAGGAAAGAGATTATTTTACTTTGCGGTCCGTGGTCCATCATTGAGGGATGCTGAGGCAGGAAGTCAAGGCAGAAGTTCAAAGCAGAAACTGACCGAGGGAGGCACACTGCTTACCAGCTTGCTCAGCTACTTTTCTTGTATAGCTCAGGCATTCCTACCTAGGAATGGCACTGGCCACAGTTGGCTGATCTCTGCTATATTAGTTAGCAATTAAGAAAATGTCCCACAGGTGTGCTCACAGGCCACTCTGGGAAACTTTTCAATTGAGGCTCTCTTCCCAGGTAACTCTAGGTTTGTGTCAAATTGACAGCGGAAGGTAACTATGACACCTGCTTCTTCCTCATCTTTCCCATAAGTACAGATCTGTTGCTAAAGAACAGCTGCATCTTCTAGAATCTCATGTAAACACAATCATAGTCCATGCTTGGGGTGTCACTACTATTGCTACTCATTTATTTCTTGGTCTGGCTTCTCGTTCTCAGTATAAATGTTGTAACAGTCTATCCTGTTGTTGGGTGAATCAGCAAATCTGTCTTTTTTGCTGACTTGCATTGCATGGTGAAGAAAGACCATTCTCCTGGGGATGACATTTAGATATTTCTTGTTTGGGGGTGATTGTGAATAAAGCTTGACATAAGGGCATATATTCTGTGTGCCTTCCTTCCTTCCTCAGGCAGCATTTTGAGGGTTACATGGTGTTGGGCCTGTTCCCTGCCTCCTCCCCTGGCAGTGAATGGCAGGTAGCCTGCACCCTGGCTCCCAGGCAACTGATGACCCACAGGTAGGTGAGTAGGAAGGGGTGCCAGCTCAGCAGGGCTGGGCAAGTGCTGAGGCTGGACAAAGCACTGCCGCCTCCCACGCCCAGGAAGACCCCCTCCACCTGAGGCCTTGGCCTTGGCCAGCAGCCCCTGCTCCACAGGGGACACTGATGGTCGCAGGGTGTGCCTCTCTTGCACATGGACAGGGAGTGCTGCATGCATGGCCTGGGGCAACCCTGGCCATAGGGGCAGGAAAGTGAGGGCCCAGGTCTGCCTGGATGTGCAAGGGCCCTGGGTTTGCAGTAGTGACCATGGCAGAGAGAGTGGCTTTGGCAGCATCAGCCCTGATTCCTCACTGACTTACCCATCCACCCTCCTGCACTGGGTGCTGTGTTGCCGAGCCAAACTGGGGCTTTGGAGGCTCTGGGCCAGGGCTCAGCCCTGGGGAGAGGCCTGAACTGGACCTCAATGGCATGGTTCTGGGGGTGTTCTTCCCCTCCTGCTGTCTCATGGGCGAGAGGGTGGGGTCCTGGGCAGTGGTAGTGTTGGGCCCCATTTTGGCCCTGGTTTGGACCTTGAGGACAAACTGGAGCCTGGCTGGAGCTCTGAGACCTGTCTCAGTCACTTCCACATAGGGGTGACTCAGCAAGACCTGTTTGGCCCTCCCTCTGCCATTGCTGATGTAGAGCTTTGCTATTGGCCCTGTTGGTCACCCCTTCCGCTTCCCCGCCTCCTATGTCATCTCTCCCATACCTAAGTGCCCACCCCTTTTGCCATCTCTATATAAGTGAGGGGCTGATACGATAAAGTTCAGTTCCTGCTTCGACAAGACTCCCGGCCTTGTGTGTTTCTTTTGGGCAGTCGACACTCACCATCCTGCTCAGCCCCAGACAGACCCGGCTGGGCTGGGTTCTCTCCACTCACCTGGACCTGCCAGCAAGGAGCTGACAACATGGTGATGCACAGACATACAGGCAGGCAAAGCACTCATATACATAAAAATAAGTAAAATATTAAAACAGAAAAGAAATTGTCCAAAATGGTGAAGGCCCTTTCTGGTTCAGACAGGCATTGCACCTGCTGCATGTGTCTTCAGAGCCCTGAGAATGTGTAGGTGTCCAGAAGCAGCATCCTAGAGACTAGGGGTGAATATAGATGCTAGGATGGATCTTTAGTACTCAGAGAGTAGAAGAATGTGGAGAGATGTGAGCATGAGCAGCTACAGCTCTGAACAAATGTAAACATAGAGGCACTGACCCACTTCCTGGAGCTGAGCATGCCTGGTACATACAGATACACATACATTTAAAAACGAAAAATTAGAAAAATTTTAGATTTTATTTTTCACTATGTTTACATGTCTGAGCATGTGTTTTTGTGTGTGAATGCAGTGCCTGAGAAGGCCAGAAGAGGGTATTGGATTCCCCCAGAACTGGAATTTGCTGTGGCCTCCCAGTGTAGTACTGGGAATGAAGCTTGGGTCCTGTGCAAGAGCAACAATTGTTCTTAACTATAGGCCATTAATTACATTACTAAAATTTACTTATTTTTAGGTATATGTGTGCACATGAATGCATGCCATAGTACTATGTGATGATCAGAGACAATTTGTAGGAATTAGTCCTGTCCTTCCATGGTAGGTCCCAGGGATTTGATTCAAGCCACTGGACTTGATGGCAATGCTTTTACCTGCTGGCTATCTCATGTTACCTACTTGGTGGCAGAGCCTTTACCTACTGGGCCATCTCATGATACCTCGTCTACCTTATCAGTAGTGTCCTTTGGTTTCAGCAGTTTTCAATGTCCCATGATCTGTCTTTGTGTGTGTGTGTTTAGTGTCATATTCAAGAAACCACCACAAACTCCAAGGCTGGCAAATATAAAAGAATAATCACGGCTATCACAGCTGCTAGTCAACTGAAAATAAGATCTCGACAGTCTATGATGTCACACTCCCTAGTGTGACTGTTAGGTCCTGAGGAGGAAACAGTAAGAGTTGGAATGAGTGTGGAGAACCTGGAACTTCAAATGTTGCTGGTAGGGTTGTAAACCCCTAGTGTGTGAATGTATATATTTAGCTGACTTACACTAAACCATAATCTCAGAAGAGTTGAAATCATAACTTTTATGTGATTTGCATTTAACTATAATTTTAAAATAATTAAAGAAGAAGTTTAAGTTTTACATCTTTTATGATATTAGGAAATGATTTGAGTGTCAAATTCTTACATCTAGTGCTGTCTCTCTTAACCAAAACCTTTGTTCGTAGATGGTTCCATTGTAGTTCCGTGTGTAGCCAGAGATCAGTCTCACCTTCATTTATGCTGGTACTATAGAATATGAGCTTTTCACCATGGTTCACAGCTTGGTGAAATGTGTGTGTGTGTGTGTGTGTGTGTGTGTGTGTGTGTGTGTATCTCCATCCCTGTCTCTCCTTCCCTCTCTCCCTTCCTCCCTCCCTACCTCTCTTCCTGCCTCCCTCCCTGTCTTCCTTCCTTCCTCTCTTCCTCCCTCCTCCCCTCTCTCTTTTTTCCCCCTCTTATGTGCTGAGGATTGAACCCAGGGCTTTGTGCATGCAGACAGTATTCAGCCACCCACACTGCTAGCCCCTCTTTACTGTGTTTACATGGCTCAGAGCTCACACCCCTGCTATCTCACGGTGCTCCCTAGCTCGGCTACTTACTTACCCCTGAAGGTCATGTGGCCCTTGTGAAGGTCACATTCTGAATTGCTGTCTGCAGCTTGAATTCTGTTTTTGTTTGTTTGTTTGGATAGAACTCCTATGGGTTATTCACATACCTGGGTATATAATTGGTGGCTCATCTGTAAGACTATGTTTAGCTGTCTTCCAAAGTGACCACACACACATTCCCCCAGCAATGGATAAACAGTCCTGCTGTAATTCTATTTCTGCCTCTGGATTTGAATGCTTTAATGGATACATACTGCTATCTGATGTTTTAATTTGCTGTTCTTTTTTACTGGGATGACTTTGGGGCATCTTGTGTGTTTTTCTGCCATCTGCACGTCTTCACTGTTGAGGTGTC
>JADRCH010000101.1:2454428-2481485 GCA_019843965.1 Rhynchomys soricoides | reverse complement strand
TCACTGTTGAGGTGTCTATTCTAGTGGCTCTCAACCTTGCTGGGATGGCTTTGGGGCGTCTTGTGTGTTTTTCTGCCATCAGCATGTCTTCACTGTTGAGGTGTCTATGGTGTCTATTCTAGTGGCTCTCAACCTTGCTAATGCTGTGACTCTTTAATAAATACAGCTCCTCAGGTAGCAGTGACCCCAACCATAAAATTTCTTTCATTGCTGCTTCATAACTGTAATTTTGCTACTGTTATGAATAATCATGTAAATATTTGTGTCTTCTGATGCTGTTAGACAAACCCTGTGAAAGGGTCATTTGATTCCCGAAAGGGTTTTTGACCCACAGGCTGAGAACCACTGATCTATCCAGACCCTTACTAACTGGTTTCTTGGTGCTGGGGATTGAACCCAGGCCCCTGGGCTCCCCAAGAACCTCCTTATCACTCGGCCATACCCCTAACTGGACTTTGTGGTCCTGGCTTTCTGGGAACTCATGATACCCCTGTTCCATCTTCTGGGGCACCGAGATCAGATGTCTGTGCCACTAGCTGGCTCAGTCCTCATTCGTCTTTAAACCCATTTTTTGCCTTCTTTTGTTGAGCTGCAGAGTTGATCTACATATTTTACATACTTTTAAAAATGTGGTTTTCAAAAATTTTCTCCCAGTCTGTGGCTCGTTATTTTGTTCTCTTAACAGTATCTTTTACAGAGGAGACACTGGACATTTAATTTATTTTTGAGCCCAAGTTGGGCTCAGACTTCCTGTGTTGTTGAAAATGGCCTAGTACTGACTATCCTGCCTCTACCCCTCATGTGTCATCACAGGAGGCTTGATGAAGTGCTGGGGATCAAACTCAGGGCTTTGTATATGATGGGCGACTGTTCTACCGACTGAGTCATATCTTCTGGCCAATGTTTTACATTTTAATAAAGTCTACATTAATTTGTTTTTATGGAGCAACTTTTAGTATCTTGTTAAAAAGCATTGCAAACCCATGGCCATGTAGATTTCCTTTTGTATTTTATTTTGATAATATTTGCAAGTCTGCTGGTTATTTTAAGTGAACTTTGGAAAAGCTACAAAGCTCCTGCTTGTGTTTATTTTCTTACCCTCTCCAATTTTGTTATTTCTATTTGTGGACCAGACATTTCTGTTTTTATTAAGTTACCATTGCCCCTTTGGTCAAACCAATTGTCGGTAGTTACACTGGTCTATTTTAGGCTCTGTTCTATCCAACCATTTATTTTTTTCCTTATCAATAGTAAACACACTTCATCATCGAAGCCTTAGATGGTAAATCTGAGTCTCTGTGCCTTTCGGACATTTCTCTCAAGTTTTACGTATCTGTTGTAGGGTTAGAAACTTGCTATTTTCGCTGAGGTAGTCTGCTGCTTGTATAGACAAAAAGAATGGCTATTGTGATCCATTTGCAGTGGCAAATGACCAAATAATTGCATTGCATTCGTTTATAAACTGTAGGCATCTTTACACTTCAGCTCAAGGTTTTGTGAAAAATGTATCTCTATATATTTTGTAGGACTTTTATCTAAAGACTTCAATTTGAGAGCATGCTATTGGAAACACTTTTATTTTTGAATTCTAATTATTCCTATACTTCTAGTTTTTAGGAAATAGTTTATTTTTTAACCTACTGTTCAACTTCTTAACTTTTAAAATTACCTCTATCAACCAGTGGATTTTGGTCATTTCTCTGACAAAATGCTACAACTCCAATACAGAATTTAAATGATTGCTCAGCGCTGCCAGGAGGGGGAGCACAGTGACTATAAACTGAGAGGTCCAGGCAGGCAGCAACAGTTGCCTAGCAACGCAGGTGCAAGTCTCTCTCCGTTCCCTCCCTGCCTTCCAGGGCCCTTCTTTCTACCTGCCTTAAGAAGTCTTAGAATGGCCTTTCCTGCAGTCTCTACTCCACACTTTGGTCTTCTTTCTTCTTGAACTTCATGTGGCCTGCCTCACCTGGGGATGCATCCCATACACAATCACCAAACCCAGACACTATTGTGGATGCAAAGAAGTGCTTGCTGAAAGGAGCCTGATATAGCTGTCTTCTGAGAGGCTCTGCCAGAGCCTGACAAGTACAGAAGCAGATGCTCACAGCCAACCATTGGACTAAGCATGGGGTCCCCAGTGAAAGAGTTGGAGAAGGGACTGAAGGAGCTGAAGGGGTTTGCAACCCCATAGGAAGAACAACAATACCAACCAACCAGATCCCTCAGAGCTCCCAGGGGCTAAACCACCAACCAAAGAGTACACATGGGAAAACCCATGGCTCCAGCTGCATATGTAGCAGAGGATGGCCTTGTAGGGCATCAATGGGAGGAGAGGCCCTTGGTCCTGTGAAGGCTTGAGGTTTCAGTATGGGGGAATGCCAGGGCAGTGAGGCGGGAGTGGGTGGGTGGGTGGGAGAGCACCCTCATAGAAGTAGGGGAAGGGGGAGGGCATAGGGGGTTTCTGGGGAGAAAACAGGGAAAGGGGATGATATTTGAAATGTAAATAAAGAAAATATCCAATAAAAAAAGAAGTCTCATGAAGGACTCCGAGGAGATGTCACCAATGCTACTGGAGCTTGGAGGCTTCGGGAAGAGAAATATGAATGAGGGAGGAAAACCTTTCTACTCCTGGTTCATGGAGTGGGGTGGGGTTCCTGCACATGCTTTCTTCTACAATATTTTTTTATTATCCATTTTCTTTTCTTCTTCTTTTTTTTAAGATTAATTTATTCATTTAATTATATGAGTATGCTGTTGCTGTCTTCAGACACACCAGAAGAAGGCATCGGATTACAGATGGTTGTGAGCCACCATGTGGTTGCTGGGGATTGAACTCAGGACCTCTGGAAGAGCAGTCAGTGTTCTTAACCGCTGAGCCATCTCTCCAGCCCTTCTACAATGTTTTAGCAAGACTGATTTCATTGAGACTTTGAATGTTAGTCATCATCGCAAGTTAATGTTTATTTATGTGTTTACTTATTTACTTTACGATGCAAGTTTGTTTCTGGAGAGAAATCCCAACATAGAGAGAGGTGGAGTTCTAAGATGTGACAACACGATGGTCTCCGAAGTTGGGGAAACACCACGTCAGTGGCCCCCTGGAGCACATGGAGAGTCAACACATGGCCTATGTGGCTGCTTTTTTTGATTGTATATTCGTGGTTCATTTTCTGACAGTGTAAAAGTAGGTGAAATCATATCGAAAAATTAAAGAGATGGCATGGTAAAAGTATATTACTTACATTGCTTTTTAATAATGGTTTGATGGGTGGTCTATTTTGCAATGGCATATAAAAGGATCTGTTTCACCAGCTGGCACTCTGCACTGTATGGATTTTATTATGTCAAGCTTTGGCATATGCCATAGAGTGACAAGAGTGGGGCCTTTCATTCTTTCTAGGATTTGCACATTTTAAACAAAAACTAGATTTTGCTAAAGGTAATTTCACAGTCTGCTTTGAGTTCTTGAGTCCCTGTGTGCATGTAGAGGTCAGAAGACTGCCTTGTCTCCTTGAGGCAGGGACTTTCTCTGAGCCTGTATTTAGGCTGGTAGCCTGTATCCCAGTGATCTGTGTCTCTCTGTGTCTTCTACCTTTAGCACTGTTGTCACAGGAACATGCTTTAAAAATCAATACTGGGAATTGGACTAAACTCTTGGGCCAGGTCATCCGAGATGCTCAGCTGTAGAATGCATTATACAGAGAAGTAGTATATCATACTGATGTCAGATGCCTAGGGTCTGTGTGTTGGTTCTGATGGCTCTGAGATCTACCTACTATGTAACTTTAAATAAAGATTTATTTTATTTTATGCACATGACTCTTTGCCTGCCTGTGAGTAAGCACACCATGTGCACACAGAGGTGAAGAGGGCACAGGACCTGGACTTTGGGGGTTGTTAGCCCCTCCAGCCTCTTTGTTTTTGTTTTGAAACAAATCTCCGAGTGTTAGTTCAGGGTAGCCTGAAACTCACTATGTGGTTCAGCTTGGCCTTGGTATTCTGATTTTTAAAATCCAGTATTTAAAGACATATACTTATTAGCATATTTTTCTTTCTGCTGGAGAAAATTCAGCTGATATGTGTGATAGCTAACTTCCATTGTCAGTTTGATTGGATTTTGAATTGCCACGTGTTGCTAAAATTCCTTCCCCCCAGGAATAGAGAAACAATGTCTTCAGCTATTCCTAAGGTTCCAATGACAAATGGAGGAACACATTCCAATGACACTCACTCTGGGGAACCACTAATAGGTGAGGGGTTACAGGCAGGATGTGGGTGGTCTTAAAGCAGCCACTCTAGAAGGTGTGTACTCAGCTGAATGATGACTCCCCTAAGTCCCCATAGATGGGAGACCCCTCTCTTGTTCATCCCAGGCTGTATGCTTCTAGCCCCTCCCTGAGGCTACATGCAATTAGGGCAGAGTTACATACAGCTGGTTGGGAGAGATGACTGGATACTCTCATGACTATTCCTACCTGTCATGTGAGGGGAGATCAACAGCCAACAACCTATATGATGCTATAAGCAGGCACAACTGAACTCAGAAAGATGGTGGCAGTTTGCCTCAGAGGATAGTCCTGTACAACACCACTAAGTGTGTCACTGAGAGTGTTTCCTGAAGTCTTTAATGGAAGAAAGGAGGCTTGCTCTGGCTATGACAGGCATTATGGGTGGGGTGGGGTTCCTCACTCTCTAAATAAAACAAGCAAGTGGGCAGAACATCAGCGCCATGTCTCTCTGCTTGATGTAGAACGCCTCAAGCTCCTGCTGTCATGCCTTCCCTCCATGATGGACCATATCCTGGGACCAAAGGCCAACATTACCCCCTCTCCTTTGAAATTGCTTCTGGGCAGGTCACAGCAGTGAGAAATGTAATCAACACGAAGGCCAACTTAGAGCCTTCACTCATTTTCTTGCTAGTGGCCAACCCAAAATCATGAAGATTTCCCTGTTCTTTTGCTAAGTTTTAGTTCTGTTGAGGCCTGCCCCACCCTCAGCCCAGCATAGCTGTAGTCATTTTGTTCCATGACCACCAGATATTTCATGCCATTGCTGCAATAAGTCTGCTAGCCACTGACACAGAAAAATAATTTAACTCAGAGCAGGGTCATGCCAGCCACATACCCTGTTATGTTGTAGATATTCTGAGGTTTGCTGATCTTAAGTATTCTGGCAATGGCAAGATCCACTTACGACTAGTCGGAACTAAGTTAAGTTAGAACTGTTCTATCTAGCTAGTGACCACTGGGCAGCACTTGCTACACCTGCATTTGACATCATTGTGGGTTTTCCCCTGCAAGCTAGATGGTTTGTATATGCTTGGCCCAGGGAGTGGCACTGTTGGGAGGTGTGGCCTTGGTTGGAGTAGGTGTGGCCTTGTATAGGTGTGGGCTTTAATACCTTTGTCCTAGCTGCCTGGGAGTCAGTATTCTGCTAGCAGCCTTCAGATGAAGATGTAGAACTCCCAGCTCCTCCTGCACCATGCCTGCCTGGATGCTGCCATGTTCCCACCTTGATGATAATGGACTAAACCTCTGAACTTGTAAGTCAGCCTCAGTTAAATGTTGTCCTTATGAGAGTTGCCTTGGTCATGTGTCTGTCCACAGCAGTAAAACTCTAAGACACTGAGAAATGTTCAGGGTCATAGCCTCATCCCCTGAATTCTGAGCTTTGGCCCTGATCAATCAGTCAGTCTTAGGGTGTGTGTTCTATAAACCATCCCTGTCTGACTGAGATTGGTGTTTGTGTGGTTTGTGGGTGACTCTCAGATCCTCACAAGTTCTAGCTCTTTAGATTTGATTTTGCTTTTTAAATGCAGTTTTTGTCCATTTCTCAATTATTTTTGTGTGTGAACATGATTGGGCATGCATGGAGTTGAGAGAGCAGGCAGCCTTGGCTATCAGTGTTCAGATGCCTTCTGTCTTTTTGATTGAGACAGTGTAGTATTGGTCTGTATCTTTGCCTCCTAGGCCAAGCTACCCAGTCCTCTAAAGATGCGCCTGTCTCTGCCTCCCATGTCATCAAAGCCAGACCACCCTGCCATGCTTTTTACATGGATCCTGGAGACCAAGCTCATGCCCTCATGCTGATGAGGCTGGGGCTGTACAGTTGAGCCATCTCCTTGGCCTTCAGTTAGTATCTATATATTTTGTCTTGTAAAGTCTACCTAGTTTGCTTGGCAGACTTTACCAAGTCTGCTAGCCACTGACACAGAAAAATAATTTAACTCAGAGCAGGGTCATGCCAGCCACACACCCTGTTTTGTTGGCATGACATACATAGTAATTCCTGTCAGGTTGAGAAAAACCAACCAGGACGAAGTCCAGGGCTCTCTGTAGGTCCTCTCTTTTTTCCCTCCATTTCAGCACACACAGCTGCTGCTGCCACTGAGGTCTTTTGGTTTGTGAGTGACCTTATACCTCCCCCTCCCAACCCGCTCCCCCCGGCAATTTTGGAAAATCTCTAAATTAGTAAATAAGTACTTCTTTTTGGAAACCCTGGAAATTCCACTTAAGATGGTATCTAAAACGGAGCCTAGGGCCAGCTAAACTATAGTACCTGAGCTAGCACTGTGCACAGCTGTAGCCGGGGCTCTTTTCCCCCACCAACTGCTGTAGCTTTTGAATTTTTAACCAAGTCCTTTGTTCTCAGTTCTGGATATACTCTGGCTTTACTCAAATCAACCTTCCAAGTAGCAGTTTCTAAGACTCTAGCGCTATTTTGTAGTTACAGTCTCCATATTGACCACTGATCATGCTTTAATCAGGTCCTCTAAGGTTTTGTAGAAGGCAGACTTCACAAACCATTGAAATAAAGCCATTGCAGTAAGTGGTCACACAGTGTCCTCTGGTGGTCATGACAGAGAACTGCATGCATGCTCCGTGGTTCTGCGGTCCAAGCTTGTATATTGTTAGTTAAAACTATAATTATTGGACTCATTGTTTTGGGAGTGAAGGTTGCCGTGTTGATGAAGTCCATGTACAGGACGTAAGATTAATATAGAAGTTGGATCTTAGAATTTGTATGCCTATGAGAATAATTTATTGGCTCGGGCTGGACCACTGGCTATTGAGAGTGGAAAAAGGATTCAGAAAGCTCCTTGTCTCGGAGAATCCTGATCATGGAGGTCACAGATACCCCCTCACCACACAGGAATCTAAATTCAGTCCAACTCTTCCCCAGTCCCCATTCTCTGGCTTGGCTGCAGAAGGGTCCCAGTCTAAATGCAAATTCCAGTTATTTCCAGTGTCTGTGGCTCTCTATTAAGTTGTGTCAATGCATTTTTGAACTTAAAGGAAGCAGGTAAATTTCTTGAATTGGAAGACAAATTATGGTGACCCACATCATAGTTAGTGAATTGTTTCTGCTTAACCAAATGATCAAGAAAGCCGGTCCTTCCCTTTGCTCTTCCTCCCGACTTCTTGTCACACTGAAAGCGGCTCATGTTTAGAATGATATTCAGATTCTCCTTCCAGATTTTGTGTTCCTCTGCTATGTGAATTCCAGTGTAAGTGTAGCTGTCACACAGAGGTGACAGTGCTAATACCACCTTGGAAGGTGCTTAGTGGTAGAGAGCTTGCCTAATATGTTTAAGGCCTACGTATTGTCTTTAGCAGTGTGCACATGCATATCTCTCTCTCTCTCTCTCTCTCTCTCTCTCTCTCTCTCTCTCACACACACACACACACACACACACACATACACACACACACACACACACACCAAATTAAAACAACCCAGACAGAAGAAGCAGGTGGCATTGTCATGAGAGTCATCTATCCTCCAAGAGAGACACATACCTTGACAGACAAAAATCTGCTCAGAACAGTCAGCTCTGTTCCTCTCCTTCCCAGACACATTTCCTGATGGGGCAGCTGCTTGAATCCTAGATGCTGGGCTTTGAGTGAATGTGTCCTTTTGGACCAAATCATTCTGATGTGTTTGTGCTTTCCCATGCTATCTTCACCTTCTGCTGACTGCAGATGGCGCAAATGGAGTAACTTTTCTCTCTGCATTGTGCTGTGGAGGAAAGCTTATCTGTCCATCAGAGATCCCAGCTTCAACAGTCAGTGAACAAGCAATGCATCTCTGGAGCACCAGTTCTCCACCCCAGCACACATTCCTGGGGCCTGTGGTTTTGGCAGCTAGTGTTAATGTAGTCATCGAAGACATTGTGTGTGTGGCCTCTGATATCAGTGATTTTCTTAAACTTGATTTTTTTTTTTTCTGGATCAACCATTGTTAACTTTTCCTGGGAAGAACAAATGTCTATTTACCCACATAGGCAATGAACAAAAGACCAAAGAAACAATAACATTTAAGTATAGCTGGGTGAAAACCAATGAATTTAACTGGTGTTACCTACAAGATCAAAGGTAACTTACAGATACAAGTTGCTAGAAGTTCAAGCTGGAAACCACCAAACTGTGCTCAGAGGCCATGTTCCACATTATTCTCTGAACTAGATGGGTTCAGATAACTAGTTTTGTGTGTTAACTTTCTGTAACTGTGTCCAAAACCCCCAAGGGAACCACCTAAGTGACAAAAGATTTGATTTGGCCTAACATTTCATGGGGTGCAGTCCGGTTGCTTTAGCAGAAATGCATCATAGTGGCTACAGGATGTGGTGGCATGGACTCTTTATCTCACGGGGGGTGGGGGGGAAGGATAGAAAGGAGGAGGAAGAGCAGGAGTCAGAACAAGAGGGGGAAGAGATGGGAAGGAGAGGATGAGTAAGAGAAGAGAAAGAGAAGAGGGAAGAGGAAGAGAGGGAGGAAAGGAAGGAGGAGAGAGAAAAGAGAGGGATGAGGTACCCACCATCATAGACATGTACACACCCAGTGGTCCACCTCCCCGTTAAACCCCACCTTCTAAAATTTCCAGAGCCTTCCAAAATAGAGCCACCACCTGGGACTAAGTGTTTGATACACTTGGAGACATTTCATATTTAAGCTTCGAAACTGATGTTCCCCCAGTCTCCACCATGTGTTTCCACAGGGAATCTTGTGTTCTGCTAGTGACCATGACTCCTGCACAGCATGCCAGCAGGTGCATCGTCCAGCTAAAGGGATCCTGTTTAAAGGAATGATGCTTCCTTTGGTGTGTTGCTTTCTTCTTGGATTGTTTCTCTATTCCTTTACAAAGTGTGTGATAGTTTAGATATGAAATGTCTCCAACCACTTAAAGGCTCATGTGTTGACAGCTTGGCCCCCAGCTTATGGCTACATTGTGGTGAGGTGCTTGGACTAGAGGGCTCTTAACTAACCAATGAATTAATCTATGGATAGAGTCATTAACTGGCGTATTTGGGAGGTGTGATTAGTGTTCATTGTTAACTTGACAGAATTTAGAATTACTCCGGAGAGGGCTGTTTGTGTGTAGCAGTCTCTATTTTGATTGTATCAACTGGGGCAGGAAGACACATCCACTATGGGTGGCACCATTCTTTAGCTAGGGTCCTGCTCTGGATAACTGAAGAAGTGAGCTGAGCAACAGCATGCATCCATTGCTATTGTTCCTGATTGTGGATGCAACGTATCCAAAACTCCTGCTGACTTGACTTCCCTGACATCCAGGCTAGACCTGGAACCATGAGCTAGAAGAAACAATTTCTCATGTAAATTGAGCATTTTATTATACCAGTCGGCAAAAACAAAACAAAAAAACCCAAAAAACAAAACAACAACAAAAAAACCAAGACAGGAGGTAACAAAAAGTTTGGGGGGGAGGGCTTTTGGAGAAACAAAGTCATTGAATAGTGTGTTGATTTGAGAGATTCTGGCCCCCATAGGCTCATATGTTTGAATACTTGGTCTTGAGTTGGTGGAACTGTTTGTGAAGGATTAGGAGGCGGGGTCTTGGAGAAGATGTGTCACTGGAGGCAGGCTTTGAGGCTTCGAAAGCCCACCCCATTCCTAGTTAGCTCTCTTGTGCTCTCTCTCTCTCTCTCTCTCTCTCTCTCTCTCTCTCTCTCTGCCTCATGCTTGTGGACCACAATATATAACGTCTCATCTACTGTTCTAGCACCATACCTGCCTGCTTCCCTGTCATCACAATCTCTGCCATGATGGCCACAGACTCACTCTTTATACTGTAAGCCCTACATTAAATCTTTTCTATTATACGTTTTCTGAATCATGGTGTTTGTCACAGCAATACAAAAATAACCAAGACAGTGGTGTGTCCTTGGGGACAGGATGCTTTCTCTGCCCATCACTACCTCCTATCTGAAGTGAGTTACTCTGTTCCATTTTATGAATCTACCAGGAAATTCTGCATTGCCATACATAGACCCAGAAGCCATGAAGATATTGACCACAGACAGAGACTCCTGAAAGTCATGAACTAAACAGATAATTTATTACATTGTTTTTCTCAGTGGTGGGAATCTGACCAACAGTGCTGTCCTCTGCCCAGAACAAGACAAGAAAACCTAGAGGTGCTTAAGTAATCCATGTAGTGAGATTTTCAAGGGTTATCTATACTCAGATTATTATATGAAAAGTATTATTATTATTATTATTGTTGTTGTTATGATTATTTTATTGGATGGAAACTATTTTATGGGGTCTGGGTTACATGCAACCACAGTGTATTTTAATACAAATATTTGGTCTTGAAGGATATTATATTTACTATGTTCAAAGACATAGACATAGTAAGAGAGATAACTTATATGTATTTAAACTTTTCTGCTAAAAATTATAAACTATACTTTAAAGATGTAAGTTATCAGTTTACTGATTACTCCTAGAAATACTGCCCCCTAGTGCTGGCATAGGGCATGTGAATGCCAAGAGATAGTACTTTTCTTTTCTTTTTTCACATTTATTTATTTATTTGGCTTATACTGTTACTAGAACCTTTCTCTGGCTTCTGCTCCACTTTCTGATCTCGTGACCACCATTGAAAGAATTCAGACGAGACACAGAGTATAGTATGTAGAAGGCAGAGTATACTATGTGGTAGAAAATAATTCCCAAATAATGAAAATGGACAGCGGCCAAGGGACCATTGTGCTGATCTACACTATCGGCAGGCTAAAGTCTCAATACAAGGTAGAATTCCTGAGAGTGATTCCTTCCTCATATATCAGCCAGGGGCAGAGCAGATGGCAGTCCTTTGTTCATCCTAGCTTGATGCCTGGCTTGTTGGACAAGGCAATCTTATGGTCAAAACTCATTAAATTCATATCAAATCAAATCAAATCAAATCAAATCCTGGCAGCACAGCGCAGGAGGAGAAAGTCAGAGACCTGTGGATGGCCATGTCATGCACAGATCTGCCTTCCTATGCAGGGCACAGGCGGGCCGTAGACACCTGCTTGCAGCAATGCCGCTCAGTACAGATGGAGGATGTTGTCTAGGGGCCCGCCAGACACGTGCCCAGTGGGAATGTGTTGTGGTCGGATGGGAGAGAAAAAGAAGTGGAACATTAGTGTCATAAGGAGAGATGGCACTGGAGACTTGCAGGTGGAGTGGTGTAGTCTGTCATGAACAGCCAGCCCCATCACCTGGAGCCATGGTAAGGTCTCAGCCCTGAGCTGCCATTGCAGGCCACGTCCGAGTCTGTGGCTTCTCAGTGGCAGGGGTCAGTGTCGATATCTGTGGCTCATATTACCACTGGAGAACACGAGGATGTCCCTGGTCAGGGACCATGTGGATACCCAAGGGCTGTGCATAGCTATAACTGTCCCTACTCTTTACCGGAGAGCATTCAGAAGAGCAGACTTTGTGCCTTGCCCAGGCGGCAGAGGTATGGGCGAGCCAACTGCGAGGGCATGAGTATGGGAGGGCTGTGGCCCTGCCACTCATCTTCTGTGGGGTGACGTGGGCGTGGAGGTGATGCTTCCTACTCTGGTGGTTGAGAAAGCCGCCCACAGGGTTATGTGCTCAGGAGAGCTAGCTCCGTCCCTTACCAGCTGTAGCACTTAGAAGAGTGGGCCCTGCTCCTTGCCTGGACAGCACTGTGGAGCAGGGAGCTGTGCTAGTGGCTGAGGGAGCAGGTGAGTCAACCACAGGGCGAGAGCTTGGGAGAGCTGGCCCTGCCACTCAGTCTGCTGTGAGATGGTGTGGGTATTGGGGTGACGCCCTCCCCACTCACCCCTAACCCCATGCAGCAGTTGGGAGAACTGACCCTGGAGGAGGTGAGCTTGTCCTGCCCCACGCTGGCTGTAGCACTCAGGAGAGCAGGCCCTGCACGTGGGCAATGCAGTGGAGCTGGTCTGAGAGCAGGAGAGCTGTCACAGCCCCTTGAAGGCTGCAGCACTTAGAAGAGTGGGTTCTGAACCTTGATTGGACAGCTGGCTCTGGAGGTGTGGGTGCTGATGAGCCGGCCAATGAGGGTGTGAGAGCAGGAGAGTTAACCCTGCCTTCTGCTGATGGTGGCCTAGCCAGAGAGAGTGGTGCTAGAGAGCTTGCCCAAGTGCTGTGGATAAGAGAGCTGCTGGGCTGACCAGCTCAGCTACCACCCAGGCCCAGATCGAGGGCTCCAAGTTGGCCCACCCCCAAATCTACAGCATTTGCAAATGGTTGGGGCATGTGAAAGGGCCAGTCCTGCTGTTCCAAAGCTGCAGCATCTCCATGACAGGGCAACAATGGGATAACCAGGATGAGTCCTGGTGAGGATCCAGTATTGGTGTCACAGAAGACTTCAAACCAAACCAAT
Organism: Rhynchomys soricoides; assembly: GCA_019843965.1. Taxonomy (NCBI): domain Eukaryota; kingdom Metazoa; phylum Chordata; class Mammalia; order Rodentia; family Muridae; genus Rhynchomys; species Rhynchomys soricoides. The sequence continues at coordinate 2,468,819 of JADRCH010000101.1, read as the reverse complement.
GACTCATTGCAATGAACACTTGCAAATGAAGATGTGTGGACAGAGGGATAGACTGTGGGACACACTGTGACACACAGCAGCTTCCGTGATGAAATGTTTTCTATGCTTTTCATTGTTTGTGTGCTTTATTGGGGGAGAGTTGGGGGAAGTTTTCAAGGATGATGGGTGGATATGAGGGGACGGAGAGGTGAGTGGTGGTACATAATGTGAAACTCACAAAAATCAATAAAAAGTTAAAAATAAATAAATAAAATATGTGTACTTACTTTTTTTATGCACATGTTTATGTGTACCTGCATGTGTTTATGTGTACCACATACCTGAACATGCCCACGAAAGCCACAAGAGAGTGTCGGATCCCTTGGAACTGGAGGTGCAGAGTTGTGAGCCTCCTGGTGTAGATGCTGAAAGGCCAATCTTTTTCCTCTACAAAAGCAGTAAGAACTTTTCACTGCTGAGCCATCTCCCCAGCCACTGTCCAGGTGATTGACAAACCCTTCTCATTGGGTCCTATAGGAGGGGCAATGGTTTGCCCTTGTTCTCTATCAGAAAGCTTTCTATCAAATAAATTATCTGTAAAATTTGGGCCTCCTAGAACTAGGTAGCTACTCATTAGTGACCTTGGTGGTTTCTCCCAGAACCAAAGATAGGATCAGGTCCCCTTCCTCTGAACAGTAGATGGAGTCTTTAGTTCTAGTTATTGCCTTTATCAACTGTTGATTATGGGGAAAGAGTTCAGCCCTAATGTCTTCTGATCCTGATGATGGCTTCCTAGTTCACTAACAACACTATGCATGAAGCCAAGGGCCTTGTACATGACAGACAAGTGCACTACTTACATCCTCAGCCTTGGATTCTATTTTAACACCCCTCTACATGTTAGTGTGTGTGTGCTTATGCGCTGTGTGTGCTCATGCGCTGTGTGTGCTCATGCGCTGTTTGATTTTTTGAGACAGAGTTTCTCAATTTAGTATTGGCTGTCCTGGATCTCACTCTGAAGACCAGGCTGGCCTCAAACTCAGAGAGATCCTCTGCCTCTGTCTCCCACGTGCTGGGATTAACGGCATGCTGTCTTTTAATGTAGGTTCTGAGTACTGAACTTGGCTCATCAGGGCTTGTTTTCCTTTCCCTATCTCCTTGGCCCAGGCTTTCTACATTTGGAGTGTTTTCTATTTTTGGCATCTAGTGTTGTGTATCATATAGCATAAGACCCGGATTCGGGTAAGGAATGATGTCCCATCTGCTGATTGGCTTCTGAGAAGATGGAGTGGGAGTGGCTACAGTGTTTTCCTGAGCTGGACTCAGGAAGTCTGGGTGGAACTCTCGGGAATGACTAAATTCTTTGCATCTCTGGGTTACACTGGATTACACATGATGGGAGTGGCTAAGGCTGCCTAGGAGAATGATTGACAGAAGTGAGGAATGGGGGCTGTTTCCATGGATCCAGAGGTCTGTCATGGGGAGGACAGTAAACATTTATTATTTTGTTTTCTATAGAACCTCTCTCGTTTTTTTTTTGTTGTTGTTCATGAAAAAATTGAATTTTTTAAAGCAAAATACTTCTTGAATAATTTTCCTCTGCTCTCATTTATTTTTTCTACCATAAATTTACTATAAGAGTTCAATTTCCTAAATGTACCATGCTATCTCTACACTCTATGATCTATCTATCATCTATCTATCTATCTATCTATCTATCTATCTATCTATCTATCTATCTATGTGTGTTATATAATATAATTTATGAAGTCAAAACCCTGTGGTGCAGATTTTACTGTGCGCCCTATGAGAAATGTCAATCACGTGACAAATGGCCATACCAGTTCTCATTGTCAAGCTAATCAGCTAAATTACATTTACTTTATGTTGGAAAGAAATCTGGCTTAATTTTTAACTCAAAGAAATGTGTTCAAATGTGTTTTTATGACAGATCTATTGCCTCAACTCTAACTCATACATAATAGATATGGATGAATGGAGAAATGGATGAATGAAGGGATGGTAGAATGAAGAAGTGTATGAATGGATAAACAGATGAGTGATTGGACAGACGAGTGACTAGATGAACGGACCATTGAATATTGAAGAAGGATGGTCCGAGCAGACTCTCAGCTCGCATTTGTTCTTTAGATCTAATAACTTACTAGTCCCCACTATTGTTTCCTATTCTCTTTCTTTTCCTTCTGTCTTGAATGTCTATGTATGTTCATGTGTGTGTCAGAGACACACAGAGAGAATAGTGTACGTGTGTATGGCTGTACATGCCCAGGCATCACAGCATGTGTATGTGCAGACCAAAAGACAAGCCCTCTGTCCTCACCTCTGGGTTACTTGAGACAGGTTCTCTTGTTTGCTGCTGTGTATACCAGTCAGGTTGTCACATGAGCTTTCAGAGAGTCTCCAAAGGACTCTGTCCTGTTACTAACCCCAGTCACAGCATGCACATATTCACAGGTGCCTTCAGTTCTGCAAGCCCGAGGAGGCTCTTGTACTACTCAGAGACCAGTTTGGATTTATGTGCCTAAGGTTCAATATACCATAACAGTATCAAGATTGCATGGGTCTAGGCAAGTAGGCATGGTGGTAAAAACTTGTAACCCCATCACCTGGGAATGGAAGAAATTACAAGTCAATGCTCTGGTGTGATACTGGTTTTCATCACTTCTAAGTTATACAGATGAATAAAACTCATATTTTAAAGGTGGGAACGTCACACATCTATATGTAATTGAAAATAATTTTTTGTTTTGTTTTGTTTTTTTGAGACAGGGTTTCTCTGTGTAGCCCTGGCTGTCCTGGAACTCACTCTGTAGACCAGGCTGGCCTCGAACTCAGAAATCCGCCTGCCTCTGCCTCCTGAGTGCTGGGATTAAAGACATGGAAATTAATTATGAAATATTTAAATGACAGTGAGCCATACTCAGCCCAGGTATCATTTACTTACTTATTTCATTGTGAAACTTGGGATCATACCCACCACGGCTTGCAGCTGTCATCCTAGAGCAAGTGTGACTTGTCTTCAGCACACAGGCTGAAAATGTTTTGACACTGATTCGAAAAAATGGTGACCATGGGGGAATAAGAGAGGTAAGATTCAGCTGGCCATGATGACACATGCCTGCAATCTCAGCATTTGAGAGGATCAGGAGTAACAGCTACATAGTAAGTCTGAGGCCAACCTGGGCTACATCAGACCCTGTGTTAAAACAAAACAATGCTACAGGTAAAATTCTGCACCTTTGGCATAGATAGGGATATAAACCCAATCCATGTCTTTCCCCACAAAGCTACTTTCTCTTTTGTGTGGTAGCTTCTTTAGCCATCCACTTACATTAGAAGTATGAGGGTATCATGTCTGCTGACGTAACCCCTAAGTTACGTCAGCAGACACCATTATGAGATCTGCTTCCCCATGAGGTTCTCCCTTCTGTCTGCACAAAATCTTTTAGGTCTCTCTGACATGTGAAAAGAAACCAGAAGGAAGGAGCGATAGCTCAGCTGGTGTAGTAGGCAAGCAAGAGGACATCCTGAGTTTGGATCCCAGGTACCCATATAAAAAGCCAGATGGGATCGTGTGTCTGGGATGGAGGTGATGGGTAGTACAGATGAAAGATCCCTGGGGCTGGTTGGCCAGGCAGTCAGTGAGTCAATGAGCTCCAGATCTGTGGGAGACATGTCTTATACGGTAAACAATGAAGGAAATTCCTGACATCAACTTCTGACTTCCAAATGTGCACATATACATGCATGAACACACATACACAAAGAACGAAATAAAGGGGGAAAAAAAACGAAATTAGGACCTTGTACCAACTGTGTTTTCTACCAAATTCCAAGCATGATTCCTCCGTAGGAGGAGCCTTCATAGGAGGCTTAAACATGTCTTGGCCTGGAGGAGAAATGGATGTAACCACGTGTAGGAAAGAATAAAAGATTCTCAAGTAGTAACTTCCTAGCCAAGATCAATAACATCTAAGGATGTGTTAAGTGAACCCAATGATCTGTCACTGGTACAACGAGAAAGCTTATGTTTATATGGTCCCCCGGTCCACCCTCTCCACTCAGGGGGTATTAGTTTGGAGGCATTAAGGGGTCATGGAGAGCAGCTAAGATTTGGCACTAGGAGAGGCCATTAGTGAAGGTGCAGCCAGAGTAGCAGTGTAATCCTCAGGCCTGAAGGCATCATAGAGAAAAGCTAAGGCTTTGTACCAGGAAAAGAGCCCAGGAGAGGCTATTGGTGAAAGTACAGCCTGGGTATACATTTGTTTGCACATATGTGCACTTGCATATGTGTGGAAATCAGAGGGGACCAATGGGAATTGGTCCTCCCCTTGCACCATACACCAGGTTCTGGGGATATAACTCAAGTCATCAGGCTTGGTGGCATGTGTCTCTATCTGTTGAGCAATTTATTTATCCACAGTCCTATTTATTTTTATGCATGTATGTGTAGGGGTGTGTGTGTGTGTGTGTGTGTGTGTGTGTGTGTGTGTGTATGTTTGTATGTGTGTATGAGGCTCAGCCTCATCTGTCATCCTCAGGAAATCTGTCTACCTTGTTTGAGACAGTTTCTCTCATTGGCCTCAAGTCCCCCAATTGGCAAGATTGAGGCTAGCAAGCCCCAGAGAATGCTCCTGTCTCGGCTTACACCATGCTTGCTTTTGGGCTGGGACTCAAACTCAGGTCCCGGTGTTTCCCAAGGCAAGCAGTGTGACTGAGCCATACCTTCAGTTCTTAGAGGCTGATTATTTAGAGGCAGGAAAACATCATAATGTGTGACTTAAGTCCCTAGAGAGGCATTAAAGTTGACCTTGAGCCTAGGATGAGCTGGAACTGATACCGTTCAGATAGCTCTGCCTCATCCTGCATTGTATGAAAATCCTCTTTCAGGGGAAGTGTTAGAAAATGCTCAGTTTAGAAAAAGGTGATCTCAACTTTTAAAAAGGTAACTTTTTCGATGGTTCTAGACCTGGGGTGAGAAATACCACCACAAAACTAGAATCAACTCCTGATACATGGGGACTTTGTGAGGCCTGCTGAGCTAAGGAGGGTGTGTTCATAGTGCAAGTGACATTTGAAACTGAGATTGTTGGTCTTCTGACAAACCTCAGTAGTTCTTTACATTCTGGCCATAGCCATGGCTCAGTGGCTAAAGCCACCAAGCCTAATGACCTGAGTGATCCCTGGAGCCGACACGGTGGGAAGAGAGAATGGACTCCTCTGAAGTATCCTCTGACCTCCACATGCATGCTGTAGCATGTTTGCACACATATACCAAATCAGTGCAAAGCAAAAAGAGTTCTTCACATTCTTTTGAAGTATCAAAGCACATAACTTTCTGGGGTATTTAAAGCCTAGACCGCTCAGTGGTTTACCAGGTATGTTGATTGCCATAGTTGATCACTTAGCTCTTCAACATGACTTGTTTGACACCAGGAAGTAGGCTAGAAGTATTCATTTAAGCATTGGGGGGAACCCAAAGAGTTTGCATCAACTGACTGGTATGTCTGAGGATATGTGACCAGACATGACAGAAAGAGATGCAGGACTCAGGGATCCTCATCAACTAAACTGTCCTGCTGACCTTTGTCCTCAAAATCAGCCAAGAACAAGCCGTCTAACTTCCAGATGGTACACCTTATGTTTTTCCTTTTTGTCCATCTTGAGACAGTCTGGGGTATGCTAGGCTGGCCTTGAATTCTGCATGTAACAAAAGATGACCTTGAATCTCTGCTCCTCCTGTTCCAACCTCCTGAGTGCTGGGATTTCGGGCATGCACTATGGTACCTGATTTATGCAGTGTCAGGATTGATTCCAGGGCTTTGTGCATGCCAAACAAGTTACCACCTGAGCTCAGTACCCTCATCTCTGACTCATCTTCACTCAGGGAAGTCAGGCATCCCTGTCTCATTCTGTGTTCCTCTTTCATATTGCCCTAGGGTGTACCAGCCTTTGCTTCTGGGTTGGAAATCCTATTTATCTCCCTAGGGCAGGGGTGACCAGTCACCTCTTCAGCTGATCTCAAGTTAAGTTCCCATTTCACCAGCTGCATGCAGCTTGCAGCATGCACATCTCTATAGAGGAGTAAGGTCTGCCCACTGCAGTATTGGAAGATTAGCAAGGATGTTGACAAACCTTCTAGGTCTTTAGTCACTCTCATGTTCAATGCTTCTTTCTTTCTTTCTCTTAGAGTGCAGATGCTATATATATATATATTAAAGGGTGACTAAAAATGGGAGTTGTACAGAGAACTTGGACTGGGCTTAAGATCAAAAGGGGTTTAGAACAATAGGAGATAAACATAGCAAGACCCCAGAGCAAAAGATAGGTAAGAAAGACTAAAGTAAGGGGAGATAGGTAGGGCCTGGAGAACTGTGTGTGTGTGTGTGTGTAAGTGAGCATGAGACACAGAAAGAAACAGGGACAAAGAAAAAGAGGAAGACAAAGGCACAAAGAGGGAGATAAAGAAGAGAGACACAGAAAGAGACAGACAGAGAGAGACAGAGATGGAGGAGAGAGAAAGGGAGTGGGGGGCAGGGAGACAGAGAGAAAGAGTAGAGGGGGAAGGGAGAGACAGAGAGAAGAGGGAGAAGGAGTGAGAGAGGGAGAAAGGGAGAGGGAGAGAGAGAATGGGAGGGAGGGCTAGAGAGAGAGAGAAGGGGAGGGAGAGGGAAGAGATAAGGGGAGGGGGAAGAAAGAAAGGAGGAAGAGAGACGGGCAGGGAGGGGGAAAGAGAGGTTCTCTCAATGTCTTCATATGTGGTGTACTTTTGGTTCAGTTTTTCTCCTCTGTTCATTACAGTGGCTAACTCTGAGATCTCCGAACACCTCATTCTTATGGGATGGAGTGGTTCTCTGCTAAGTCTGTGGATAAGTCATGATCTTCAGTGCACGCTGGATGCCTAGGACAAGCTCTTTTGAGAAATGCCCCTGTAATACATGCAGTTACAAATGCTCAACTGCATCTCCAGCTAAACCTCTAAGCTCTTCATTTCAAAAGAATTTATTTTGTTTATTTTTCTTTTCTGGAATGACCCAACAGTTGGACATACCTTTCCATAAACAGCCAAGAGAGATTAGAAGCAAAGAGGCTTATTCATCATAATGAACCCAGTAGCTAGCAAAAAAGGAGAGTTAGCCTCTCAGGGGTTTTGTGGTTTTTAAACTATTGGCATCTTGGACAAGAGGCAGGAGATAGTGATGTTTAAGTGGAATCCCAATTTACCCTTGAATTTCTGCTCAAGCTCAGAACTTTTCTACTTTTTTTTTTTTCAAATAAAAGGGAGAGCTCTTTGGGGAAGGGGGAGAATGGGGTTTCCAGGAAGACTGGGATTACTGATGTACAGGTGTACAGTGAGACTTGCATGAGAATCCACATATTTAATAATGCCAGGCCAACTCGAGTAATACAGATGCAATAGCTTACAGGATGCTTCCCAGGTAGAGATCACGGCTTTGGCACATCACTTTACACAGGAAAAAATAGTCTTGGGTTTCCCTTGCTCTTTTATGATATGGATTTTCTTTTCGTTCCTTGCAATGTGGTTCCAGACACCATGGAGGACGATTGCCTTGTCGGGTCACATCAGGTTAGCTAAAGAGGGGTTTTCAGTAACAGGGGCTTACTACCTGGAAGGACTCAGCTGCTCTCAGATGTCAACGAGGTGGTGGTTTTCTTCTTCTTAGCCACATGAAAAAGCTCATTGGACATTAGTCATGGCTCTAATGACCCTAAAGAAACAATGTCAAAGGGTACCACAATGGAGGGAGTTAAATTTATCAACACTAAATAAACACATGGTAAAGTATGCATAAATATTCTTTATATAAACATGACATGACATTAAATAGTTCAGGTACAGACACACCACTGAGAACACACCCACTGATGTCAAAGTTGGCTGTAAACACCACCTCACACTGAATACAAAAGCAGCTTTGGCCCCAGCTCTGGGTTCACAACACAGATGGATGCCCTGCACAAGGGAAGGGTTCTCCACAGCCCTCCCACCCCCACCCCCACCCCACCCAATCCCCACACAGTCCCAGCAGAAGGAAAAGAAGAAACCCAACAATACAGCAGCCAGGAGAATGAGAGCAGCAGGCCCCTCCCCCAGAGAGAACACGGTGCACTTGGGGCAATTCAAAGGATGATGCAAAATTCGGTTGTCACAATGGAAAGAAATTGATTTTGAAGTAATACTTTTTCAAGTGAAATTCTTTCTTCAGAGGATGCATGGCTTCCTAGACACCAACCATTCCTGGGTGAAAAAGGTTATAAAGTGACTACTGGAAGGTCAGGGCTCCTGCTAAGTGACAGGAGGTAAGTCCTGCTTCCTTTCAGAAGGTGCCAGGTGGCAGGAAGTGAAATACAATACTTTCCGTCTGCTCCAAGCACATTATTTCTTTTGATTTTCTATATAAATGTAGATATATTGCTGTATGTGCCATTCAAAGTGACTCTAGAATTGAATTTCGAGCAGTTTAGATCCCAGAAATTTTGCTTTGAAACATTCAGATTTGGACGAGTAAATTCAAACATGTACAGAAGTTCAATCTTTTGAGCTCGGAGGGGCCCTGGTTCAGCTCTATCAACAGAGCTAACAGCGCGGGAGACAGTATGTACTGAGTCCAGTCAAGACTGACCCTCCAGACTGTCTGTCTAGCACAGGTTTGCTGAGAAGGCCTGGCTTCTCTGTGCTGGATATTCTTCTTCAGGGTGGTTTGTGGAAAATAACTCCGGTGTCAAAAACCCAAACCAAAACACATTAAACTGGGCTTATTTCAGTTTCATATTGTTTGAGGATCCTAGAAAGGTTCAGTTACCAAAGCACTGAGAGCATACATGGTAGGAACACTGTCAGTTCACTGTTCCCCATCACGTTATATACACAATGTGTGTGCGTGCGGAACTCACACATATATAGGTATGCATGTATTCATGTACAATTTCATTTGTATGAAACTTGAACTGCACAAAACAGTACTTTGAAAGAACCAAGAGTCAAATCCATGAATAGAGTTTGACAACACATTGAGAGAAGACAGAAGCTGATCGGGGACAAGTGGTATCAGCTTTGCAATATACAAAATAACTCAGAACCACAGATTTCAAGCCTGCCGTGCTTCACGTGGGATCTGGATGGACACTTCGGGACCCTTAGAGAGAATACCTGGTAACCAGCGCATTTCACCAGTGATTGCAGAGCTAATAGGGGTTAAAAGACCCAGGCAGACCAATTCTGAGGATACTTGCTCTGAGACCATAATTTTTTTTCTCTTAAAGGAAAAAAAAAAAACCCATCTATTAAAAAGTCTATTTCAGAATACATTTCTTTATATTTAGCAGTATGCTTCTCCTTCTTTCCTGTGGAATTGGCATTGGACTAAACAAAATCAGTTATTCAATGGATCAGTGAATAGGCAGCTTCTCTCCTGTGTGGTTGATAAAAACCCCTTTTATCACCATCAGAAATGGCCTCCCACCTGCACCAGACTCCTGCTAGGCTGTGTGGGCTGCTGTGCGTGTGTGGTCACTGCTGTTGATAAACCCCTTTCTACACGGCCTGCTCGGGAACTCGCTTGTGAAAAATGACCGACTGTCTCTGTTGGTACTGCTGTTTGCGCCTCTTCCTTTTGTCACACTGGCATAAGAGAAGCATCCTGAAGGTGGTTCTGAATGTTTTGTTGCACAGGGCATAGCACACGGGGTTCACGGTGCTGTTGATGTAGCACAGCCAGTAGCCCAGATTCCAATAGGTTTTGGGTATGCAGCTGTCACAGAAGGTGTTCACCAGGACCATGATATTGTAGGGGGTCCATGTGATTATGAAGGCTAGCAAGATGGCGCTGAGCGTCTGGGCGGCCTTCTTCTCCTTGATGAGTGACATCCTTTTCCGCTTGGTGATCTGGCTTCTGGTCTTGAGAGCAAATCGCTTAGCCAGCGTGGCTTCCTTGAAGGACAGAGGTAGAGTAGCCGTGGTCTTGTCCACCGAGGAGTCGGTGTCAGAGGTCTTGGTTGTATCCACAGCAGACTCTAACTGGATGGGAAGCTTGGAAAAGGCCTTCTGACAGTTGTCACCATCACCCATGCTTTTCTGGGCCTGAAGCTTGTGGGTATTTCTCTCTACATCCACAGTCCCCAGGTCCTCATCTGGCACCTGCAGGTTATCTGAGGAGGGTAGCTTGGTAGAATTGAGGATGGTGCTATGGCCTGGGAGCTTGAGAACAATGGAATAAATGGCTCTGGTCTCTGAGCCGATGTCCTCTTCATCGGAGGAAGCAGAGTTTTCCAGGGAGGCAGCAGCGTCGTTGTTATTCCAACTGTCGCTGCTACTGTGGTCTTGGTCCATCTGCTCAACACTGGGCTTCCAGCTCTTGGTTGTGAACCAGAAGTGACAGCGACCATACTTCCTCCTGGATGACCGTTTCACGCCTTGCTGCTGTAGTTCATAGCTGCTACAGCTTCGAGAACTGCCTGTGGGGTGGACAAAGTTTTCTGCTTCAGCTTCTGTCCCAGAGGCCTGTAGCCCAGCCAGCTCTTTGGTACGTTTCTCAGTTTCTTTATAGATCCTCCAGTATAAAATAGTCATAATGGTGACAGGCATGTAAAAGGCAGCAATTGCTGTGCCGAAGGTGATGGTGGGCTCACTCAGAAACTGAATGAAACATTCTCCTGGGGGCACAGTTCTCTTCCCTACAAAGTATTGCCAGAACAAGATGGCAGGAGCCCACAGGACAAAGGAGATGACCCAAGCCAGACCAATCATCATACCGGCTCGTTTTGTTGTTCGTTTGGCTCGGTAGGTGAGTGGCCTGGTGATGGAAAAGTACCTGTCAAAGCTGATGACCAGCAGATTCATGACGGAAGCATTGCTGGCCACATAGTCAATGGAAAGCCAGAGGTCGCAGGCTAAGTTCCCCAGTGCCCAGCGGTTCATAATGATGTAGGTAGTGAACAGGTTCATGGAAATGACCCCGATGATCAGATCTGCACAGGCCAGGCTTAAGAGGAAGTAGTTGTTGACTGTCTTCAGCTGTTTGTTGACCTTAAATGCCACAATGACAAGGATGTTGCCAATGATGGTCACCAAGGCCAGGAAGCCAGTTAAGAATGCAATGAAGACCACTTGCCAGATGGTGTGGCCCCCCAGAGGGTCGCTGGAGGTGTCGTTGGAGGAGAAATTCCCAGTTGCTTGTGAAATGTTGTAGCTGCCCAACTGAGTGACTGTCTCCAAGGGCAGCCTCGCCTCTGAGGGACTGTGCACCCAGGAAGAGCTGACATTGGGAAACAAAGGCGAGGTTGTACTGTTACCGTGCAAGGTCATTGTGACTCTCTGACATAGTCTGGGGAAAAAAGAGAAAAGTGGAGTTAGGAAACAGACATCTTTGTTCTGTTTGGTATGTTCCTTAGGCAGCTTACATTTATTTTCATATATTTATTCTTTTGAGAAATTTCATTTGTTCTTTGACAGTTATACACTATCAACCTGAATTTCTCTTATTTTCCCTCCCGCTTCTGTCTACTTGTCCTGCTGTCTCCACAAATCTTTCTCACATTTCTGTCTACATTTTTCATCTGAGGGAGAGTCTCAATCTGTAATCCAAACAGGTCTGGAACTCAGTCTTTAGCTCTCAAACCTGTGGCCTTCCTGCCTCAGCCTCCAGAGCTGGGATAAGATATGCACCACACTAGGCTGTATATTCTACAGTTAGAGTGTGTTACAAGATGCATATTTCCAGGCAGCTAAACATGATCAAGTTAATTCTCTCATGTGAAGGGCATAAGTCAAAGGCATGCTGGGATTGATTTGTTCAAGGTAGAATAACTAGCCAAGGACTTAGACTTGGTGTTTTCCATCACATTTTAACATGCATTTCTTGGAACGCTGACAGCAAACATAGCAGATCTACTTACGTCTCCTACTTTCACAGAAAAAGTAGCAGACGCTTATGTGGCAATTATTCAACCATAGCATTACAGTCATCTTACTTGGTAAGTGCATGTGAGCCATTGGCATTTATCTATCTGATAAAATGATGAACATAAGCAACTTGAAGTTGATACCAGTTATTCCAGCCTCACCGGAAGTCAACCCAAGGCAAGAGAGAAAACAGTTTCACCATTTCATATAATACCATCTCTTTATTTTTATTCTTATTTATTTGGGAACAGGTTCTTAGATAGTCCAGGCTGGTTTCTGAAGTTTTATTCTTCTGTCTCTATCCCTGGAGTGTCTACCAGGGCCTCCCTGCATGGTAGGAGGCACTTAGTAAGTGAGCTACATCCTTAGCTGATGACGCTGATGACGTCTCTTTAAAACATTATTGAAATATGTGATATGTTTATTTTTTATAACATTTGATAGCATGCTTATTTCTTATATACTTTCTAGAGAGACTTTATCTTCTCAGGGTCTCATTTTCTGCAAAGGTTCTTAGACACAGTAGCTAAGTTTCCTTTTTATCTGCCAGGTTTGCACAGCAGCCTTGTTTACAGCCCACCTTTCACCAGTCCATCACCACTCTGAGTTATGCATTGACATCCATTGCAAGGGGCCCTTGCCATTGTGGCAAGATCCAGGGTTCTGCTCTCCTGGGAATGAATCATGTTCTGGTGTCTTGTTTTCTTGTCTTATGATGCTGCTGCTGATCTTATTATGAATAAGCATAATATCCAGAAATCCCAAGGCTTCTTGTCTGTCTTCTTTCATCTTGTTCGAGGGTGACACAGCAGATGCCTGTGATTTGGCATTCTTTCAGCTATTCTTTTGTGTCCAGCCTGACCCTCTTCCAGCATGTTTTGAGATAGGCATTTGCCACCTGGCCCTAAGTCCTTGACCACAGTCATGAACTTGACCCATATCCAAACAAAGAGCATCAGTTTGGTCAATGCATGTGGATGCTAGGAAGAGAGAAAGGTCTATCATCTTTGGGGGTGCTGGGTTCTGGGCACCACCTTTGTATCTGTGTACAGAATCTGAGTATAAGGGAAGGCAAATGAAAGATGGGGCAGCAGCAAGATGGGGTGGAACCCTAAGAAACAGATAGTCTTTCTAAATCAATAGAACCGTCTCGACCTTGGTTATGTAACAGAAAAACAATCTCTCTTTGTTCCCTGCACTTTTGAAGGAAGGCTTTGACTATCCACAACTAATGGTTCTTGATTCACCTATCTGGTTAAAGTAACAAGTGAATATTCTAGACTAGCCTACCTCTCTAATATATAACTTGAGGATTATAGTTAATCCTAACTATACCTTGTTAAAACAAGTGGATTTGCGTTGCTCTAGCCATACATGTAACAATCTGCTGTAACAGATATGTAAATCTGTGTCATGGTAGAAACCACTGACTCTCTTAATACGTTGTGGATGTCAACCATATGGAAATGAATCAGTTTAAAATGTTTTTATTACGTTTATTAGCTATCTTTCTGTTTGTGTGCTACACATGTTGTGGGCATGTATGTCATGGTGCGTGTGTGGAGGTCAGAAGACGATCTGGGTGATCTGGTGCTCGCTTTCTACCGTATGGGTGATGGGAATGTGACTCAGGTCGTCAGGCTTGGCAGCAAGTGCCTGTATGTGTTAATCCATCTCACTGGTTCTTGAAATTTGTTTTTAAAAAGTAAAAAAAAAAAATCATTAGAAGTAAAAAAAAATTAATTTGGTTGTATCATCAGCACATCTCATTAAAACTACTTCTTGTAAGCTGCTGTGTTTGGTTTGTGGGATCCAGAAGTCACAGGCTCTGTGCTTATGATCTGCCCTACTGAGAGTGAAGGCATGAATGAAATCTTTTTCTTTTTAAAGTCAGAAAGTCAAGGAGGCAGTAAGAAATCCTTCCCTGTGGACATTCACATGATATCGTAGAAACTGAAAAACAACTAGACTTGTTCGGTTGACCAACGGTATCAAAGAATGTAAGAAATTTGGAAATAAGGCTCTGGCCAGTTACTTCCTTGTAGTTTCTCTCATCCTACTAGTCCACGATACTGCAGCCCTATCACCCGTCCTGAAAAGTGAGCCAGGACTCAACATTTAAACCCTTAAACTAGTTGGAAAGCATACGTTAACTCTAAATTCTATTTATTTAAATTTTAAAATTAAATTTGCTTATTTTATGTGTGAACGTTTTGCTTGCACATGTGTAGGTGCACCACCTGTATGTTTGGCATCCATAGCGGTCAGAAGACGGTATCAGGTTCCCTGGGATTGGAGTTACAGATGGCTGTGAACCAACACACAGATGCTGGAAATCAAACCCATGTCCCGTGCAGGAGCCACAAGTGCTCCTAACTGTGGAGCCATCTATCCAGCCCTCTAATTCTACCTCCATTTAAATTCTTCTTCTTCTTCTTCTTCTTCTTCTTCTTCTTCTTCTTCTTCTT
>JADRCH010000101.1:2394779-2450040 GCA_019843965.1 Rhynchomys soricoides | reverse complement strand
ACACACACACACGCACACACGCATACACACACATGCATACACACCACACACACACACACATGCACACACACACACACACACACACACTCCCCCTGATTCAAGGCAAATTCACCCATGATTTTGCTCCTAACCGCCCCAAAGTGTTACCTTCTCTAGCTTCTCTCTTTCTCTCACTTAACAGTATGTTACAGATACTGCTGTTATTCAGTACAAATAAGCCTTAGTGCCACACATGTTTGCAAAGGAACAAGGGACTGTCCAGCATCCAGTAGTTGGCACACCATGTCCTTGGCTCAAGTGGAATTTCCAGGGCAGCAGAGTGCATGAGATACTGTGTTTGCTGAAAACTTCTCTAAATGAAATGTTGCAGAGCTCAGCATTAGTGAGGCCAACACAAATATCCAAAATCTTTCCAAAAATAAAATAGCTGGTTTCCAGAACAATCTTTCCCCATAAGCTCTGTCACCATGTTGGTAGGGAATGGAAGTCAATGTATCAGGTTCTTGTGTCTAAATGAACCAGACACCAACTGTCTGCCCCACACTCTACAACTGTGCAGCAGATCCAAGAAATGAAAGGCTATAAAAGGATTCAGATGAGGAGATGATGGGCTAGGAGCTTACAGCTGTATTCATTAAATGCCAAGGGCACTGGCAGACTGCGATTAAATGTAAAGTGTAAATTAAATCCTTTAAATTTGATATGTAAGCATTAAAGATGGGAGTTACACCACTAAAGATACTATATGTGGAAATTAGTGTAGAGAAATATGTGAGAATCAAAATAAATACTAATAAAATGTATGCTTTGGCAGTGCCTGTGCCATTAAATATGAGAAAACAATGACCTCTTGTTTTGAATTTCCTGTATCAACTGGAAACCAGAGCTCATGCTAGTGTGAATTCTGGCCCTATGGGACTCAGAACAAAGAGGCAAGGAAGAAAGTTGAGCCAGTCAAATAAACAAACAAAAACTCAAAACACGAGAGGGATAAGGCTGAAAAAAACCGAAATACCAAAAGTGTGAAATCAATACAAATAGACTCATCCAGGCCGAAGGAGAAGAAATGCTAACATAAGCAAACAGAAAGTGACAACTGCAGGCTGAACGCTGAGACTTGGTGCTTGGAATTACCCTCAGATGTCTCCGTCAAATCACACATCCTGGCTGACACACGACTCACCCCCCTTCTCCTCGGAGTTCCATCAGGGTCAGGTGAAAGGCATGTGGCCCCCCACACAACAAGGAGTGTATGTGTTTTAGACCTAAATACACTGGTCTGCAAGCTGACATTGAGTCTCTTTACCTTCTGAGGCTCACCCTCTCTCTTCTGGAACAGTATATGGCTTAGATGTGATGAAATCTTTGTCAAATCCTGTTATAGACAGTATCTATACTGTCTATATCTTAATATCTTAATGTATTATTGCTATTTTAAGTCACTTTTCTTTTATGTTCTGTGCGTGCATTTGTGTGTGTTCATTACAGGTGTGTTTGCCCTTGTACGGGCATATGGAGGCCAGGATGTGCCAGGTACTTTTCTTCTCAGTCTTTACTGTTTTTTTAAAAGACAGTGTGGCAGTTGATGGCTGCAGGGGGAGGGGAGGGAAAGGCAGTTTTCCTTAGTCTAGTGGTCCATAGTAGATTGCCCATGACACCCATACCCTTGTGCACGTGGGCAGTACTAATGAACTCAGTGGAACATAAAGAAGGGGGAAAGGTAGGAGGAGGAGGAGGAGGAGGAAGAGGAGGAGGAGGAGGAGGAGGAGGAGGAGGAGGAGGAGGCAGGAAGCTGAGCAGGAGATGGGGAGGGGTCTGTGAGGAGTTGGAGTAGTTGCCCAGGTTGATACCATCTAAACACATTGTCTTCATGTATAAAAGTATGAAAGAATGCTTACAGATAAACTAAGCTCAAAACCTCTCCATCCCTTTACTTATCTTCAGCCAACAGGATCATGAGGTCCTCTCGTAGTCATTAGCCCCGTGATTGCTTTCGTCTTTGTACACTGCCAGCTCTAACTCAGTGCTGATATGGCTCTTCATTCTGATGGCTGAACCAGGGAAGCTATAGTAAGAATTCAAAGCTATTTCCTTGAATTCCTTTAATTCTTATTTTAAAAATTGTAATGATAAACACATTGTATAGACTAACCTCGTACTATCTCCGTGCATGCATGTACTGTGTGTGATTCATGTCCGTTTCTCCTCCTGTTCACATTTGAGTTTAAACTCCTGGAAGCAAGCATTGCTTTCCCTTTCATTCCTGCTACCACTAACTTGCATGGAGATCGCTGGCTAGTCTGCTGTTTAAAACTGCTCCTGTTGGGGGCTCATCTCATCTCAGCCTAGTAGTGATCACCCAGGACCAACAGGATAAAACACTAACCCTTTGGAACACTGAAGGAGTGGACCTGCTCACAGACAGCACTTCACTGTGGCTATGACAAAGGCTCTGCTGTTCTGTACCACTGAGCGAGCCCAGTTGAATCCAGCTTCACAAGTTGTTGGTAGCACTCAAGACTGAATGGAAAAGAATTCTCTAGGCTGGATTTATCGGGAAGCAGTGTTAAGATTGTGGCCTGTCTTGTCTTGATCCTGACATATCAGTGAACCTGGGTGTGGGAAACCGCTGAGGTTTAGGGAAGCTCATTAGTATATTACCTGGCTTTTTGGTGAAGACATTGAAGAATGTGTCAGGGTCGATGGCAGGCTACAGAAGTCTGCTTTTCATCATCATTCATTGACAAAGGAGTACCTGTCTCACAGTGTATGTGTCCTCATTGACCATTCAGCAGCTCATCTCAAGTATTCTATTCAACTACAGAAAGTCTCCTTTTTTTCCTCTTCCTCCATATGCCCCTCCCAAATCCCTGGTCAGGTAGCACAGGCACCTCAAACTTACCATGTAGCCCAGAATAGTTTTGAATTCTTTAGCTCCCCGCCTCTACCTCCTGAATACTCAAATTGCAGGTGTATGCCACCATGCCCAGCTAAAACACAGATTCTTCAAGAAAAGGTTTTTAAATAAAATTTGTATTTCAAAATATTCCCACCAGGGGTAGATACAGACTTTGGAGACGGAAGCTTATGTAATTTTGCTGTCTGTTCTGTTAAGAAAATGCACACAAGATTATGAATATGAAATGTCATCACTCTCTTTTTTCTCAGAGGCCTTTGAGGGGACGTAAAGTTTCAGCTTTATTACTTGAACACTGAATCTTTTCCCAAGTTCCAATGCAAATCTAGATGATCTAGTTATTGTTAAGAGATTGAAAGTTTTTAAAAAAGAGTTGTGTGTACAACTAAGAAGCTAAGAATGTTTGAGTTCCTGAACTAGAGGCAATGAAATTTCTTTTCCAAATCATCTCAACAAACATGCAAATGGAATTCTGGGTATTCTGATGCTGTGAGGGATTTGTAATGAATTCCCATGAATTAGGTTGCTGAAGGCTTAATTAGCTTTTAAAATGGTTTGCGAACCCACAGGTTACAACTGTATGCCATCAGATAATCATATTCAACCTAGACAGAGGTAAGATTTAAAAAGGAGAGTGATTTCTCTTTGTTAGCAAGTTGGCATCAATGTGGAGCCCCAGGTAAAGGGGCCCAATTGTAAATTAAGGGAACGTCAATGAACCCTATTATGCAAGTAGTTTCTAAATGAAGATAAAGGACAAATCAGGGCAAGTAAATAACATAAGTGGCTAGATTTTCTAACAATGATAAAGAATAATTAAGAAGAGATCGCTGAGAAACAATCCTGTGTCAGGGGAGTGGTTTTGGAAGGTCGCTGTATGCATCTGGCACCAGATAACTCATGACAAAACTAGTCATGTGTCCTGGAACATAATTAGCATATGGTTGTGAAAAATGGCTCCACATCCAGCTGCAGGTATTACTTCTGCCTTCCAAAGAAAGAATAGATTCAGCCAACGTAAAATTCTTAATTAGAGATCTAAAGGTACATGCTAATTGAATTTTCATGTGATAATCAATCTGTAAGTAAAGCATACGTGGGTGGATAGGTGGAAATTGAAGGGACTGCTTACAATCACATGGTTTATTTAAGAAAACCTCTGGCCAGACGTTATACAATCCATGGCCACCAAAGGAAAAAGGTACATAGATGATACTCAAACTGATTCCGGAAAATACTTAAATCAGATATGATAATGAGGCAGGAGCCCTGAGAAGTTGTCTCCATGGAAACATCTATTTCTTCTGTATGATATTTTAAATTAGAATGCATATCCACCAGGAATGGAGGAATCTACCCAAAAGTAATGTGGTCTCTAGTAAATGTTTTCCAATGGCGGTAACCTTTCCTCTGCTGGCCAGCCATGGCTCTAGATTTTGTATTGTGCTGCATATGTTAGCTCAGTCCTTTTCTTCTCTTGTCACATCCAGGCTTGGCTATGAGCGAGACAGCAACTGAAGGCTTGGACTCTGCCTCAGGCACCACGAACCATTTCCATCTCCTTGCTGCCTCAACATATCACTGCCACGTGACTTTCAGGGTCTTGAAATATTTAATAACACGTCTTAAAAGATTGGGGGAGCTGCTTTTATGGTTAAATGTTCTAACAGAATTTGGTTGGTCACTTAGAAACAACGGCGAGAGAATTTAGGAATATCACTGAGGAACAGCTTCATCAGCAGCTTTCTCTCCAAGTTAGAGAAGAGTCAAGAAGGGATTGTTTCTGTTAGATAGATCAGCTGAGGGGGTGACCTAGGAAGAAGGGTTAACCCAGTGAACTTGGCTTAGTTACTTATTTAGCTGAGGGTTGCTGGATTCTCCCAGGATGACTTCTTCTAGGGAGCTGAAGATTCCTAGTGGGACTCTTAAGGAAAAGTCAGCGCAGGTGATGGCTTACAGAGGATTAATGGCTTCTTCCTGTACATGGAAAACCCTGTGCAGGGGTGCCCCATGTTTGTTTAAAACACAACATATTGTTGTAGTGCTTTTTGTAGAAAGTGTTTGGTATCAGAGTTGTCACCAAACAAGCTTATCGCATGCTGCTAAAAATACAGAGATATTTAGAACAAAACCGTGAAGTGATGTCACTCACAATGTAGATGGATAATCCAGATACTCATCAGTACGCCAATAGATTAACTCGATCACTATACCCTGACTCAGAAGAGTGTTGCCTGGGCCACCCTGCATCAATTACCGTCAAGTGGTTACTTTTCAGATGGGTAAATTTGGAGGTCACAGTCTAGACCTGTACCCACAGTTCTGTGGATGGAGCCAGGTTATTTGTGTTTGAAGAAGTATTCGATCCATTTCTCTTTTAGTAGAATCCAGACATATCCCTATACAGGGCAATTTGGAGGCAGTTTAGGGCATCAATTATTTGTTTATTTGAAAGTCCCTGTTAGGATTTCTCCCAAGCTCTCTACAAGTGATCCTCAGGCATTCTCTCTAGTTGTCCCCCAAGTCCAGTTCTTACCAATCAAGTTGTGAACAGGCAACTAGAATATTAGGTGGTCAACAGCAAGGGGGATTAAGGAACAATATCATGATCCAGCAAGTCATGCCATATCCATTGGAAGCTTGTCCACCTACCACTTAAGAACGCTCTATGCATCCTTTCTGAGAACTTGGCACCCTAAGGTTTTGAGGAGTATTTTAAAATGAAGATGTATGATACAGAATAATGGGTCTAATTATGAAAATTTCATACATGTACATAATGTATTTTGATTCTATTTACTCCCACTGTTCTCCTGTATCCCCACCCAGTCCTGCTGATCGCCTTCTTCTTCCCAACTATTCCTCTTCTAGTTTCTTACTGTGTGTGTGTGTGTGTGTGTGTGTGTGTGAAAGATAGAGACACAGAGAGACAGAGAGACAGAGAGAGACAGACAGAGAGACAGAGACACAGACAGAGACACTCAACAGTTGTATGTATATTTATTTACTCTCTCACAATCGTGGCAGTTACTAGTTCACAATCAAAGCATTCCTAGGAACACACTTCCTCTAGAAACCCTAGGAGGGTTTCCATTCTGTCTGTTGTATTTCTAGCACTTGACCACATCCATCCAATCCTGCCTCTCTGGAGACATTGTCTCCTCTCTCTCCATTTCTGTGCGTTTCTGATGGAGATACTTGCAATTGGGTTTAGGGTCATCATGGATAATCCTGGATAATCTTGTCTCAAGATCCTTCATTTGATTACATCTGCAGATTCTTTTTGCAATATGGTCACAGGATTAAGGGCTGGAATAGAAACCCTCTACAGTCAATATAATAAAAAACTCAAACATGCTTAGCCTTTGGATAATAAAACTTTTATCATAAATGGGTGCCTGCTGTTGGAATTTGACTTTATATGTGATAAATACATTTCTTTCAGAACTGTAGATAAGATTATTTTAAAATTAAAGATGTGTTAGAAGGACATCTACTTTCATAGCACCCCTCAAACAAACTCCTAAAGGACAAAAATGATTAGAAGTGGAAATACTTACCTAAACATAAAATGAAAGTGTCAGAAAAAACAGATTTTGACTGGTTAACTTATGTGCTCACACAAGAATAATTGCTGCACATAATTTGTTCAGAGTAATGGTTGAATATAAACCCAGAGCTAGAGTCTATGGGCTAAAACACATACGGTAGTTCTGTATTTTGGGGCAAGTTATTGTGTTTCTCTGTGCCTTAGTTTCTTCTTCCATAAAATATGGCAAAAGAAGACAATGTGAATGTTCTTAGAATGCGCAGCTCAGGGCATACAAATGACATTTGTTTCCATATATGCTAAAAAGATGCTGATCTCTGTGAAGTCTTGGGATGATCCAGACAAAGAAAACACTGCATTCTCTTAGACAAGAAAGACTCTCGAAAACCCACCTGAACAAGTGGACTTAACTGTGATGCTGCAAAAGGAATAACCAAGGTGCAGAGTTGGCTAAAGTGTATTAAGTAGTTTGTGGGCTATTTCAAATAATATCAGACAAAGATGACTCTGCAATGAAGTGATATTGAACTCAAGGACTAAAGAATCAAGAAATGTTATCGGGTCCCCCAGGAGAGAAATTTGTGTGGATAAAATAGATTGCATCATATTTTACAAGTACAAAGAGCAGAGGCTTCATGCTGCAGAGACACTGGTGAGATGCTGTCTTCAGTACATTTCAACAGAGCCTAGTCTGTCTGGTGGAAGCATGTAGGGAAACTGGCCATAAAGAATATTCCTCACAGATCCTTCCCCTGTACTCAACAGTCAGGAAGCAGATGTGAAGTACTGCTTCCAGCTGCCAGGACACCCACAGTTTACATTCTTCACACACAGGATGTAATTGGTGGACAACATGCTATTTCAGAGTGCTAGGCTCCCTTCTAGAGCAGGTCTGATATGGGGCCATATCATGGAAGGAGACACTCTTCAACTGTCTGGCCAGGAGTAGAATCCCAGAACTGTTCAGAAATTATCTGAAGCAGAGCTGGGAGATGTACCAAATATATTCCTAGAGAAGAGCTAAACAGTTTTCCTGGGGAAGATTCTCTGGATTTCTTTGCCCCCTCAGAACAATGACGAGAAGCTATACTTTATCATGTTGGATATACTTAGCGCTGCAGCCTTAGATGGCCTAAGGGTTCAGCAAATGAGCTAAGTATGATATGAAATAAAGTCAGAGGGAATAAGCAAACAAACAAAATAAACTAAAACAACAACAACAACAAAAAAAGAGAATATTCCTCACATGGGGAACTGCTTGCATATGTATTTCTTAACCTACTAGACTAAGAAAACTTGAAGAACAGCAAACTTGGAGAGAATCTTCTGCATGTAAAAAGAAGCCCTATTGGGAGGCAGAGACAGGTAGATTTCTGAGTTTGAGGCCAGCCTGGTCTACAGAGTGAGTTCCAGGACAGCCAGGGCTATAAAGAGAAACCCTGTCTCGAAAAACCAAAAAAAAAAAAAAAACCCAAAAAACCAGAAACCCTGAGCTGACCCCCCCCAAGAATATAAATCAAATATAAATCAAGTTCTCTGCAGATTTATTGAACATCCCTCTTTATACTATGCATCAGGTGCCCTGCATTGCATGTTTTCTTTCATATGCAGAATCTGGACTTTTGAAAAAACAAAAGCACATGAAGAAATAAGTCTGTGCCACTTGCATGTGGAAAAGTCAGAATGAAACTCATTATTTCAAACAATGAATACTTGCTAATAAGTGAACTTAAAAATCTTGTGTGTTTTTGATCTGTGGTTGGTTGAATCTGGGAGGGCTGAGTCCCCAGGATGCAGAGGACTGACCAGCTCAGAGTCTAAAACACAGGAAATACCCTGTAAGTATCTAACAATCTATGTCATTACCAGGAACACTTTTCATTCTAAGCCAGATAAAAATGACTGATGTGACAAACAGCAACGACTTGCAGGCTGGTGCAGCTTCCACTAATTAGCATACAACGGGGTGTTATCTGTCCCTGGGAGGCTGCAGTGTTCTCATGGGTAAAATGAGGACACAGAAGGACATGGGCTCCTCTCCAGCTATAATTCTGCAGAACTGAGTGTCTCTGAATCCCTGATCTGCACTGAACCGCCTGTCTTAATTTTCCAGCTCCCTGACCACCTGTTGGCATGAGGCAAGTCCTTTTTAGCCCCCTATTTCTGCAGGTCTAGGACATTACAAGTGACCCAGTTCTTCTTAGCCCTTCTAGGAAAAGCGATGTATAGGGACCGAGAGATGGCTAAGCAGTAAGTGTGATAGACTTGCAGATCTTACATCTAAGAAACGTACAAAGGAAAGACAGAAATGACTCCTGAAAACTGTCCTCTGACTTTCACATGTGCTTTGTGGCGTGGGCACACCTGAGCACAAACAGACAGACAGACAGATGGACACACATACACACATACTCGTTAAAGGTTAAACAGAGAAGTGGTTAGAATTCAAGTGTGAAACTTGACCTTAAACAGCTCACTTGAAATAGTTACTCAAAGGGCAAAGGAAGCAGATGGTTGTGGATAAGTTCCAAGCCAGTGGGTTGGGAACCCTGAGGAACTTAAAGCAAATGCTGGAGTTGGGTTCTTATTGGAAACTGGTCAGAGTCGGACTGAGGAGGTGTGTAGCCTGTGGATTTACCTGGTGACCTGGTAATCCTGGTGATCCTCCGGTGGAGGAGGCCTTAATCATTTTGCCATTTTGTTCTATTTCTCTGGCCATTTCTTTCTTCTCTGACTTCCTTTCAAGTTGATCAGGTTTAGAAGTGGCACAAGTCCCCTCTGGTCCTGGGGAAGTGGTGGCTTTTATTTAGCACTTGCTATTGTCCTTATTGACGAGTAGCTTTGGGCTTCTCTTCCTCAGGGAGCAGCCAGAATTTCCTCATTCTCTTCCTGTGAACCCAACAGACTGTAGTGTAGACAACAATAGCACCAGACAGATGTTTGAAACTGTCCACGGTCCTCAAAAAAACCGGATTGAGCTCTAAGCATGTTCGGTGGATGCTATAACTGGGGAGGGAGGTCTTACCAGAATGCAGAGCACAGAGACAGAAAGCAGTACCGTGTGAAGGGAAGTGCGGTAGACTGGCTTTGTTCTGGACCCACCAGTACATATTAGGAGGACTGGAGGGGTCAGAAAGAAGGGACTTGTCTCTTCCTCCGTCTGCTTTTGTAAATCCTGGGCTCTCCACTGCAGCACTACAGGCCTGAGTCTACTCGCTGCTGAGGACAGACCCTGTGCTCAGCTCAGTGCTCAGCCCAGCCAGTTCATCGGGGAGCTTCATTCTTAATTTCACAATCCCTGGCTTCCTTGCCTGGGTGCTTTTCAAATCAAACAAACAAGCCTTACAGATTCCCAATGCAAATTTGGTTACGAAGATGGCACATGGCTACACTTGAACAAACCGGGAAAGGGTAGCTTGATCTGCAGAGCTGAAGATTTCCTCCCCCCTGGCTGTCCCAGGCAGTGCTGCACAGGGGGCTTGCAGCACCCACACCACCTGAGAGCTTGCTAGAGATGTGAACATTGGACCTGCCAAATTCAAAGTTCTGAGCATGTCTGCCAGGCATAGGCGTTGCGACCAGCCCTCCTGTGTTTTCCGTGCACAAGCATTTGCAAACTTTTCGTGTAAAGGAATGCGGCTTCATTTTCTGTGTATTCCCTCCACACATGCCATTCTCTCTATCTGAAATTCCCTTCTGGTCTTTCATGGTTATCTGAGCAAGTCCACGAGACACTGCTGGTGCCCTCGTGTGACAATGATACACTAAACTGTGCTTGAACTGACAAATCCACCAGCTTCCTGGTTCCTGTGGCTGAAACTGGTCCCTCTGCATCCCTTTCTCCCACCCCTCATGTCTGACAAGCAACCTGACAGATAGGATACAGATATAAATGAATTATATCCATATATGTATACCTATGTACTTAAATATATGCATATATGAGACATTTTATGGGTGCCAAGGAGAGGTCAGTTGGTAAAGTGCTTGGCCCTACAAGCAGAAGGACCTGAGATTGATTCTCAGAACCCAGGCTTAGAATCCCACCTGGGAAAGTGGAGGCAGATGTACAGTTCCCTGACCAGACAGTCTAGCCTTAGATACCAGTGAGATCCTGTGTCTAAAAACAAGGCAGACAACTTGTTGATAGCTGAAGCTGTTCTTTGTCTTCCGCATGTACATGCATGTACACATGTATTCCACACTCATCTGCACTAGCACATACATAAATGAACACATACATATATGAAGTAATGTATATATATATATATATATATATATATATATATATATATATATCCTAAATACTAATACTGCAAAGATATATGAAGAACATTAAAAAGAGTCATCATTTATTAGTTTTTGTTAAAAAATGCTCTATTGCCAACTGATCCCTGGATTTGAATTTTCTGTGTGGCTTTAAGAAATTCAGTTTGATGTTTTTAGCCCTAACCACTTCAATTGTAAAATGAGGACATCTCAGTCTTCTGCAGGAGTTTGGGAAGTTAGAAACAGTAGCTGCCACACACCAGGAGTTAACAGTTGATCTGGTGCCATTATTTACCAGTTAGAGTTTATTTACTATAAGGTTGAAAGTAATTAATTCTATTCTTCTGGGAAATGGGACAGTGGCAGCCCTGAAGGCTGCAGCTTACTGCAGGATGTAAAAGAAAAAACACATTGGTATTTCAAAGTCTAAAGCTGTCCATTACATTCAGGAGAAGAGACCATGACAGTCTCTGTAACCAGGACCTGGATGACCAGTCAGTGCCTTTTACAGATTAAGATTGCAAGTTAGGACAGCGACTTCTGGTGTTTGTGTTTCAGAGAGAGGAAGAAAGAGCCAGTGAGCCCCAGCGATGTCAACAACTTCAAATGTGCTTTGCCTCCAGCAAGCCTTCTAATGCTTCTAATTCCCCAGACATTTTACACTTGCTCTTCATGTTAAGATGCCAACTGCGGCTCACAGAAGGGGACGACAAAGTGACATTTATGTCTTATCCTGAGGGCTGTTCAATAAGCAGATGACTTCTTGCAAATTCTCCTGTTCTGTGTAAGCTCTTGGCGAGTTGAGTCGGCAAGTAAAGCAGGCAAAAGCAAGGGTATGAAGTGAGCACCCCCAAAATGTGAGAGAGCTAACTGTGTAACAACAACAAGGTTAAAAATGTTGGAACACTTTAAAAGTAGACTAAGTGCCACAAAACTCCCTCAGCTTTCCGGGTTTGCCATTGAGTCCCGCCTCAATGATACCTGGACAAACTGCCCAGAGCTGTTGATGGCATTCTCTTTCCTAGGATGTGTATTTGAGACTGGAAGTAGTTAGGAGCCTTAGTGTTAGTGTAGGCTCCTCTCATGAAGAGTGGAAACGATGAAACTGTGTGTGTGTGTGTGTGTGTGTGTGTGTGTGTGTGAGAGAGAGAGAGAGAGAGAGAGAGAGAGAGAGAGAGAGAGAGAACAAGGGGGAGGGAAAGGGAAGGAGGAGAGACAGATAGACAGACAGACACACAAATTCAGTGACAGAAAAAGACAGAGAGAGGGAGAGAGAAGGGGGAGGAAAGGGGGATGGGGAGAAAGACAGAGATGGTGAGAGAGGGAGAGAGAGAGAACAAGAGAGAGGGAAAGGGGAAGGGGAGAGAGACACAGAGAGATGGAGAAAGACACACACACACAGTCAAAGAGACAGATACACAGAGAGAGAGAGAGAGAGAGAGAGAGAGAGAGAGAGAGAGAGAGATAGATAGATAGATAGATCTAGGCTTAACCAAGAAACAGTTCTACAGAACTGAATGGCTTCACACATCCCAGTCAGTCGGGCCCCCTCAGAAATCTGACCCTGTGCTTTCTGAGCTACCTGGCAGGTACATCAGCAGTTCCCTTACATTGTCCCCTCCCCTGTGGCTTTTGAAAGTTATGGTGATGGCATATCAATGATACATGTGCAACAATATGTTATCATTTAGAAATAAGATACAATTGAAGGTTAGTTGTTTCTCATCTCCTGCTCATGCAACAAGATTATTGAAAGGGAGGCTGGGTATCCAATCAATTCTACCAAAGGACTGTCAAGATCTGAGCAAATTCACCACTCTTTAGTTTTAAGAAATGAACAAAATTGAAAGGATTTGACATGTGACCATGGGAGAGATACAGAACTGAGCTTTGCTTGTGTGTGTGTATGGGTGTGTGTAAGTGTGTATGGGTGCATGTATGTGTATGTGTGTGTGCATATGTACATGTGTGTATGTGTGTGTGAGTGTGTATAAGGGTGTATGTATGTGTATTATGTGTGAGTGTATTGTGTGTGTGTGAGAGTGTGTGTGTATGGACACATGTTCACATGCACAGACATGTGGAGGCTACAGGCTGATGTTAGGTACCATCAGCCTATATTACTCCCCACCTTATTGTTTGAGACAGAGTCTCTCACTGAACCCAGAACTCATGATTCAGTAAGACCAGCTGACCACTAAGCTCCTGGGATCCTCCTGTGTCTGCCTCTCCTGCTGTGGGGTCCTGCTGTGGCACTGGGCCCAGCTTTTCACATGGTTCTAGAGATTGAACTCAGGTCCTTGTGCTTGTGTGGAAGCACATTACTAGCTGAGCCATCTACCCAGCTCCTGGATAAATGTCAAAATGCCTTTTTGACATTTCCTATCTGGATCATCCAGGTGCTAAGTACAGAATCCAAGTACAGAATCAAGGACAAAGGATTTTATTTATTTCTCCTCGAGTCTTCCTAAGCTATCCTCAAAGATGGGGCAGTCATAAGTGCTCCAATTTGGAGGAGGGGAGGAAGTAAGTGTGAATTATTGTTCTTTTGTCATTTGACAATGTCTAACAGGATATGGCAGCAGACATAATCAAAGCACTATGTAGAGAAATGCTAACCACCCATCTAATTTTGACCAATGGCTACTTATCTTTTTCAACATTGTACATCATAAATCAAAATAGGAAGCACTTTGAGGTATGATAGACACAAGCCAATGATGTCTGCTTAATATTAGCTTAAGACCTTAACAGTGAAAAAGAGACTTGGATCAATTAGGTCTAGATTTTTTTTTTCTACAGTTATACAGAACAGGGGTTGGCAGTGGACCAAACCCAACATGAGACTTTATTTTGTAATACTAGTTAGTTGCAAATGAATTTTATGCCTTTAAATAGTTGAAAATAAAACAAAAAGAATGGCATTTTAAGATGCATTTTGAGTATGTGGAAGTGTGTCCTGAGTGCCATGCACAGAGCTTCTTGGGATGCAGGACGCCATGCAATCAGGGGTTTACTGTGGTTGTTTTCGCATTGAAACTCAGCTAAGTAGCTGTAAGCAAGACAAGATAACGCACCACCTAAAACACTTCCTCTCTTGCCCTTTGCAGAAAATGTTGGCCAGACTTTGCTCTAGACTTCTCAGTTCTTGGGGGTAATCATCTGCTGCCAGACACATGGGTCCTGAAGGGACTGGAGTCACATCTACAGCACTAATGTCCTTATTGACTCCTAAGACACAGTCCTTTTTACAAAGATGTCGTAAAAACATATGTGTCAAATGATGGAATTGTCCACTACTACCTTTTGAGCATTTTGCTTGTCATATAGGCAAAAGATGCAGCAGGCTGACTTAAGCTTTTGCTGGACCAGGGGCATTAGGTGCATGTGTATGTGTGTGTGAGCTATGTGTATGTGTGCTTGTATGTGTATGCTTGTGTGTGTGCTTGTGTGTGTATGCTTATGTCTACGTATGTGTGCTTCTGTGTGTGCACATATGTGCACATATGGCTCGAGCACTGCCCGTGTGTGTACACATGCATATGCATGCATGTGTGTATGTGTGAGGATAAAAGCATATATAAAATATATTCTAAAATTAAACTAAAGGTGTAAGAAGTCATGCAAATGGATCTTACACAGAGTCACATTCAAAACCCATTCCATCCTGCATTATAGGAAACTTGGAAAGCCCTCTTGCCTTCCTGAGACTCACTTTCTTATGCTACAAAATGGGATAAAATTCAACTATTTTGGTGCCTGTAAGGATAATCTCAGTGGGTGGTTGTAAAATGCTTAGTCTTGGAGCATTGAATATATAACAGACCTCATGAGTGAAGAGTTCAAGGAATGTTCACAAAATGTCCAATGTGGATCCTGATCTTGTGCTCAGGCACCATGAGGCAAGCTGGAGGAGAGGGAATGGCTAGACATGTATCAGGAAGAACTAATGACTAGATGTGAGGAGGCAGCTGGAGATCTGGAGGTACAGGGCACCTGGAGAGAAGTAGACAAGACCAGCAGGAATGTGTGAGGGCCTGGAGGTTCTTCTGCAGGCCAGTGAGAAGACTAGAATGTCAGAGAGATAGTGACCTGTGCACTCCACTGCAGTCCCTGCCTTCAGAGGTATCAGCAGTCTGAAAACAACATAGATATGCTAAAGGGCTTCCAAGTAGGAGTGAGTTTACAAAGTAGTATTGAGGGAGATTTGCTTCTCATGGCCATGCTCTCAGTAGATCTTACCTTTGGCACCATTCTAACACTCTCACTCTCTCTCTCTCTCTCTCTCTCTCTCTCTCTCTCTCTCTCTCTCTGTGTGTGTGTATACTCCTGCATGGGTACACATGCATGTTTGTGTGCATATGTGTGTGTACATGTGGAGTCCAGAGGTCACCCTCCAGGGTCATTCCTCAGCAGCCATCTATCTTTTGTTTGAGACAGGGTCTCTCATTGGGATCTGAGACTCACAGATTGGGTGTCTCTGTGTCCTGGTGCTGGCATTATAAGGACACATCACCTTGCTTGGAATTTTTTGGAAGGGCTACTTGAGTTCAAACTCAGGCCTCCAAGCTTCTTCTGCAGCAAGTGCTTTACTACCTGAGTCATCCATCTCTCCTACCACACTGTGCCAGTGGTGATAATCAAGATTTCAGCATCCCAGATGCAGAGACCCACAACCAAACATTAGGCGGAGAGAGAGCTCAAACTGGAGGTTTCCACTGTGCCCCTCCACTGGGAGCTCAGGGAAGCCCTGGAAGATGGAGAGGAAGAATGGTTGGAACCAGAAGGGCCAAGGATACCAGGAGAACATAGCCTACAGAAGGCCCCCAACTAAGCAGGGCCCATGGGGGCTCACAGAGACTGAAGCAGCAATCATGGAGTTTGCCTGGGTTTGAGCTAGATCCTCTGTATATATGTTATGGTTGTTAGCTTGGTGTTTTGTGAGAATCCTAACAGTGGGAGTGGGGGTGTCTGTGATTCCTTAGCTTGCTCTTGAGACCATTTTCCTCCTATTGGGTTGCCTTGCCCAGCCCTGATATGAGAGTTTGCGCCTGGTCTTTTGTATCCTGTTGTGCTACATTTGGTTTACATTTCTGGGAGGCCTGCTCTTTTCTGAAGGGAAATGGAGAAGGAGGGGATCTGTGGGAGAGAGGAGGTTGGGGGGAGGGGAGGTAGCTGTTCCTGCTCAATCATTCCTGCATAGAGACACAGCACATGGATGTTCAGCAGAGAGGCATCTTCTAGCTCTTGGTTGTGTATAAATTTTAGAAAGGAAAATGAACTGGAGGGTTGTTCTGCAAAACTTTAAAACTGAACAAGAGAAACTTTGTGGAAAACAGTGTTTTGTGCAGCTGGCTTTGTGCTCTGGGGGACTCGGTGCCTGCTGGTATTTGAGGTTTGCTCATGACATCTATCACAGCATGTAGATTACTTAAAAAAAAAAAAAAAAAACATATCCATGATGCTAAAAATACCCCGCAGTCTAGTCTGACTGCAGGCTGTCAGAATGTTATATTCTGATTTTTATACTGCCTGCTGATATTTGGACATTTTCACAAGTATAAGGTTTACCATTATTCTATTTTTCTTTATAAAAGTTGATTGCAGATGAATAAGCCTTGAGAAGGCTTGCCTCAAGACAGGATCTGTGCTGGATCCCACAATGTCTCAGCTGTTCTGAATAAGTTACTCTGCCCCATCTGTGAAGCTGATTCTAGGTTTGGGCTGTTATACCCATGGAGGCAGCAGATGTCCCACTTTTCATAGGAGACCCCCTGATTCCTGACCTCATCATGTTGCTCTGTTTGTTGGGTATGACTGGGGTCATGACCAGTTGCAAAACATAGGAGTCTCAGGTTTCCATTGGCACATGTTTGTTTGCCAATGAACCTATGGTCTTGAGGGTTCTAAAGAACTAAAATGTTGTTAAAACTTTGACTTAAAAATGATTATTTATAAGGCTGCTACATGTGAGCCTCATCTTGATCTGTTGTATATCACACAGTTTCTGGGCAGGGACACCAAGGCCACCAATCTCACCTCTAAACCTTTATTGATCACCAGCATCTAGGGTAGACCTGAGCTTCTGGCCTGTACTGGCTGGTTTTGTGTCAACTCGACACAAGCTGGAGTTATCACTGAGAAAGGAGCTTCAGTTGAGGAAATGCCTCCATGAGATCCAGGTGTAAGGCATTTTCTCAATTAGTGATCAAGGGGGAGGGTCCCTTGTGAGTGGTACCATCTGTGGGCTGGTAGTCTTGGGCTCTATAGAGAGCAGGCTGAGCAAGCCAGGAGAAGCAAGCAAGCCAGTAAGTTACATCCCTCCATGTCCTCTGCATCAGCTCCTGCTTCCTGCCCTGCTTAAGTTCCAGCCCTGACTTCCTTTCGTGATGAACAGCAATTGGAAGTATAAGCTGAATAAACCCTTTCCTCCCCAACTTGCTTCTTGGTCGTGATGTTTGTGCAGGAATTGAAACCCTGACTAAGACATGGCCATTCTACCAGGTTTTTCAGAACAGCATTCATTCTTCCTTCCTTCCTTCCTTCCTTCCTTCCTTCCTTCCTTCCTTCCTTCTCCTCCTCCTCCTCCTCCTCCTCCTCCTCCTCCTCCTCCTCCTCCTCCTCCTCCTTCTTCTCTCTCTCTCTCTCTCTCTCTCTCTCTCTCTCTCTCTCTCTCTCCGTGAGGATGCTAGTGGTCAACTTTAATTGTTATTCCTCAGGATGCCTTCTCCCTTGCTTTTGAGACAGGGTCTCTCCTATTTAGCTGGAACTTGCTGATAGTCTGGCTTACCAGCAATCAGCAAGCCTCCAGGATCTGCCTGTCTCTGCCTCTCCAGCATCAGGATTACAGCTTGTGCTACTTATGCCGGACTTTATATGTGCATGCTGGGGATCTGAACTTAGGTCCCTGTGCTTGTGCAACCAACACTTTCAGGCTGAGCCATCTCCTGAGCCTCCTATCTTAGCATCTAGTTTTCAGAGTTCAGACAACTCAATTGTCTAAATTAATTAGCTAGAAATAGAGAGGGTGGGGATAGGGATGGGCATACGTGTGATGCAAGACCCTGTTTTATTCTTAGACCTAGTTAATATCCGTGGGGCATCCCTCACACCTGGCCAATCTTTGGAATTGTCAGTTTATACTTTGAAGCAAGAAGAGCCCTTTGTAGTTAAGGTACTTGTTTGAGCTCAAAGCCAACAGACATTGGTGATCCGGAATCCCATCTAGGTTCAGTAGCTCATGAGTCACAATGCAGCAGGGACATAGCACAAAGAATCTGACCAAAGAGAAGGCTGAAGAAAGGTGAAACAGGCCACCCATCCTGTGGCTTGTGATTCAAGTCTACTACAGTAGCATGTGTGAGCTGTCTCAAGACATAGCATGCAATGTAGTCACTCCACAGCAATAATGAATCCCAGGCAGCCTGCAGTCTTTCAACTTAAGAGTCCCTCTTCATATGACATATTCTATTCTTAAATAAACACCATTATCATATTAATTATTCTCTCTTCTTGTCCGTCTCCATTACCAAGACATTTGTAATGATTCCACAGTCTTACCTTAGTACAAGCCACAGAGGACCCTTTTGAAGACAGGTACAAGGTTGGGCTGGGTCAGACAGAAATGCTCTAAATCAGAAGGCAGCCCTGGAACTGTGGGACTAGAAAAACAAAATCACCTCTGTAGGGTTTTTTTTTCTTTTTTTTTTAATCGCCAGTGACTTGAAGTGAATCTAGCTTGAAGTGTGCCTCAGGCGAAAATGAATGAATGTCATTTGAGTCAAAAATGAGGATAAACACCTGACACCTACGATCACTTTCTTACTTAACACAACTGTGGGAAAGTACGAAAAGCAGGCTCTTGGGGGCTGCTTTGCTTTAGAGCTTAGAGGGAGGTGGCTGGCAAGCTGGGTAGCTGTGCTCGAGGCACAGTCACAGGGCAAGCTAGTGAATACCCAGCACAGAAGATAAGAGGCCCTTTTCCTCCCAGAGCCTTAGGGAAAGTTGGCTTTTTTTTTTTTTTTGAAAACACACACACCACCTGACCACTGGGCAAACAATAGAAGCAAGCTGCCACCTCTGAAATTGTTCACCTCTGAGATAGAACCACCCCAAGAACTGACCCATTTTGTGCTTGAACTGCTCATGTGTTCAGCACTCAGGAAGGGATGGTGTCATACGTCTGGCACATTGCTGGCACTCAACAAACAGCATTAATCTTTATCATGTGACCTCTGTGAAGGCTTGCACAAGAAGTCAACAGATAGAGTTTCACCTGTTCTGTCTCCCTGCAGGGTATTTATGACTTATGTGGATGACTGTCACCTACCTGGGAGACTGCCAACTTCTTGCCTCTTATCTTCTAAATGTATAAATATGGGGCCACGTGAGCCTGGAGAGATGTGACTTTGTGGTCTGTTTTCTCCTGAGGACTGCACACAAGTACTCAGTCTTTTAGATGATAAACTCCTTGTGCAAGACTATGTCATTTACCCATCTTGAGGGACATGGCAAAGAATGCACCTCAACTTACATAGCTCTCAGGACCCAGGTAACAAACTAGTGTTAACTTGTGAGAAACCTGCTATCAGAGATCAGAAGTACCTGGGTTGGAGAGATGGCGCAGTTAAGAAAGTGCTTGCTGAACAAGCATGAGGACCTGGGTTAGGATCCTACTTGGAAAAGCCAGATTGGGACATGCTGCCTAGAGTGATGGGCAAAGACAAAAGAAGTCCCCAGCAGTTTCCTGGTCAGTCAGTCTACCTGAATTGGTGAGCTCCAGTTCATTGAGAGACCCTGTCTCATTAAAAAAAAAAAAAAAAAAAAAGCTGAAGGGCAAATTGAGAAAGACACCCACCCAGTATTGACTGCTGGCCTCCACATGCACCTAAATGTAAACACACACACACACACACACACACACCACCACCACCACCACCACCACCACCACCACCACACACACTGTATCAAAGGGTTTGCTCTGAAGAGGAGGCAATGTACCGGGTGCCCTAAACTAAGTTAAAAATGACTTCAAGTTCTTGTCTATATAGATTCTGTTCTCTCCCCACCCCGTTTGAAACCCTGGACACTCTAACCATCAAAGAGCAAATGGCTCATCTATGATTATATACCAAACACCCTAGAAGAGAAGGAGGAAAGCAGAAAGGAAATGTAGACATCCCCTCTTAACAAGACATCACTGAGCTGGTGAAGTGATAGTGAATGAAGAGGTAATAGTGAGATGAAACAAAACATTGAGATGGATACAGATTACAGTCTTGGAGACGTGGGAGAAGTGAGAAACTCTTGGGGGGAGGGTTAGGGCTTGAAATCTGCTGCACTGGAAGCTGTGACTCCAGTACAGGCTAAGACTTGGAGGCTTCTCCAGTGGATGATTCGGCAACCCTACTTCACTAAGGGAGCCACAGGCCCAGGGTTAAGTGGGCTTAAGGTTCTACTGGAGGGCCTAATTATGCCCACTTCTGGTAAGACTGCTTTTTTGTTTTGTTTTGTTTTAACTAGTGGGGAGGTTGAAGTACGAATTGGGAATGATTCTTGGCTTGTTTTCTGATGTTGCCCTGGCTTTCTGTTGACCCTAAATCTCTGCTCTGTCTTCTCCACTGGCCTTGCCAACTTTCAGCTAATCTCCTGGGGTTCTTTCTAGAGCACACTACAGCAGGTACCACCCTGATGGCATCCCCCAATACCTGCTATGTCCCTGGTAGCTCTGTTTCAGGGTCTGTGCTGAGGTCAGGCCAGGGTGAGGCTCAGCCAGCACTCATCTTTACTTAGCTCCTGAGAGTCGCTCTCAATGATGTTGACTCAGAAATTCTCTCCTTTCCTCAGGAATCCTTCCTTCTTCCCTCAGACTTGGCTACTAGGGAATGTGATCTCAGGGTTTCTAAAGTGATTTCACAGTGAGGTAGGTCAGGGGTCATAAGTGATGGGATGTATATTAGTTGTAAGAGGCCTAGCATGCATGAGGCCTTGACTTCCATTCCAGTACAATATTATCTGTGATGTCACATGTTTGTAAGCATAGCATGTGGGGGAGGTGGAGGCAGGAGGGTCAGGAGTTCAGTACACTGACATACATCAGGTTCCAGGCAAGCCTGAGACACATGAAATCCCATCTTAACAAATAACAACAAAACCAACCATATGATTACACATCTCCTTCCCAGTCAAGCGAGGTGGTTTGGTGTGCTGGTTAGTTTCAACTATCAACTCCATATAATCTCAGACTACTCTGGAAGAGAGTCTTAATGATAGATTCTTTAGACCTGGTTGGCCTGTGAGCATGTCTGTAGGAGATAATCTTGATGACATTAAGACAGGAAGATTTGACCACTGTGGGCAACACCATTCTCTAGGCAAGGAATGCTAGACTGTATTAGAATGGAGAAAGTGAACTGAGAGTCACCATTCAATGAATTCATTGCTTTTTCTTCTTGACTGAGAATATAATGTAGCTAGCTGTTTCAAATTCCTGCTGCTTTGACTCTCCTGTAATGATGGACTGTAACCTGGAATCGTCATCCAAATAAACCCTTTCTCCATTAAATTACTTTTGTCAGAGTATTTTATCATAGAAACAGGAAACAAAACAAAGATATCTAGTATCCATATAATAAATAAACAAACAAACAAATAAATATTTAAGATAGACAGGGTCTCACCATATAGCCTTGGCTACTCTGGAACTCATGATGTAGACCAGATTGATCTCTAACTCATAGAGATCCATCTGGCTCTACTTCTCGAGTGCTGGGATTAAAAGTGTGCAACACCACGCTCCACACACGTTATAATGACGTTGACACAAAGGCTCACATGGAATCGCAGTTCTGGTGCTGGGGTATACTAGGATCCAAAGATCCAATCTCAGGTCCCTTCATACTTTCCCCACTTCACCTGCTTTTTCCTTTAAGGCTGAGATCCTAATGCATGACCAGGCAGATTCTCATAGCTGCCTGTCTGCCTTGCAAAAGAACCCCTATATCTTCCTGATTTGGCTTTGTGCAGAGAAAATTAAAGAAGAATGGAGGGGTGACTTCTAGAGCTTGAGAACTTTCCAGAGACGGTGGTGGGTGGTGCCTAAAGCTTTGGGGGAAGAAAAACAGCTAATGTTCATAGTGATGTTGGCTTTGTTTGGCACATGGAGAGGGGGCAGTATTTTACATGAACTCACTATGTAGTGGAAGATTGCTGTGTCACCATGCTAGGCTTGAGGTGGCCAGTGAAGTCACAAACAGTCAGAAATAAATGCAGTAGTGAACCATCCCAGTGTGGTCCCTCGATGGCATTGTAGCCATACCATGGTGTTTAGTGGGAGCCATAAGCTGAGCATGCTCAGTTTTGATAGCATACTGCCACACAGTAGCCAACAGTGCTTCTAAGATTGCTGCTAGTGTCTCCTCCTGGTCTCTGAAAGTACCCAAGGCTGTTGGAGAACAATACATTACTCCCACGAAACACCCCCTTCCTGTGAGCTACTTCAGAGGTTCACATTTTGTACGTCTTAATTATTTGCAAGTCCTGTGGGGAAAAGTAATTACATGTTTGGAGCCCATGGGCAGGTTTCTTGCTGAATTCTGTTTTCTTCCTTGATTTGTCAAAGGAGATAGAGGGTATCAGCCTCCTATAAAGCTGTTAAATGTCACAGAGGAACCTGGTGCTCTATGGCTTCTGAGCACTGGAGTCTTGATAGTTATCCAATTAATTTAAGGCTACTTTTAAAGACAGAAGGAAGATAAAATAGGGGATTGTGCATTTCTCTAGGCCAGAGAATCTTGCTATGGACAGAGATGTATGATACCCTGAGCGTCTCTATTTGTGGTCTTTTTTTTTTTTTTTTTTACATTGTATACTGATCTTGCAGGTGACCCTTACAGCATTCCTTAGAAAATATTCTTCTCTTCATGGATCTTGCTGTCTGACTCAGGTTTGTGGAAGACTATCATATGCACAAGCTCACTTTCTTCAGCACCATCTTTCTCTAAACGTAATCTTCCCTGGGCTCAGTATCAGGGAACAGCTACGTATTTCTCTCTGTGTTTTTATTTTGCTTGCTCTTCACCAGTGTCCTTTGGTGCTTTGGATGTTTCATGGAAACTAGGAAATTTGAGCTCTGATCTATAAGAGATGGATCTTTGAGCTCTTCTGTTTTGAGAAAGGAGACAGCCTTGGGCCAAGGTTGAGGGCATTGTCATAAGCCACCCACATGCATGTGTGACTTGTTAGCCATTCATTTGCTGGATGACTGGAAGGTGAGTGAGCCATGTTTCTGGAGAACACTAACTTTTCCTGTGTAAACTGTGAGGAGTTTTTCTGGTTTGAATGTGCAGTATCCTTTATAGGCTCATGCGTTTGACTACTTGAACTAAGCTGGTAGAGCGAAAATTGTGGGACATTTTGGACTAGAGCCTCACTAGAGGAAGTGGGTCCCCTGGGGTGGGCCTTAAAGTTTATAGCCTACTTCCCACCCAGTTTCTGCTTCCTGATCCGCTGGGATGTGAAGAATCTCAGCTGTATGCTCTGTGATGGTTTGTATATGCTTGGCCCAGGAAGTAGCACTATTAGGAGGTGTGGCCTTGTTGGAGTAGGTGTGGCCTAGTTGGAGGAAGTGTGTCACTGTGGGAGTAGGCTTTGAGACCCTCCTCCTAGCCACATGGGAGACAATCTTCTAGATTTCTCCTGTTTGAGTTCAGAAGATGTAGAACTCTCAGCTTCTCCAGCACCATGCCTGCCTGGATGCTGCCAAGCTTCCTGCCTTGATGATAATGGACTGGACCTCTGAACCTGTAAGTCAGCCCCAATTAAATGTTGCCCTTTATAAGAGTTGCCCTGGTCATGGTGTCTCTTCACAGTAATAGAAATCCTAAGTAAGACATGTTCCTGCTAGGAATCCAGCATGCCTTACCAAACATGATGCACTGCCTCTCTTTACTCCATGGCAAAAATAAATAAGTTGCTTTATGTCAGATATTATGTCACAGGAAACAAAAAGTAACTAATACAGCAGAATTATGTATGTATGTATATATGTATGTATATATACACACACACACACACACACATAACTACTGTTGACTCTAATAATTCAATAAATACAACATCCCAAGTCAAGATTTACTAATCTCAGGTGCATATCAATATATTTACCCTTTTAAATAGACTAAGAATGTCTGAAAAAGACATAGCTATCATTTTTTAAAATTTACCTAAAGTTACATAGGAGATACACACACACACACACACACACACACACACACATATATATATATATATGTTTATTTACAGAAGTATATCTTTTTCTTTATAAGTATATAATATATATATAAAATCAAATTATGCCACTTGGACTGACACTGCTCTCCATGCAAGAGCCAGAGTAACAAAAATCGCCTGTACCAGGCATGAAACATTCCCTTTCAAGTTGTTCATTATGGGAGTCTAAGAGACTGCCTAAACAATATAGGCTATTGCTGTTGCCCTCAGTTGCTTCTCAGAGTTTTAAGATTAGTCCCTATTGTTGAAGACACCATGTACTTTAGACACAGGACTCAGAGGATCTGAGCAGGATCCGACCTGAAAGCCTCCTCCCTGAGGACTAATTTTCACAGTACTAGAAGGTGTTATAAAACCTGCCAAGGGAGAAAGGTAACCAATAGTCCTATATAGCTGTGATGCCTATAAACCACAAAAACAACCAGCATACACATAGGTGCACTCTTTACATTTCAGATAAAATAAGGACTTATCCCAAGCTAGAGTGTGGGGTGCCAGATGCAGGAACCAGATACCAACCTCTATGGGCTTAAGTTCTTCCCAGTACATTCCTGCCTCTTTAGCTGATACTGGTAGATTGAGGTAAAGAATAAAAACAGGGGTCAAAACAATTCTCCTATATATATAATAAACACTCTCATAGCTATAACACTGCTCAAGGCCAGACTGTGTGCTATTGGTTAGGAACCAACCATGCCTGGTGGTAGACATCTGTGCTCTCACTTCAAATATTAGGCATGATCTTGGAACCTATTGTTTATTCATGGATGACCTGGACATATTTGAACAATTAGGTTGTATTAACTTTTTGAACATAACAAACTAGGAACAATGAAATCTTTCAACATATATGTACGTCAAAGGAAGAAAAAAATTGACCAAGTGCCATATCTGGGCTCGTGTCTAGGTTGTGTTTGTCTAACAAACCAATTCTGCATCTCAGCTCCGATTCTTCACCTAAGTACACTAGAGCAGTGCTCACCTCAGCAGCTGCTGTTCTTTCTCTCCCCTTCCCTTCTTCTACCTCCTAGGCTGGAGAGCTAGAGAGAAAGACCAGGGAAGAGACACAGACTGACATCACCTCAGTAGGCCACATGGGTCCTCAATTGAGGGAATCCTTCCTCTGGGTCTTGAGCCTTACCTATATTCTGGTTCTCAATTCTCCCCTTGTCCTTTCTTCGCTGCTATAGTCTTCTCCTCCGCATGCCTGAATCATATGTTATAGATTATTTGTGTGGTTTGTTTTCTGCCCTGAGAGGGTTATCTCCAAAGAAAGCCTCCTTTTCTTTGTCAATTGCTACCTCAAAATTCTATGATGGTGTCTGACTAACAGGAGGCATAATACATATAGGTTGAATGAATGAATGAATGAATGACCAAAGGAACATCTGAGCAGAACAGAACATCTGTCAAGCTTTGCAAGCCACTCTGGCCTGCTTTAGGAAGAGTGTTCTGTTGTAGCTATGACCATTGAGTGGGAGTGGTGCCTGCGGTATATTCTGTTGTGCCAGAAGAAGTCATGAAAAGGGTCTTTTGGATAAATGATTATGAGTGGAAAACAGAGAATAATGCTTTTACATATTACAAAGATTGGGCAATGGAATGAACTGTTTTTATTGTCTGCAACATATTGTTTTCGATGTCTTAAATATAAAACTCCAGGACTGGGATGAGGGATGGTTCAGCTGTTAAAGTACCTGCCTTGCCAACACGAGGAGCTGGGTTGGTACCCCAGAACCTATGTAAAAATCACAGGCCATGGTGTTGTGGTACATGCTAGTAATCCCACTGTTAGGGTTGGAGGGTACATACAGGTGGGTCCTTGGGGCTCACCAGTCAGACTGTCTAGCCTGCTTTCTTGTTGGATCCTGTGTCATTAAAAGACTCTGACTCATAAGAAGGTGGGTGGTACCCAAGGAACTGACATGTAAGGTTATACTGTGGCTGTCACACCCATACACACATGCACCTGGATACATACATGCACACTCACCCACATCTACACACAACACACTTGTACACACTCACAAACACCCCTCGTGCTAGTACTAAACCTATTTTGAAGATAAACCATTTGGCATACAGATATATATACAGTTAGATATATACAGTTAGAACAATGACTGATACACAGTAATTACTATGTAGATATAAGCTAATTTTTTTTCAATTAATTCTTACTAAAAAAAGCAACAAGTCCAAGGAAAGATACTTAACTTTACTTGTTATTAGTAATATGCAAATTAAAACCACAATGAGCTACCATGTCATAGACGGTAGGCTGTTCATAATCAAACAAATGAAAAAAAAAAGTGTAGATAAGACTATGAAGAAACTGGAACCCCCGAATACTGCTGCTAGGAATGTGCAATGGTATGGTGACTTCATAAAACAATCCAGAAACTCTTTAGATGTTATGCACGACAATAATTATATGGCCCACAATGTCATTCCCGGATATTGATGAGAAACTGCACACCCACAGAAACCTTGTACATAGCTGCTCACGGAATCACTGCACTGCACTAGCTAATAAGTGGAGATAACTCAAAATCCAGCAGTTGATGAATGAAAGGACAATTAGAGCAAGGATGATTAGAAGAAGTAAGAAATGAAGTATGTAGATAATATGAATGGAGCTAAAATAATGTTGCCCTTGTTAAAGAACCCAGGCCCAGAATGCACATTCTGTATCTACTCCATTTATATGATACACTCAGTGTGGGTGAATCCAGAGCTCAGGGATAGAGGAGGAGGAGGAGAAGGAGGAGAAGGAGGAGAAGAAGGAGAAGGAGGAGGAGGAAGAGGAGGAGGAGGAGGGCATGAGACCTTAATGGGTTCAGAGCTTCTATAGGAGGTGGTGAAAATTTCATGAAGCACAGGAGGGTGACAAGTGCCATGTCATAAATGTATAGATACCACTGAAGTGTACACTTCAAAACATTCTATGGTTATTTTATGCTGTGTTGATTTTTTTTCATAAAGCAGGCAAACAAGCACAAAACCTCAACTATTCTTGTGTAAGTCAAAAATAATTACTATTTCAGTTATTATTTTTCCACGTGAAAATACTAGAGTACAATAAGGTTGATTAACTCGTTTTAGAGTTTCTGAGTAGCTAGAGACAGAGCTCAAGCAAGAACGGAGGCATGCGGATTCCAGAACACACATGAACCACACACTAACAATCTTTCTGTTATTCCTTTCTTCAATTTTTTTGATTTGACACCTGATGATACAAGTTAGGCCTCAAATCTAAAGGGGGGG
Source organism: Rhynchomys soricoides (assembly GCA_019843965.1). Lineage (NCBI taxonomy): Eukaryota > Metazoa > Chordata > Mammalia > Rodentia > Muridae > Rhynchomys > Rhynchomys soricoides. The sequence goes on along the minus strand of JADRCH010000101.1, from coordinate 2,422,747 downwards.
AGTGTGGAGAAGGAAAAAGATGACCCAGTGTGTAGATACGAACAAACACACTTGTGTGTGTACCAGTGAGTTGTGCAATGCTGGGAAATCAGGACAAACATGCCTGTTGGTGACAGCCACCGAAAACTCGTCAGTGAGTTTGATGTGGAGCCTTCTTGCTGTTTAATAAAATGACCCAGGGAATCAAAGTACATTAACCTGAAGTCATCTGGCTCTTGGCAAACAACAGGAATCATGGAGGGACACAGTGTGCCTTTTATGATAGCCTCATTATTAAGAAGGAAAGGTTACATTAGATAAAGTGTGCAACAGGGAACGTCAAGCTCTTCTGAAGCAATACCCCAGGCACCCTGCAAGGCAAGTTCAAATCCTGTAGCCAGGGTAATTATGATAGCTAAGATTTCATACAGGTAGTACCAGAGCACAGGGGAAGCCCTATGGAAAACTGGACAACTCTGTTGTCTGATATGCTCATTGTTTTAACCTTTGTTAGTGGCCAAGGTAGAAAGTCTGGTTCAGCCTTCATTCATTAATATTGTCTAGCTGCCTTCCAGGTCTTTGCATGAACCACCTGGGGCACAATAGACGTACTTTGAGTAATATTAGACATAATATTAGACGGTGCCCCTACAAAACCCTTGAATATTGCTAAATAATAAGAAAAATCTAAAAAATGCTTTCTATTAAAATAAGGATATATCCCAGTTAAGTGTCCACAGGCACCGTTCTAGTTTGCCTTCTGGCATTATGATAAAATACTGATAAAAAGCTGCTTGTGGAGGAATGGGTTTATTTGACTTAGATGTCAGGATCGTAGTTCACCATTGAGGAAATTCAGGGCAGGGGCTCAAAGCAGGGACTGAAGCTAGAGGAGCAGGCCTACTGGGTGGGCAGTCTGCTGTCTTACACACCCAGGACCACCTGCTCAAGGATGGTACTGCCTATGTGGGCCTAGGCTCTTCCACAGCAACAATTAATCAAGAAAATGCTCCCCAGACTTGCTTACAGGCTAATCTGATGGCAGCAATGCCTCAGCAGAGTTTCCCTCTTCCCAGGTGAGGCTATGTTTTAACAAAACCAACCAGCCCAGGTTCCTTCTCCATTGTTAGATACATTTGGGAATACTGTTTCCATCCTGAGTTTGTATTTCATGTACCTATACACATGATTGCTTTATACTTTTTGTTCCTTTAAGTAATCTTTATTTTCAGGGAGCAAACACCCCACTTATTTGCTGGAGTACCATCACACATCTGAGAGATTTAGGTTCTAAATAGAAACTCAAAATATTACTGGGGCGAGGAAGCTAGTTTAGCACTAAAGTGCTTGCCTTGCCATCATGAGAGAACCAATATTAACAAAATGCTGGCTGTGGTTGTAATCCTGGGACTGGGGAGGTGGAGACAGCTCCCTGGAGTTCACTGGCCAGGCAGCTTAGCCTGTTTGTCAGTTTCTAGGCCAGTGAGAAACTACATTTCATACAAAGGTAGAGAAATCTGAGGAGTGACAGCCGAGCTTGCCTGACCCCATATCCTCACAGCCTGACAGACAGACACAGACACACACACATGTGCCTGTGTGATCCTGTTCTCCCTCTCCCTCCCCCTCCCCCTTCCTTCCCTCTCTCCCTCCCTCTTTTCTCTCATATTTTTACCATGACTTTCCCTACATGGTATGCTGAGCATCATCATCTTCCTTATAAATACCAGGACAAGTGACCAAAAGACATTTGGTCATGTTTTTGTTTTTGTTTGTTTTTTCTTTTTTGCATTAGTAACTCCAAATTTGCTACCCTCTTGGCTTTTGCCTGAATTTCAAGTCTCTTCTTCAGCCTCTTGTAAAATCACTGAAGGAGACCTAGGAATGCTGCCTTTTCTTCAGAAAGTCTCTCTGGTCAAGTTTCTGCCACAAAGAGGCCAGGCTTTCACTGATTCTTTCAATTTCTGATTCTCTGGAGATCGATTCATGTTAATGTGCTGAAGAGAGTCTATTTATACAGAGGATTGGGGAGAAATTGCTGAGATGAGTCTCAGCAAACTTCTTTATGAAATGGCAGCTCCTCTGAGGACCTTTGCCACTACTTCCTCTGTTCTCTTCCTTGGCAACACTCCCCTCCACTTCTTCCTCCTCACTGGTTTCATCCCATCCCAGGATTACCAAGAACCCACTGTGCCCTAGGTACTGCACTAGGCACTTTGACAACTCTCTTTGCATTTCCAAGCCTATAATAGCCTATGGTTTCTCGATAGCTTGCAGTCAGAAATCACATGTATACCACAAAGCTAAGGGATCCTTGACTTCCACAGTTCCTTCTCATTCATGGATTACACAGATAAGCTAGAATGATGGACAAGGACAGAGATGAGGGCTTAGGGATGAAAACAAGTAGGACCAGCCCAAGTGAGTAGGGAACGAAGGAGAAGAGGGAAGGACAGAATCAGATCATTTGTAAGGACAAGTACAGCAGACTAGGATTTTGAGTTGCGTATGATACTGAAGATCAATTGTAATGCTTTTCTTTTTCTGGGAAACTGCTCTAGTCTGCTGTAGACTTTGGGGGGGGGTATACACCTGCTTGGAGCTAATTCTGAGACACATCAAATAAACACAATAGATTAGTGGATGGATCGTTAGAAACAAGGGATGGCAATTTTCTCATGACTCTGATCTTGACAATGAGAGGTGGTCTTTATGAATGTTCCCTAACATTCTTTCAGCATGTCCGACAACTTTTATAGTTAATATTAAGAAGAACTGTAGTTGTGGTCTATAAAAGGGCGAAGACAGGTTTTCATCTGTGACCCCTCCTCCACATCTATGCAGACAGCCATCTGTCAACAAAGCTCTTGTGATGGAAAGATGGCTCAGTCAAGAAGCACAAGGACCTGAGTTCCAGCTCTACAACTTATGGAAAAATGATAGGCGCAATTGCACATTCCAATGATTCCATCTCTCTGGAAGTCACACAGGCAGACTCCTGGGTTTCTTTTTTCAGCCAGCTTAGCCCATTTGGTGAGCTCCTGGCCAATGAGAGCTTTTCTCAAAATCAATGTCAGTTCTGGTACTCATCAGAAAAGCTTCTTCTTGCAGTAGATGGTAATTAAAACAGAGACAGTGTGCAGACTATGAGAGACCTTGGAACACTCATCCTTGGATGGGATGTCTTTAGCACACCCTTCCCTTAAGGCTCGAGAGTCAGGGATCTATGTAGGAGCAGAGGCAGGAAGATATATGGTCCAGAAGTGGTGGTTGACTCCAAGGTAATAGCATCTTCCAGACACAGCAGGACCATGAAGTCTCAGAGGCTATGGTAACATGCATAAAGATTTCTCAGGTTCCAACCACACAAAAATCCCAGCACACATAAAGTCCCACCCCTAGCCTAAAGCTTCTAGCTGGGCTGCTTTGTCTGGCCTCAACGGGAGATGATGCACCCAGCCTCTTAGACACTTGATGTGCCAGGGTAGGAGGGATACCAAAGGGGGAGCCCTACCTGCTCAGAGGAGAAGAAGAGGAGGGATGGGGAGGGAGAGGGGGAATAGGGAAGGGGAAGGGGAGGGGGGAAGGAGGCAGTGACTTGGAGGGGGTAGTGAGCAGGATATAAAGTGAATAACTAAAAAACAAAAATCAATGTTTTTACTTATTTAATTTTTTATTTTCTTTATTTACATTTCAAATGGTTTCCCCTTTCCAGGTCTCCCCTTCAGAAACCCCCTCTCCCATCCCCCCTCTCCCTGCCTCTATGAGGGTGCTCCCCCACCCACCCACTCCCGTCCTCCTGCCCTGGCATTCCCCTACAATGGGGCATTGAATACCCTCCGGCCCAAGGGACTCTCCTCCCCCCTGCTGTCCAACAAGGCCATCCCCTGCGACATATGTGACCAGCGCCATGGGTGGCTCCATGTGTATTCTTTGGTTGGTGGTCCAGTTCCCTGGAGCTCCAGGGGGTCTGGCCTGTGTTTAATTAAGCACATGTCTCATCTCTGAAAGTAAAATTAAAGAATCATCTTCAACTGGAGGATTCTTAGAGCAAGGCAGTGTCTTGAAAGCACCAGCTAAAGCTTGCTCAGGTCTCGTACCTGCAGTGCCTTTCGGCATGTGTTCAGTATTCCGTTACTGGCCCTTCATGCAGCAGAGTTCCTTTTCTTTACCCACACAACTTGACAATACTAAGAGTTGTTATTAATGGGATAAAGGAAGTACTGTCCGTGTAAGACTCTGGATTGATTCTGGTCAACAGTCAATGCTGGATATTAGATAGTATTTTGCCACAGAATGTAAGATGCTGAAGATAACATTTCACCAATGCTTTTGTCATTATTTTCACAGTAAAATTTCCTTTTTCTGTGTGTGCTCTGTTGTGACCTGTGTTCTTTATATCTAACTTTTAACTGCATTAGTGATCAACTACAGTATTATATTTTCTTATTATATGTAAGAGACAATTGTTTACAGCATTTGACAAAATGATGAAGAAATAGTCTGTTCATTAATAAATAAGGACTATTTTCAAAGCTTTAAAAGTGTTTAAAATTTAATATGATTTGAGAAAATTGGAATACTTTTAATTTTAAACACAAATGATGAAAACTGTGCTCTTTTATTGCATATGAAAAAGCGTGCAGATAAGTACAATATAATGTGATGTTTCTGTTTCTGCCTTTGAAATAGGATAACAAATAAGTTTATTGCCATTTAATGAAGAAAAGAACACTGTAAGAGGGTTGTAACAGAGTTGAAAACAGACAGTATTGCTACTAGCAAATCTTTTCAGAATGGAAAATTCAAGAAATTGTCTTGTAAGCTTCAAAAAGCTGACAAAATAATTTTTAAAATCTCTATATCAAAATAATTATTACAAACTTCATTTGTTTTGAAAAAATAAAAGAAACATGTTCAGATTGTATTTATTTAGTCAACATATATTTCATATTTTTTTCACATTAATGCCCACTCTATTAAATAGCCTGAACTCTAACTTGAAAAAAAAAAATCCCAGGGGCTGGAGAGATGGCTCAGCGGTTAAGAGCACTAGCTGCTCTTCCAGAGGTCCTGAGTTCAATTCCCAGCAACCACATGGTGGCTCACAACCATCTGTAATGGGGTCCAATGCCTTCTTCTTGTGTATCTGAAGGCAGCGACAGTGTACTCACATGAAATAAATAAATAAATCTTTAAAAAAAAAAAATCCCAGAGTACATGAGGTCGCACCCCAATCGAGAAGCAGTTTGCAATTGATACCTGTTGGGAGAGAGAAAATCATTTTTCTTCAATGGAGTGACGCTGGGAATATCAACCACACTCAGTGAAGGGCCTTGTTCGGGAGTTGTTAGCCAACACAACACACACACACACACACACACCTTTTGCTTGCTTGTTTGTTTGTTTCTTCTTCTTTTTATTGTTGAGAAAGAGAACACAAGTTTGAGTGGGTACGGAGGAAGGGAACATCTATGAAAAGAATGTGATCAAAACTTGTATCAAAAATTGAAAAGGAAGAGTAAAATGGAGCTGAAATATGAAACAACCAACCAAACAGACAAACAAACAAACCAAAACAAGATTGGCTAGGCCTGGTGATTCACACCTTTAATATCAGCACTCAGGAGACACAGGCCAAGGCAGAAGCAAGAGGACCTCTGTGAGTACAAGGCTGGCCTGGTCTACATATTGAGTTCCAGGTTAGGCAGGAATACATAATGAGACCCTGTCTCAAGAAATTAAAACCAAACCAAAAAAACTAAAGTAGATGGTACTTGAAGTAAACCCTAGGTTGTTATTTGGCATCTACATACATATGCACATATGTGCACAGGCACTCCCTCAACATGTACCTAAAGACATGTGCACACACACATACATACACATGTGCACATATATGCATAGGTACTCTCCCAACATGTACCTGAACACATGTACACACACACACACACACACGCACGCGCACACACACACATGCACACACACACACATCCATTTATTGGTAAACTCATTAGTTTTTACTAGGTTCAAAGAATATCTTGCTGTCAGACTAAAAGGAATGTATCACTTGCCTGTATGTAGTGAAAGAAATTCTCATCTATTTGAGGGGATAGTTTTGGGTATCACAATCATTGATGATTTAATAAAAATCTCTATGAAATCAGTTCATATAATGTCTGATTAGTTTCACAATGAGGCTGTTAAAAAAAAATGTTCAACTTTCATTTTTCTCCTCATATGCTAAGAAATAAGTTTGGGACTGCTTGCTCACTCCTGGTTATTTTGAGCTCCACAAAGTGCTTATTGGAAGACAAGAATTTATTCCAGGGACACTCATCAATCCCATCAAGGTAGAGATTACCAAAGTCACTGCTAGCAAGGTTAGCCAAGCTGAGGGTCATCTGAAACATGTGATGCATCTAGATCAATAAAACATATTTCAATTTGCAAAGTCAGGAGGGAAGGGTGTTTTCAGAGGTAAGCTCTTGAGAAGGCTGCAGCCTCACTGCAGATGCTCACGAGGTGACATCTGATATACTAGGATAACAGGAAAGAGATGTGTAACAAAGAGGAGGAAATGGCTTTTACTCTTGAATCAGGAGCATCACAATTTGTAAAATGAAGCAATTACACTTCAGAATGTATTCTACTTAGCTGAGATCGTTTGAGTCATGCAGTATAGGCTTTAGAAGAATAAAGGAGAGGGTGGAGAGATAGTTCAGTGGGCAAAGTGATTGCTGAGAATGCACGAGGACCCAAGTTCAGATCCCCAGCACCCTGTAAGAAGCCAGGTGTGGCTGTGAATATGTGTAATCCCAGCTGGAAGGGGGAGATGGGAGAAAACTGGGCCATCCTATCTAGCTAGTCATTGAGTTCCAAGTTCAGTGAGAAACCTCTCAAAAAATAAGATGGTTAGGGGGAGAACTGAACTCCACACATGCTGTGCCCACATATGTGTGCCTATACATTACTTAGCCCAATAAAAACAAACCAAGGGAACTTAATTGTGCTTGAAGTAAATTTTCAGCATTTTCACACAAGAAAATACCTCTGAGATTTGAGAAAATCACAGTCATTTAGAATGAATAGGTTGGGTTAAATATATTTCGCCCTATATATTTAATGGTAGAGAGCCCATGTTCACAAATCCTTATGCAGGGAAAGACAAACCAGCAGAGATTTGGAATGGCTCAAGATTTGGACTTTTCCATTTTGAGTCCAGATTTCTGTGAATTGTGCCTTTTGTAAATTACCTACAGGTTAAATAGAACCCAGAAATCACAAGCACCTTATTACTAGTCTTAATCTTTTAAAATAAAACCTCTGCTTTGGAGAAGCTATTGACTAAGGGCAAAAAACAAATTCAGCCTTTAGTTAAACATAACTGTGGCCTCGGTATCCTTTGTTTTCTCATGGCAGATGGTGTTGAGCACCTTCAAACCACAGAGATATCAGAGACTGTTTAATAAGAGAACAGATGACTCTTGCAGACAAAAGCCTGCAAATGAAACAACTATTCTTCATTTCCTTATGTTTGGACAAGTGGGTTATGACCAAGAATTTTCTGGCTGTTAACAGCAAAGAGATTCAGACACAGAAGAAAGCAGGTTCTCACGGGTAGTGGGGAAGCAACTCACTTAGGCCTGTTTAAGTCACCGAATCCTCAGTTCACACACAGCACGAGTTTTCAGTGATCAATCTAGAGGTTATTAGGGGCCAACTCTGCTCAGTGCTATTGTGAAGTCTAAGAGAAATAAAAAGCCTGGGAGCATGGCCTTTCGGCAGCTTGCTACTGTTTGGAAACAGTTGTTGAATCACAAAGGACACTGTATCTGAGGCTATTAATGAAGGTAGGATAGATTCCCGAAGTTTGTTGTTGGTGGGGTGTTGAGCGAGTATAGATCTCTTCTATTTACTCAAAGTTTTGATAGCCACTCTCAGTGAATTTCTGACCTTTGTAAAGTTTCCATCAATCTCTGTATCTTTAGGAAGCTCTGAATGTCTGTGGGAAAGAAAGACTAAGCTGGGAAAGCAAACTTTATTAAACCAGAGCCTATGTATGAAATTCCACAGCTCCACTCTGAGGGATCTATCTAGTCTTATGTAAAGGAGAACAAAAGCAAAAGCCAGAGAGTTGATTTTAAGGTCACCTCTGAGGTTTGACATTATCTTGGCTTTCTCTGATATAAATTGAAGACCAATGGCAAAGGAGTGATTTTCTGTTTGCTCATTTTCCTCAGCCATGGTGAGACCCTCATGGTACATACTGGGGTGTTAGCATACATACCGGGGTGTTAGCGTACATACCGGGGTGTTAGCGTACATACCGGGGTGTTAGCGTACATACTGGGGTGTTAGCGTATATACCGGGGTGTTAGCGTACATACCGGGGTGTTAGCGTACATACTGGGGTGTTAGCGGCCTCTCTTTTACCTTCTTCCTAAGGTTTACTTTCAAACCTGACCAGCTTGTAAGAAGTCGGCTACAGCCACACATCATGGTTCTGAAATCACTTACAAGGAAGATCTTTGGATGGGATTTGTAATACCCTTCAAAAATATTAAAAGAGCTTAAACTTACATTTTTTTAAATTAAAAAGTGAACAGTTCAACAAATAATAATAAAATAAATAATAATGATGATGAAGTAGCATGCTCACTTTCTATAGTGTGAGCAGCCAACATGTTGAAAAAGAACAATTCGGCTGCTATTCCTAGCCTCATGAAGACAAGCAAAAATCTAAACAGTAAGGAAAGCAAATTCTATTTTTTCCTTTCTTTTTTTTTTTTTCAGACCTTTCTTCTAAGACTTGGTGCTTTAAGAGCAGTTTTAAGGGGTTGGAGAGATGGCTCAGCAGTTAAGAGTACTGCCTGCTCTTCCAGAGGTCCTGAGTTCAATTCCCAGCAACCACATGGTGGCTCACAACCATCTGTAATGGGATCTGATGCCCTCTTCTGGTGTGTCTGAAGAGAGTAGCAGTGTGCTCACATAAATAAAATAGATTAAAAAAATAATAAAAAGACAAGGAATAAAACCAAGACCAACTGGATCAACTCAAATATTAAAGAAAGGGACTATATCAACGAATTTAAAATGAAATAGACATATTTTAGTAGGGAAAATTTAGACTCTTGGTTTGGAGGCAAGATATAACTCGTCCTGATATTTATCTCCTTTAATATATATTGATTTTGCTCTTTGCTTCCTAAGAGACAAAGTCTTGCTACGTAGAACAGGGTTCTCCTAAGTGCTGGGTGCAGATCACTAATCCTGGCATGAATGTTGATTTCGAACCTTTGCTGGGAGAAGGGGCAGAGAATATCCATGAATGAGACACGTTTCTGAAGATAGAGTTTGCAGTTTAGACAGGGAAACACCCCTCAGACCTGCAACCCCCACCCCATTCTCAACAGAATTCAGAAAAGTGCTTCTTTCCCCTCCCAAAGTGTAGAATGGCTAAGTCCCAAAGAGAAGGCAACACTTTATAATGCCGCGCATAACAATGTCATAACACTTAACAACAAAGAGAGTTACCAGCTTTATGATTTTCAGCGTGTTCAGTATTGGTGGAATAGGAACAGGTTCCCTGGAGGTGAAACAGAGCTGTGGCTCACAGGCTTGAAGACAAGTTAAAAGCCAGAAAAGCTGAATAGGAAGAAGGTTATCTGAATTGGGCCTCTCAGACTTCACCAGGCATGTTTATCTCCTGGAGAGTTTGGTTAAAATTCAGACTAAGGAGCCTGGGAGATGGCTCAGTTATCAAAGTGCTTGTTAAGCAAGCTTGAGGACCTAACTTTGACCTCTGGAATTCACACAACAACCTCCAGCATGGGAGTCTATGCTTACAATGTCCATGCTGGGGATGTGGAGACAGGAGGATTTCTGGGGCTCACTGGCTAGCCAGTATAGCCAAATTGACATGTTTCAAGCCAGTGGGAGTCCCAGTCTTCAAAAATAAGATGGTGCTGCTACCTAAAAAACAATATGTAAGACTAAACACTGGTACTCCCAGTCATGCAAACACCCAAGTGTACTGCACACAACAAACAGAAACAAGTAAATTAAAATGTAGACAAATTCAGTGGACTTGGGGTAGCTTTTGAGAACCTTCCCTCTAGAACCTTCTGAATGCTATTACTGATGGTAGTGACTTTGAGAAGACAAGGTCCCCAGAATTAAAGGAAAGTCATTCAATTAGGAATAAGACTTTTCATTTTGAATCCCCTTTTTGAACAATCGTCCCTCAGCACTGAGAAATTGCACTCTCCCCTGGCCAGCTTCATAAAAAGAAGCGAAGAGCCAGAGGGGGACAGATGGCAACAGTGCTTTCTATACTGGGAACAGCATGTCCACCATAACTACAATACAATGACCCTGGTTTCCTCAGAAAGTGTCAAGTGTTGCTATTTGTATCCTATTTGAACAGAGCCACAGTGGCTTAATGTATGTCTAGAAAGTTTTAATCAAACACAGGCAGGCAAGTTGGATTCATAAAAGATCACATTTTTCATTAGCCAGACAATCATACTGTATGGAATAGCTTCTCGGTAAGTGAGGGGGTCAGAGTCTCCCACGTCTCTCTGTAGGGTCTTGCCTCGACCTGACTGTAATATTGGAAAGCATGATAAAAGCATTGCTGCAGTAGTTGGTGGCTAATACAAAGACACACAACTGGTTAAAGTACAGTGAATAAGTGACCACGAAGTCCAAGCGCTAAATGGGTATGTGTGTTTATTTGCATATATTTATGTATATTAGGTGGCTGTGTCAAAGGACAGAGGGTGGGGTGCAAAGGTTGTAAGAGTGAGAGATGGGGAGAACAGTTGGGATATAGTGTCTCCTGGTGACAAGGCCAGTACACTCATGAGCTCACTGCAACACTGCTTGCCTGTAGGAAACTGGGCTCACCATCTTGTCACAGAAGGAGGAAGAGCTTGTGAGGTCCCACCCTTCCCTGAGAGTTAATGGTGTCTGGGGTAAGAGACATCATTTTTATTCAGTGATATAACCAGTGGTATGTTGTGCATGCTCCAGTAAGTAACCTCCTACCCATGCTCACGCAGGTAACCCAGCTTAAATTCAGTGAGACACACACGCATGTGTGTGCACGTGCGCGCGCGCGCGCACACACACACACACACACACACACACGCGTGCACACACACGCACACGCACACACACAAACACACACGCACACACAAACACACGCGCGCGCACACACGCACGCACACATACACACACGCACACACACGCACACACACGCACACGCATGCGCACTCCTATGCATGTCCACATGTGCATGTGCCATGAAAGTAGGACGAGGACTTGATGAGAAGGAGAGGGTTTCAGGAGGTGGATAAGAGGGTAATGGGGTAAGAAAGATTAAAATCCATCATGTACGAAAGTATCAAGGAGGAATAAACAGCAAGCACACAAACAGCCCCACTGCTAGACTTTGCACCGCAGCATCCACCAAGAGCTCCTGTGTTAAAAAGGCTTAGGTGTAAAATGGCACTAAGAGAGATGGGACTGTAGGGAGGTGGAACCTTGTGGGTCATCAGGACAGTGGGGACACGTCTCTGTTCTGTGCTTCCTTTCCTTTGAGTGTGTTCTTGCTGGACTGCAAGCACCTGCCAGGACATGTTACACCAACACAGGGCCAGGGTGAGGGTTATGAGGTCAAAGGCAAACCAGCAGCAATTCGAGCCCAAACAAATCTCTGCTCTTAAGGTTATCTCATGTGCCAGGCATGGCAGCCCATGCCTGCAACTCCAACACTTGGAAGTCAGAGGCAGGAGGGTTGCAGCTAAATTTGAGGCTATCTTATTCACTAGTGAGGTATGGGCCAGTCAGAGCTCCAGAGTAAAATCCTGTCTCTTGATGTCCCCTAAAGAAAAGATTATCTCAAGTGCTGGTTACAGTAGTAGAAACTGACTGTCATAAATACTTTAATACATACAGTAATTTAACAAAATAGAATTCTTAATTAACAAGATGGAAATGATTTTTTTTTTTTTTGATCCTCAAGATATTTTGGAGTGACGGAATTTCCAACTAAAATTACTAACTTTTGTTTGATTAGAAATTTAAAAAGTACTAGAATTTCTAGTAGATTTCTTTAGATTTCTTAGTTAATGATTAAATCTGGTAGATCCCTAAAGTGCTAAGTTTCCAAAATAAGGTACATTTTAAAAGACTTATTATTTATTCATTATATATTATATATAGCATATATAACATGCACATATATACATATACACACATATATGTGTGTATATGTTCATGTGTATGTGATTTGTGTGACTGAATGCAGGTGCTGAAGGAGCCCATAGGTGTCTGATTGTCCGGGGCTGGAGTTACAGGTAGTTGATGTGCTTGTAATCAAATTCATGTTTCCTGGAAGATCAGGAAGCATTCTTAACTACTGAGCAATATCTCCTGCCCCCTAAAGTACAATTTTTAAAAAATATTCAACTGCTTTTATGTAACCCAGTAGGAAACAGTAACAGTGTTCTCAGAAATAAATATTTTTTCCCAAATAGGTCATTATATTTTTCCCCGAGCTTACTGCCTGTTCCTTGAGAAATGAAACCAACATTTTAGGGTTGGCAGTGGATATACAAATGGTATACAAGCCATGGGCATCTGTGATTTGGGAAGCAGAGAAATAGCTTTCCTCCTGCTTGATAAAAGTATGTGGCGTGTAGTTCTAGAAGGTGCTAAACAGGCTGCTGGGACATTGTAAATGGATCAGCAGCCTTACCCAGTTTGAACCTATAAACTAAGAGACCAGCCTTCTGTGCAAGATGCACTCACTTGTCCAGTTCTGCACTACTCAGGAATAAGCAGCTACTCTTTGATTATATTTGCAAACACACAACAAATAATGTTGCTAGAAGCCAGGATTATCTTTAATTGATAACCCATTTTCTATAGATTAATGTCTATAAGAGATTTCTCAGTAAGTGAGATACATTTGGATATCTAAGCATATTTGTATCACAAGTGCCAACTATAAAAGAGAATAGATGCATTTTAATAAGACAAGCTGAGAAAACCTGAACTGTCAGTTTACTTGAGAGGCTGAGGCTGGAGGATCACAAATTCAAGGCCTGCTTTGGCAATTTAGCAACATCCTACCTCAAAATAAAATAAAGGGTTGAGGGCACAGTCATTCAGAAATATGTAGCTGCCATATACTAGGCCCAGGCTTTAATCCCAGTACTTTAAAACCAAATATAGGACATAATATCAACTTGTATTTATGAATTGAAAATACCAATTTCTGGTTCTCCAATCCAAATGGTCAGCCCTGAAGTATACACACAAACAACACTGTACAGACTGAGCAGGTCGTATTTGTAAATTTAGGAATATATATGTATCTGTATATACGTACTGTACCTTGAAAATTGTTTGTGTTTCTGTGTGTATCATGCACACAAAACATGTGTGAAACATGCTCATGATTTTTCTAAATAGTCATAAAGAGCTGTGTTTAGCACTTTTGTTTACGTGTTTGTAGGTTTAATTTATTTCTAAATAAAATTGTGAAACTAAAAAGATAAAAAAAAGACAATACCAATTTCACCAAATGCTAAAGTAACAAGAGTTGCTAATATTTATTGGCACTTTCTGAACAAACACTTCCCATACACACCCTCTTATTTCTTGCAAACGCCTTACATGTGGTACTTACCATTATTATCTTACGTGAAAGGAGAGGAGGGAGCAACTTATGAGTCAGCCACTCAACTTGGTCACCTTTCTCAGAGGCACACAATGTAAGACTTGATCCTTGATCAGACACGAGCAATCTTATCCATAAGCACAGTTTCTCGGTATGGTCTCAGCATGTGGGGATAATGTAATATTTTAACAGGTTTTCTTTCTCCTTGTTATACAGTCATTATCAATAGGACTATTTGTATGTGTGTGTGTGTGTGTGTGTGTGTGTGTGTATGTGTGTGTGTGTGTGTGTAAGAAAAGTTGTGGCTACAGGTGTGTATGGCTGGAGTGTGGAGGTTAAAGCACAACCTTGGGCGTCAATCCTCAAGAGACTCCCACTTTTTCTTTAAGACAGGGTAGACCTTTGCTGAGTAAGTAAGGTTGGTTGCCCTACACATTTCCAGGGATCTACCTATCTATCCCTCCCATCTTACCATGGGTTTACTGGTATAAATCATCATAGTTGGCATTTTTATATGGGTACTAGGGATCTAGACTCAAGTCTCCATGATCATTAGGCAAGCGCTTTAGTAACTTAACCATCTCCCCAGCCCAGTATCTGATCTTTTATTATTATTTTTTTAAATCTACCATCCAAGCTTCTCATCCCATGTCACACAACAACTTTCTTTGAGTTTAAAAAAGTAAAACTGACAAGCTTTACGTGTGGTCAGGATTTGGAGCTGGTTTTGGGCCTTAGTCTCAATTGGGTTGCACATGGATGTATTAATGATTTTTACATGATGTGACACAATGCTTGACACAGACAAGGGATGGAGAATGTATCTTGGTTTAGTATTAGAGGGTAGAAGGCCACTTGGAGAGAGGGATATCAGAGGAGGCAGATGTGGCAGAGACTGTTCATCAAGTGAATCATGAAGCAGAACCGGGCAGTAAGTCAGGGCTGTGTACAAAGGTCAAAGGCCAGTTCCTCTGAGCCTACTTCCTCCAGCCAAGCTCTACTTCCTAAAACTTTCACTGTCCCCCAGAATGGTGCTACCTGCTGGGGGCCAAGCATTCACAACCTGAGCCTACCTGTAGATGGAAAGACATGGTGGCCAGTCTCATCTTTGTGCTACCTTAATGCTTGGATCATCAGTACTAATACAGATTCCATGGACAATGAGGTAAACATACCAAATCAGAATGGCATTTACTGTCTTCCTCACTGATATGTGGGCTTTGCTAAAAACAGCCTAGATTTTGCTTGAGTTGTAAACTAAGCAAATGCAACAGGAGAAGACAACGGGAACAGATGTTGATGTTGAAAGGCCTCAATCCATCATCACTTTTTATTTTTAATAACATCAGCTGAAACTAGCATTCAATTCCCTTTCTTAAAATTGTTTAAAGTGAATCTATAAATCTGAGTCTTAAAAATTCCTAGTGAAAATGGAATCATTTATTTTGAAAACTTTAACTATTCTGTAACCCTGACTTCCCAAAATTCTTTACAGCTGATTAAATTATTTTTAATCTTTTGAGACCAAGAATGTTCAAAATTATATTCCTTTTCTGCAGAGGGAGCACCACACATATTTATAGCATAGTTACTTGAATATTGAACTTAAAAATTGAAGTGGTATTCTATGGATTCATTAACAATAACATCCTGTATACACACATAAACACACACACACACACACACACACACACACACACACACACACAAATTGAAATTTCTTTGCAGAAAGACATTCAAATTTGTGTAAATAGTTCCAAATAGATGAATAGTTTCTCAATAGGCTAAAGAAATATGTGGAGAGATTCACATATGAGGCAATTACCTAACTTTCCTGGGCTTCAGGTTTCATTTAAAATATAAGAATAGGAATGAATAGGAAAATAACATAATTATCTATGTCTGTCTATCTATCTATCTATCTATCTATCTATCTATCTATCTATCTAATCTACCTACCTTCCTACCTACCTACCTACCTATCTCTTAACACATCCCCTACTATCAAATAATTGTAACTCTATTTTCTATTTGTTTGGAATCAATGAAGTCTTGTAATACCAGGTGAAGGTACGTTCCTGTAATTCAGCCTTGGGGAGGCTGAAGGAGGAGAATCTTAAGTTTTAGGTCAGCCAAGACTACATAACAAGTTCCAGGTCAGGTTAGGCTAAACCATGAGATTGTATCCACATCTACTTTCTGAGAGTACATAAAATGAAATATAATATCAGATATTTGGAAAGTTTCAATCTGTAAATCATATTGTACTTTGCCATATGTTAGAAGCAAGCAGAACAAATACTTAAGTCAACTAGGAGAAAACTGTGAGGTCAAAAGATGTCCAGCATAATTTTGAGTGACACAAAATATCTTTCTCAATTTCTCCTAAAAATATTTAGATTATAATTGACTGATTAGCTGAGCTTGACTTGATTCTACTAGCATTGGATGATATGAAATTCTCTAATTTTTTTTACAATGTCTCCCTAGTTGTGGGTGGGAGGATACATCTGTTCTAATTAGGCAAGATTATACACAAGAATCTTAACAAACAGGTACCTTAAGTGTGAAGATAAGGACTCAGTTAAGTCACTGTTTTCTCATACTTCCACGAGACCATGTAACCCATGCTTCTTCTGTAGAGGATGCTGTTACTTTTCTTTTACTTGTCTTTGTTTTTGTGTGTTCAACTCTATTCTGTCTTTCTAGCTTATTAATTTTTGCACATGTGTGCTTGTGTATCTATGTCTTCATGTTTGTATCAATGTGGGCACAAATGTGTGAATGAGTGTGCATACATATGCATGCATATGTCTATGAAGCTTAAGGTTCACTTCAGGAATCTTTATCCATTGCTTTCTACCTTACTCACTGAGACACAGTCTCTGTAATAAACTTTGAGAGCTTATCAATGAAGCTAGTTTAGCTAGTTAGCTTGCTGTGTGGTCATCCTACCTCCACTCCAAGCACTGGACTTTTATGTCCACTTTGCCCACCTGCAGTTACATAGGTGTTGGGGGATCTGAACTCTAGTTCTTAGGCTTGCTCAGCAAGCTTTTAATCCACTGAGCCATCTCCTCAGTCTCTTCAGCTTAATAAACTTAACATGAGTCACACAGTTAAAATTACTATAAATGATATTTATATATCTGTACATCAAATATAAGAATCTCATGTAGCCAGGTTGGCCTTGAATTTCTTCCCATCTCAACTACCCAAGTGTTGAGATTACAGATAATGTCCTAACCCCACCTGGCTTATGCAGTTCTGGGAATCAAACCCAAGACTTCTTGTATGTTAGGCAATTACTCTACCCACTGAACTAGATCTCCTATACTAGTAAGCCACACCATCGATTCATATCTTCATTGTTCCTATCACACAAAGATACACAGATCTATAAATCTGCTCCTCAGCATTAGCATTCATCACGAGCTATCTACACTCTGCCTTTTGCTCATTTGTTTCTTGGGGAGCTATGTTTACTCTCAGAAGTTGGCACAGTGGCAGCTCTGTGGTATTTTTTTATTGGCTTGTCCACAGGTGTATGAGTCTGAGAATCATCTCTCCCTGAGATATTGAGTTGATTAATTTTATTGAATTTAAACAGAACCTGTTGGATTTTTTAGCGACAAAAACCAAACCAAACCAAAACAACAACAAAAACCGCCCAAAACCAAACCAAACCAAACCAAACCAACCAACTAACCAAACAAAAAACCAACAAAACACCAGACATCTACTAGGAGTAATAAATTTTCCTTTATGTTAGATAAATGTTCAAATTTCAGATAGCCAGTAACTACAGTTGTCTCCAGGATACAATTTTTGTTAGACACCTTTTAAGAGAAAATATTTTCTAAATTTATTTTTAAAATGATGTTGACATTACCATCAATATCAGGAGGAAAGTTTACAGAAATGAGATAAAGATTTATAGGACTCACAGAAGTCCTGGCTCAGATTATCTATAAAATTAAAGCTTTCAGAGACATTTGTAATATCCACTTAAAGCCACTACCCTGAGACAAACATGCCAAAATACATTTTTTTCCTTCAACATATACAATTTTATTAGTGCTTATTTAAAAGGAATGTTCTGGATTTGGGGATTTAGCTCAGTAGCAGAGCACTTGCCTAGCAAGTGCAAGGCCCTGGGTTTGATCCTCAGTTCTGAGGGAAAAGAAGATAAAAGAAATATTCTTGGTGAGGTGTGAGGGGAGATTTGATATGAACTCTCATCTTCAAACATGCTACTCTGCCCATCTCTAGGGATAAATGAGAAAGGAAAGGTTCTAACTGAAAAGTGATGCATTTGTGTGTCAAGTTGATGAAGAGTCAGTTGTGCTGATTAGTTTTATGTCAACTTGACCCAGGCTAGAGTTATCAGAAAGAGAAGGTCCTCAATTGAGAAAATGCCTCCATAAAATAGAGCTGAGGGTAAGACTATAGGACATTTTATTAATTAGTGATTGATGTGGGAAGGCCTAACCTTTTGTGGGTGGGACCACCCCAGTTCTTCTATAAAAAAGCAGACTGAGCAAGTATGGTGGTTTGAATAAGCTTGGTCCAGGAAGTAGCACTTTTAGGAGGTTTGGCCTTGTTAGAATAGGTGTGGCTTTATTGGAAGAAGTGTGTCACTGTGGGGGTGGGCAATGAGACCCTCCCCCTAACCATGTGGGAGCCAGTCTTTTCTAGTGGTCTTGAGATGAAGATATAGACCTCTCAGCTCCTCCTGCACCATGCCTGCCTAGATGCTGTCATGCTTCCACCTTGATGATTATGGACTGAACCTCTGAACCTATAAGCCAGTCCCAATTAAATATTGTCCTTATAAGAGTTGCCTTGATCATGGTGTCCATTTACAGCTGTAAAGCCTACGTAAGATCGCAATCTATTGGAAGCAAACTAGTGAGCAATACTCCTCCATGGCCTCCGTTTCAGCTCCTTCTTCCAGATTCTTGTCTGACTTCCTCTAATGATGAACAGCAATGTTGCTGTATAAGCCAAATAAATTCTTTCCTTCTTAAGTTGCTTTGGGCTTGCTGTTTCATAATAGCAATAGTAACTCTAACCAAGACACCATTTATATTCAATGTAAATCTTAAAGTTGCTAGGAGAGTGAATTTTGTATTCTTACCACCATAAAATAGGTATAGAATACATATATGCTAATGATCTCGATTTAACCATTCCATGGTATTAACATATTTCAAATAAATCCCAAACATATGAATATGTGTCTACTAATCTATATATTATTTAATATCCACATTAATTCATACATATTTGAAAACATTTAGCAAATATGTAATACGCTGTAGATATAAATTGTCCTGTCTAGAATCTGTTGACAGTGAATCTAAAGCTAACACCTTGAGCTCCTGGCTTTTACCTGTTCCTTCCTCTTTGGGGGTGGTCAGGTTATTTATGTCATGAATAATTGAAGATTTTTTAAAGGGCTGACTATGTGAAATTTCTACCTGAGCTTTCAAGTTTTTCATTTTCTATTAGAATGCTTCCTGGGCTAAACATTCACTTGAGACGTATTTCTCTTTTATTGACAGCTAAGTCTTCTAGTTTTCCTCCTCGCCCATGGCAGAGCACTACTGTATCCTTCATGCCTCCAGCTCATCTGCTTTGTTGCAGATGCAATTTGCAAGTTGCAATTGTTAAGAGGAACACCCCAAAAATAGATAATCTAATGGAGGAGGCAGGAGGCCATGTCAACAACAGGGACTCTTAAAAGTCTGTGTTGCTAATGCATAGCTAGGGGAGGAGCTGACTGCCACATTTGAGCTGATGTTTGCTAACCTGAGTTGAGGAATGTGGACATCACTTTTTAGGAAGTGAGATTCACATTTTTTCTAGACTCTGAGTAACCAGAGTGTGGACCTCACCTGGGACAATCAATTTATGTTACTTGAGAAGTAGGGAGGAAAAAGTTTCTAAAAATCAGCACGAGAAATTTGGGGAAAGAATGACATGCAGTGGGCTGTGTTGTTATTTGATGAAGTTTACAGATGAGAGGAGCCTGTTCCTCATGATAACACATGAGAGATGTGAAGGACCATCCAAATAAATGCTGGTCTACAGGCAGAAAGACTATTTGAGAACCAGTGATGTAATCTAGGGGAAGGATGATGACTGAATCCTGGATGGTAGCCATGGCAACAGAAATCCAGGCATTCTGGATTATGATGACACCATCTTGAGACTTCAGATCTGCTGTGTCTTTTGCCTGCCTGCCTGCCTTCGTTCCTCCTTCCCTCTTTTCATCACTGTGTTCTTTAGAGACATTCTACAGCCCAGGCTGGCCTTTAATTTACAATCCTGCCTAAGCCATCCTGAGTGCTGGGGATTTAAGCATGCACAATTTCTAGAAAGCTGCTGATTGGGAGTCGTAGACAATTCCAGATAGCAATGAGGTAGGCCACAGGACACAGATATCTGATGCATGAAATCTAATTTCTACCTTAGATGACTATGAATTTAAAATACTAAGTCCTCTAGACTAAGAATGTCTTTTTATGGCAATCACAATAAAAAGGGAGCAAGCAAACAAGCCCAAAACAAAATCAACAACAAAACCAAATCCAGTGATAGTTACATTAATTGTCACCTGGCTGGATTTGGAGTCACCTGGGAGACACACCTGTAGGTGTACTTGTGGGAATGTTTCAAGAGGTATAACTAAAGAAAAGACATGCCTTGAATATAGGCAGCATCATTCCACAGCCTGGGGGCCTGGACTGAACGGAATGGGAAAAGAGAGAAAGGTAGCTGAGTAGCAGCACTCAGCTCTTTGCTTCCTGACTGCAGATGGGTTGTGACCAGCAGCTTCATCCTTCTCTCCTAGAGGTTGAGTCTCTCCTACGACCATGCTTTTCCCACCTCTGTGGACTAAACGATGAAACAAAAGGAAGTCTTACATAAATTGCTTTTGTAATGCATTTATCACAACAAGGATAAAAATAATTGGCACACACCCCATAGGTCTAAGGAAATGTAGCAATCGTTGTGAAGCTGAAGCAGGAGTTTATTGCAAGTTCAAGGGCAGCCTAGTCTACACAGTGAGACCATGTCTCAAAAACAAACAAATCAAAACCAAAAACAGCCAGGAAAACAAACCAGCAAGCAAAACCTTTGTAGTTTTCCTCTGTTGAAGCCACAGTGTATTTGTGACTTTGCACACAATAGTACCCTGAGACCTACAGATCACCGGAAATGAGTGTGACTCTATGCTAACAAAATGTGACATCAAGTTCAAAAATGCTCAGTGAACCCACATTATTTTTCTCTACTCATCTCCAGAACAAACCAGCTCAGTCCTTCTGAAAGGTCAAGCAAACTTTCCCCAAGGGTCAATATCTCACATGTTATGTTGATATAATTTAAAGAGATTTCAACAGTAAGAAAAAAAGCAGAGTTAAGTGTCTGAAGCATTCCTTGTATCAGAAATCACCCTCAATTCTCAAAGATTACTTAAAGTAAATGCAAGACATTCTTGGTTTATATTCATGACAAAGGAAGTCACCTTAGGCCACCTCACAGCAGAGTCAGGAAAGTCTTGAAGCACACTATAGGTGGGTGGCTTATGGACAACATGTTGTGGTAGCTGGGACTTCGTAAATGGCCTGAAGTCATGATGCTTTTGCAGCGTCTGCTGCTGTGCACACATGCACCATGAATCAAGAGACAAACGCTTCATATACCAGGGTGAATAGTAATGAATATTAATTACAAGGAAGCAGAACAACTGCTCCCCTTTGTCAACATCATGGTACAAATTAGTCTCAGACACCTAGAAAAAAAAATTACCTGATGATCTGTCTTGCTATTCTGACAAATTTAATTTATTAGAAGCACACATAAATTTTTAAAAAATGAGATTCTATTGTCCTAAAGATTTGATGTGATTTAGCTTTTATTATTTTATTTGTCTCTGTGTGTGATCACATTCGTGTGTGTGAGAGTGTGTGTGTAGCCTGGAGGTCAAACTCAGATGCCTAGCTTAATTGCTTTCCACCTTATTTTTTGAGGCCAAGCCTCTGAACTTACTGAATGTGGTGCTCAGCAATTCAGCTACTTTAGCTGGCCAAAGTAATCCTCCTGTCTCTGCCTTGCCGGTGCTGGGACTACCTGATGTATCATCCTGCCTGGGCTTTTTACATGGGTGCTGAGGGCCCAATTCAGGTCCTCATACTTGCCCAGTAACTATTTTTGCTTTTATTTTTATTTATTTATTTACCCACAAAGTCATTGTGTCACACTCCGATTTATCCTCTAAAAATCAGTTCTTATGGAAGCTAGAGAGAGTATACTGCTCTTGTAAGGGAATTACGTTCCCAAGCACCCATGTGGAGTGTGACTTACAACTGCCTGCAATTTTAGTTCTGGAGGATCTGATGCCCTCTTTAGGGCTCTGCAGGCATCCACACTCACATATAGTTTAGACATTACAATCCTTTTTTTTGTTTTTTGTTTTTTTAAATCCCAGAAGAGTGAGTCGTGATCAGCACCAATTCCAACTCTAACAGCTACCCTGTGTCACTGGCACCAACCACTTCTGCCAAGCCACTCTTTTAGACCAGGTTTCAACATTACCAATTATTTGCTTATCTGCAGAACTGAATTGGCCTCTGCATAGTACTCATTGCTCCTCTGCAAACATCAGCTTATTAAGAGTTAATTTGAAATTGCAACCTCAGTATTTCACTGGGGGTGATTAAGGATTCAAAAAATCAATGCAGTGTGGAGAATCGAGTGTTGTAGGCTGGTGATTGGCTCTCAAATGAGTTATGGGGCATAGAAATCAGGTTAATGGGGTGAGCACTTTAATTTATAAGGTGGCCTAAGGTAATTGACTTCTTAATGTCTTTAATAGGATGTTGAGACAAGTCTCCAGCCTATACAAACGTATATATATTCCTGAGCACAAACGTAATGTGTGAGGACCATTATAGACAGCCTTCTGGATGAATGTATTTCAGACTGTGGATTGTGATTGCCTCGGGAGAGATGAGGATGGTTGAGTGCTGGCCAGACTCATATCTTTTGATTGAAGTTTTTAGAGGAAGAATGCATACAAATACATTATTTATACATGTGAGTACTATGGAGGTGAAACATAAGTAAAACTTAGGGGCTGGGTAAATGGCTCAATTGGTAAAGTGCCTACTGTGCAAGCATGAAGAACCAAGTTTGGATGCCCAGTACTCATGCAAACAAGCAGGGTTGGACTCACACCGCTGTAACCCCAGCACAAGGTGAATGGAGACAGGCAAATCTCCAGAGTTCATTGACTAGTCAGTTCTGAAAATTAATGAGCAGTGGGTTTAGGGAGTGACCCCATCTCAAAAGATAACTTAGAGAATGATGACACGTGATGTCAACCTCTGACCTCCACATATGCAGGCACACACACATGTAGCGGTGGTTAGTTAATCCACTCTGTGCTCCCAACGGGTCTCACATGTGCTTTACACACATGCACGCACATGCAATATGGAATTGCAGTCCCGTTTGTCTTTCTGGTGAAGACCTCAGTGCTGAGCTTACTATTATCTCTATTGCTTCCCCCCTCTCTGTGGACACTACAGCTCAGAGTGAGGCTTTTATACATAAGGAACTGCTCATCTCTATTCTCCATGAAATGAAATATTAAACTCCCAAAGTGTTCAGGGTATTGGCCACTTTCTTTGAATGTCATTTTACCCCTGTCTCTTTCTGTTTAAAGCGATGGTTTTCAACCTTCCTTATACTGCAGTCCTTGAATACAGTTCCTCAAGTTGTGGTGACCCCCCCATCATAACATTATTTCATTGCTACTTTATAACTATAATTTTGCTACTTTTATGAAATGTAATGTAAATATTTGTGTTTTCTGATGGTCTTAGTTGACCCCTGTGAAAGGTTGTTTAACCCCTCCCCATCCCAAAGTGGTCTCAGCCCACAGGTTGAGAAACATTGGTTTGAAGGCTAGACATAAATAACGGGATCCTAGAGATTTCTTATCATGGCCTTTGAATATTTTAAACAATTTATCCAGTTTAGAAGATGCAGTGTGATGTTGCTCTGAAAAAGGTCAGATTCTGGTATAGAAAGCATCATTCAGACACAAAGAGAGATCTGCTCCAGAGAAATTTAACAGCTGTGGTTGAGCAACACACAGAAGCACTGGGATGGATTGCCATCATGTGGTTGACAGTTTAAGGATTAAGCTGTTTTTCTGGAATTCAAGTTCTTGTCTGTCACAGAGATCTTACTCTTGAATTTCACCTTAAGTTCTTTTATACTGAGATTAAAATTTATACAGCACGATGTAACTGCCATGTTTATGAAGCAGATTGGCTATGAAAATCTTGTGGTGGTTTGAATGAGAATAGCCCCCATAGACTCGTATATTTGGGTATTTGGTCTCCAGTTGGTGGAACTGTTTGGGAAGGATTAGGAAGAGTGGTCTTGTGGGAAGAGGTGTGTCACTGGGGCAAGCTCTGAGGTTTCAAAAGACTCTTGCCATTTGCAGTGTACCTCTCTCTGTGTCTCCTGCTTGCAGATCAAGATTTGGTCTCTCAGATGTTCCTGCCACCATACTTTTGCTTCACCATCAGAACTTTAACCCTCTGAAACTGTAAGCCTAATTAAACACTTTCTATTATAAATTGCCTTAGTCATGATGTTATGTCACAGTAATAGAAAAGTAGCTAAGATAAATCTTAAGGATTTTCTGTTCACTAAGAAAAAGCAGGGCTGAAATGGAAGACAGTGCGAATGTACTAGACCTGTCCCCAGGATCCTTTTAAACTCAAACCTATCAGGAATTTCAAGTCAAGGATAGTCTGGGTTGAAAGGCTCAGTTTCCTAATTTCAAACACCGTGCTCTAATTTTGTGATCATAGATGCTTGGATATTACGGTAAAGAAGTGTCCTCCATAGAATCATGTATTTGAATGCACTTGGTGTGTAGTTGGTGGCCTTGTTTGGGGAGATTATTGGACATTTAGGAGATAGAGCCTTGCTGGAGAAAGTACATCACTGGGGTTGGGCTTTGAGGGTTTATAGCCTTGTCTCAGTTTCTGTTCTCTCTCCATTTCCTTAATGCAGATGAAAATGTGACTTCTCTGATCCAAGGTTCTATGACAAGGCCATAGCTTTCCCTCCAGAACCATAGACAGAATAAACTCTTTCTTAAATTGCTTTTGGTCACAATATTTTGTCACAACAACAGAAAAGTACCAAATACAAACATGTATCTGTGGCTCTTGGCCTATCAATAAGAATGTGCTACTGTACTATTTCACTGGCTCCAAATCAAGCAAAGAAATGTAAGAAAATTAAGACATGTTCTATCTGCCTCATAGATTGTGAGGGGCAACAGGTTCTCAACTTGACATAACTAGCATTTCTGTGGGTCACCTATGAAGTACAAGATCAAATGTTACATTTCTTTATCTCACAACCTAGTTTGTTATATGTTACTCTCTTTGCCTGTGTCTGTGTACATTTGGTGTACGTATGTGTACATGTCTAGTAGGCATAGAAGCCAGAGGTCAATGTTGAGTATCTTTCTTTATCCATCTTCACCTTACTGTTTGAAGAAGAGCTTCTTGCTGAACCCACAGCTCACTGATTTAGCTAGACTGGCTGTCATCAAGTCCCAGACATCCTCCTGTCTTCACCAATTCAGAGCTGGGATTATAGGTACACTCAATCACAGCCACATATGAGTGCTAAAGTCCAAACTCAGGTCCTCACACTTGTGAGGCAAGTACTTTACCATTTGAGCTATCTCTACAGCTCTGTCACACACTTCTAACATCAGTAAAACAGGGTGACTATGTGATCAAAAGATTGCCCACACTGCATCCATTGGTCACTGACTTCTGCACATTTCAATAGTATCCCGGGACCTCCTAGGGTTTGTTATTGAGTGAAAAAGAGGTTACTTATAGGGATGGTGAGGATGTACTTGGATTTCACCCTTGTGGGGGATCAAGATGCCATAAACAGTAGGGCTTTTCTTGTATCTCAACACAAACAAGGTCTCTTGTATTGTTATCAATTGAAATTCATTTATACTCTGCCGGTTTAAAAAGAAAGAGAGAAAGATTTGCTATGATATAATTCAGCAAACACAGTGCCAGTCTCCTCTGCTGCCATTATGCAATAGAACTGAGAAAAATACACATCACACACAGTGCTTCTCTCTTGTTCTTGGGATAAGTCTTTGTTTTGGAAATAGTTGTGAGAAACGGAACTAAAGCAATAGCATTTCTTGGTGGCTTGCTATTTCCCTTCTCACTTGAGGACTTGCTGGATGAGGAACTAGTCACCAAGATTCTTTTATATGAAGCCAATGGAGTGGTGATACCAGGGACTGAGTGGAGTCTGCAGCAACTTCAACTATAAGATGCCATTTTCGCC
Organism: Rhynchomys soricoides; assembly: GCA_019843965.1. NCBI lineage: Eukaryota > Metazoa > Chordata > Mammalia > Rodentia > Muridae > Rhynchomys > Rhynchomys soricoides. The sequence continues at coordinate 2,396,649 of JADRCH010000101.1, read as the reverse complement.
TAAGCATACCCAGTATCATCTCCATTTACAATCATCTCCTGCCCCCTCTGCAGTGATGGGCATCAAATCCAGGGCTTTAGACATGCAAGGCAAACACTACCAAGTGAGCCATAATCTCAGCCTCACCTTTGCTTCACTCATGGATGTTATCTTCATCAATTCAAAATAAGGAATGGATTAAAACATACAGTAGTGTTTAGAATTTAGTAATAAGCAAGTAATTAGGCTTATTTAATTGATACTGAATCAGTTCTCCATTTTTCTTTATCCCTTCATGTTCTTGAAATTTGGGTGACAGTGATTTAGATCCAAGCTCCCTGATTCTTGTGAGTCAGTGAGCATCTAACTATTCAAATATATCTTGTGGAAAGAAATACACTCCACATTCTGACCCAGACACATTTTATATATGCTTGACCAAGAATAAATTTTATGTGATAATATCCTACTCTGTGAGAGGTTCTTCCATATCTTTTATTCATTTTTAAATGATGGGTATATGTCTTTGTACGAGTTGAACATGCATTCAGTGTCTGTGGAGGCCAGAAGAGGGGCATTGGATCCACTGGAGTGATAGATAGTTGTGACCTTTTTTGTGTGAGTGCTAGAAACCAGAGTCCAGGACTCTGTAACAGCAAAGAGTACTCTAGACTGATAAGCCACCTTTCCAGCCTCTCTTTGATGTTTCCCATCCTATCCTATAATAAGTAAATGCACATGCCTTTCCCTTTATGCTAAGCTGATTTAGTGGCCCAAAGTTGGAACCCCCAAGAGCTCTGAGGTACAGAATTATAGTTTGTTCTCCCATACTTCTCTTAGAGTTCCTTTGTACATTAGAATATCTAGTCCTGAAATGTCATTAAATAAGTAATTTTCTCTCAGATGAAAATGATATTCTCTTGGATAGCATTGACCAAACTGTCCTTTGATTTTCCTCGTGGTATTCCTCATGCTGTCGAGAGCACAGCAGGTTAGTGTTAGCGGCATGCCAAAGGACTACAGAATCTATTAAAAAAAATGTGCTTACTATCTTCCCTGGGGAAAAGAATAAGGAAACGAAGGGCGAGAGGAACAGAGCTGTCTCTGTTGGTCTGCAAAAGAGGTGTAGGGACGTGCTGGCGCCGAGATCCCGTGAAGCCCATATGTCTGCCAAGCACCAAGGGCAGCCAGACTTTCATGTGATTTATATTTTATCCTTGCTAGGCAAAACAGTGCTGATGGGGGTGGGGGTACACATATAAATCAAGATGGCAGTTTAAGGCAGGACATTGTTTCTCCCTTGATGACCAGCCCATTCCCTGAATCTTCTGCAAAATTTGTTATCTAATATCTTTAAGTAATGAAAACAAACCAATTACTCCACAACCAGAGCTGCCCATAGATTCACCTGAGTTTTCTATAGTACTGCTTATGGATATACAGTTGAATTTTTGTATCGAACTTAGGGTTAAATACAGTGGAATTTATTCTAATTGGGGTAAAGTAATTGAGAGCTTGGTATACTAGGCATATGGTACTGGATCTTGTGGTTGGAAAAGCAAGAGGCTAAACAGCTCACAGTATAGTTGATGGAGCTTCCATGGACACATGATAGCTTCTATGGGCATATTGAAAGGAGCCATGAACACTCAGGAACAGCACACAATAGGAAGTACTTTGGGTAGGGCTTTGAAGACTAAGTAGGAGTCATCAAAACTAGAAGGATGGAGGATGTAACAGATAGTAAACTGATAAGAATAGACACTACATTTGACTTTAGCTAAAAGGCCAATGCATGATGCAGAATCCAGATTTATTACGTATGTATATATTATTATGTATGTATATATTATTATGTATGTATATATTATTATGTATGTATATATTATTA
>JADRCH010000101.1:2311467-2394769 GCA_019843965.1 Rhynchomys soricoides | reverse complement strand
ATATATTATTATGTATGTATATATTATTATGTATGTATATATTATTACGTATATATTTGACATGGCATGAGTGTAGAAGGGGGAAGTTAGGAGAGAAGAAGAAATCCAGACGATGAGATTGATGAGACGATGAGATGAGGAGAAAGCACTATGAGGGGTTAAGAAAGATAAATGTCATATTTTCTTTTATATTTTGAAAGAGTTGCATATATATATATATATATATATATATATATAGTATGAAGACAGAAGGAGATCTATATGGGGGAGCAACAGATAAACAGAAGTGATGGAGCTTGATGGAGAGGATAAATATGAACAAAACACAATGATAGACAGGTAAGAAAATGCCATAATGAAGCCTCTAGTTTGTGTGCTAACAAAGAATTAGTTAATAAAACAGACAACAGAAATTAAAATGAAAAAAAAAATTCAGTTGAGATTCAGGGCGGTGAGGACTACATGAATTTGGCTGCCTGGAAGAGGTAAGTTGCTTTAGGGGTTGGTTAGTGGGCTTGTGTTTTTTGTCGCCTACAGGGTTTTGATACAGGTAGAGTGGGAATCAACTGATATCAAGTAGAGAAGACACAGGGAGTCATGGCGGGAACTCCTGTGTTTGTTGGGCATTTAAACACGGAATGGTTTCTTTCCTTTCTCACTGTTCACTGTGTGCAAATATTGTTTTCCCTAGGAATCACAATATGGAGTTAAGAGTACTGGAAGGGCACTCAGGCTATTTAGTCCCTAACCATTAATTTTCATGAAGAAATGGAAGTATAAGTTGTTTGGGTAAAAGGGAACTTTCCGGGAGATTGGAGAGTATTTAGCTTATTTGCATATAGATAAAAAGCAATCTTCCTGCCTCTTTTGTATGGACTGGCTCCCAGTCAAAAGAACAACAGCTTACTGTTGATTTAAATTGAGCAGGAAGGAAGTGCAGGGGCAGGTGGGTGTGCCTGATAATCTCACTATTCAGGGCACAGAAGAATTCGGTGTAAGGGTGCCCCCATCTTGGAAACCTTCCAAGGGCTTGGAGCCACCAAAGTGCAGAAGGATCTAGCAAAGAGGCAGAAAATGATGACAAATAATTGTGCTGTGATCCTGTTAGGGTATCTGCAGCACCCCACCAGCAGGGGCAGAAGGTGGTTCTCTCTGGGGATTTAAAAGAAACTGTTCCTCAGCTGGTACACAGGGATTCTTTTCTGAACATCACTAAGGTTTGGGGAAGAGGTCAATTTCTACTAACATCTGGAGCCTGGGTGTTTCAGTGCCTCCAGCGATGTGTCTTATCAATGCTTCTACTGATCTGTAGAATGACAGCTACAGAAATGGCATCTGTGAAACATTTCCTGTCACTTGGTACTTTCTGTCAGGTGGCCTGCTTTTCATTTCCACAGGAGTTGAATCCTATACGGCAAGCTGCCATATTATTATTATTATTATTATTATTATTATTATTATTATTATTTTGATACTTTATTTACATTTCAAATGTTTTTCCCTTTCCAGATCTCCTCTTTGGAAACCCCCTATCCCATCCCCCCTCCCCTGCCTCTATGAGGGTGCTCCCCCACCCACCCACCCACTCCAGTCTTCCCTCCCTGGCATTCCCCTATACTGGGGCATCTAACACTCTCAGACCCAAAGGCTTCTCCTCCCACTGATGGCCAACAAGACCCTCCTCTGCCACAAATGTGGCCAGCAGCAAGGTGCCATCTTGAACTTAAGATGCATTCATCCCAACTATAGGACCATGAGCGAAAGGCAATGACATACATGCATGGCAATGTAAAGATGAAGCTTGAATCTTGTGCTAAAAAAAATAGAAGGACAATGTTCATTTGGGATTCAGGATGGTGAGGACTATGAAAATTTGGCTACCTGGAGAAGATAAATTGCTTGGTAGGCTTGTCTTTTTGTTGCATACAGATTTATGGTATAAGCAAAGTGGGACTGAGCTGATATCAAGTAGAGAAGACACTTGAATGTCATGGAAAGAACTTCTCTGTTTATTAGGCATTTAACCTTGGAGTGACTTGTTTCTTCCATTGTCAAGCTATGCAAATCTTGTTCTCCTTAGTGATCATGGGTCTCTTCATCTGCAGTCCTGATCTTCACTGAGAAAAGTAGACTTGGGGTAAATATGAACAATCCAAGGCAAAGGCCCACTTCTGAGGGAACTTGCCAAGTACTTTTAACCTCTGGTCCACCTAGGCCCAGCCGTCCAGCATGGGAGCCAGATACCAATCTGAGCCAAAACAAACCAATGCAGTTTCGCTAACACTTCTTTGTGGACCAACAGACCTCTAGTTTATGAAATGGACACAATGGCCCTGTGGCTATTTCCTCACTGCTGAGCAAGGCAAGTGGCCTCTTTAGCAAGTCCAAGAATGAGGGAAAGAATACAAAAGATGGAGGTGACATTTCTAAGAAGCAGGACTACAAAGCCTTTCCCTTCAGTTTGATATGATTATAGGTGAAGAACAAGACTACGAAACCAGACCACTTTCTGGGAACTAATCTTCTTTAACTTGCAACAGGATGACAAAAGGACCACAGAGGCTTCATGCATTGTCCTTTCAAATGATTTTTGCCATGAAACTCCAGTGATAGATTTTGACCTTGACTACAAGCAAGTAGTTAATCCTTTTCTCATTTCCATAAAGGTCATGGCTGAAATGTGACAGCTGAAAAGTCTAATGCCTTTCAGTGAACGTGCAGGGCAAGCCCATCTCATGGGGAATGCTGATATGAATTTCCCTTTTGGACCAGGATGCTTTTAGGAGGAAAACACCATTTCTAATGGGCTTTCAAGGATTACTGCTAGAGACTTACTGCTTGAAGTACCACGGTGGGGGGATACCCTGCAAGGCTCCCAAGCACTCAGAGGAGAAAGGGAGGGGTGTGGGGAAGGATTGGGGGAGGGCAGTGAGTGGGATGTAAAGCGAATAAATAAAAAAAATAAAATTAAATTTAAAGAAAGGATCACTGCTAATTTCAGAGAAAAATATAAAAGGAATAAAATAAGACTGCTATTTGTCTGTACAGCACCAGTGATGCACAGATTAGCTCTGGAGCCCTGATCCTGGCCAATCACCCTTCAGAATATGTTGTGTGAGTGAGACACAGTCCAGGCCTCATGTTGTGGCCAGACCTCTGGCATCATCTGCAGACCGTGTTGCTGGGCTTCCTTGGAAAACCTCAGCAATCTCTTTCTTTAGTTCCCACACCCTTGCTGTCTCTGGATTCTTTAATGATATGAATGCTTTTGTATAATTTCATGGCTGGGATTCAGGAAGCATTGTGAATCTTCCCCCCATCCAAAAAAATTGAACACATATACATGCAGAGAGGGGACTGGGAGAGAGTATGTATTCATTATACAAACAGCATATTTCATTATGACATTTCATATATGTATGCTATACCCTTGTCCATATTTACCTTGATATTACCTTCTCTTGTCTCACCTCCCTCTCCCATCCTGTCTTATTTCTGTAAGAATCACTAGAATACTTCAAACTTTAGAGTCAGGGAACAGAAAATTATAGGTGAAGAGCAAGATGTGAAAATGGGCTGCTTTCTGGGGACTGCCCTGGGAGAGATTCACATATAAAGGGAAATGATACTCTCCTTCCTTCTGACTATAACTGTCATTAATTGTGATTCATTATTCCAGCATAAGATGTTGCTAAAACACTGGGTAATGAGGGCGTTGGGAAAGGTGTGACTCTCAGAGATACTTTCTCACATCTCATCTTGCTTCCTTGATCTGGCTGTTTCCATCCAGACTGTGGACAGAGGCAGAAGAGGAGTTCTGCTGGTGGTCACCATTCAAAGCAAGTGACCACAGGATGAGAGACTTGAGGAGCACAGGTATACATAAGACCCTAGATAGTGGCTACCAGATGATTTCCATTTGTTGCTGAGAGAGCACAAGTAGCATTGGTTTAGCTGTACTGATGATAGGGAGTGTGAGAGATTACTGTGGGTGATGTAAATTATTACAGAGCATCATTGGGAGGAAAATGGGCTGGACTCATCTGTTTTCCCTCATAACTTAAAACGTACACATAGAAAAGGTGTTATTTGAGAGGAGGGTGGTCAGTGGGAGAGAAGGAAGGCAATGAAGAGTGAGATGGCAGAAAACATAGATGAAAATGTTTTAATAAAATCTATCATTTTGTTCAATGAGTTAAACTCATTAGAAAAAGGAATATTAGATATACAAGAAAAAGGAAACAACATCCAGTGCTTTTGGAATCCTAGGCATAATATGAAAACATCTATTAAAACACTGCATAACTTTAAAGGGAGAAAACAAAGGCAGAGGTGACAGCCTGTGCAGAGCCCTTCAGCGAGAGCATGGAGTTCGTGCTGGCCCTGGGTTGAACTCTGTGCCCAGCCTGTTCTCGCCTTAAGTAAGTTCCTCTTAGGAGGAAACATATGAGGGAGCATCAAGTGGTACTGCTGTTTCCTAAGTGTGCTCTTCCCAGATCAAACTCACACCCAAAGCAAACCCTTGGCTGGGGAGATGGCCATGTGAACGACATCACCTTCCATGGCCAATCTTTTCTGTAACTCTCCTTCAAGCATATTCACTGCAACCTCTTACTTCTGAACCCAGGGACATCACATAGCATTTCATATATATGACAGCCATGGTGACTGAGGGTGAAGTGAACAACGCAATCTATCTCCTGGTATTCTGCATGTATTATTTTACAGCCCCCAAAACAGCTCTGAGAAGTACATATTCTAATCTGAATTTGACAGATGTATAAAGACCATCCTACAAAGTGTGTCCTTAAACACAGACTGCTGACAAATGGGCAGATTCTAGACTTGTGAATTTATTGTGATTTGAAGTTTAAAGTCATGGTGGTTAAAAGGTACAATTTCTTAAGTCATCTGCAGTAAACCATATCAAACAGGGAATGGATGTCCTTCTACTGTTAAATAGAGTTTCTTGAAAGCAGCAGAGGGATTAAAGTACTCAGCATTTTAAAAATTCTTTGTGTGTGTATGTGTATGTAAACATATATTTGTATGTATGTATATACATATATACATATACCTACACATGTTTCCATTTGTGCAAGTGTGTGTGTGTGTCTGTATATAGCCAGAGACTGACACCGAGTGTCATCTCAAGTTACTGTCCACCTTTTTTGATACAAAGTCTCTCATTGAACCTGGAGCTTACCAATTCATTTAGAATGACTATGCTGTCTCTACCTCCTTAGTCTTGAGGTTACAGGTGATGCCAAGACACTTGGCTATCTGAACGCTGGTCCTCATGCTAGTATGGTGAGCACTTTATAAACTGAGCCCTCACCCCAGCCTCAAATTCTTTCAAAGTAGAGTTGAAATATCCCATTTGAGCAGGAGGAAGGAAAACTGATCACAAAAATCTACTCTCTTGGGACTCGGAGTGTCATACAATGTGTCATGTGCCTATCAGCCATTAGCTTCCCATTCTGTGAGGAGGTGATATATTGCTGTCTTCACTTCAGACATGGGAAACTGAGCACAGAGAATATTTTTTTACGGGGGGCACAAAGCAAGAGTTAGAGCTGTTTTCACATTCCAGTGTACTGGCTCCAGGAAGGATTTGTCCCCACTGCTGTGACTCCCTTCCTTACCCTTCATCAACCCAAAGGCTGTGTAAGTGAGCTGATTGTTAGCCCAGTATGAGAAGAAAACAGCAAAGGCTGCCATGAAGGGAACTTGAAAAGACACAATTTTTAAGTACAGTTAATAAAACACAATAGCAGATAGTAGATGTTTCACAATTCTTATGCTTCTGGAAAACTCTGGACTTTGATGGCAGCTAAGCTAATCAATTTAAAAATTCTAAAATCATCAAATCCATACAGCCAGTCAAATCTGTCTTTCCAGGAGGTTGGGCAACTCAGAAGCCTTCTACCCAGTGGACCCTCTCAGAAGGTCCTGAAGGAGGTGCCATAGACTAGCAGAAATAGAGTTGTTTTCTTATTAGGTGATTAAGAAAGTTGAGGTTCAGAGTCAAGATTCCCCCATGGGAATCAGACATAGAACAGGAGTCATAAAACTTCACTCATTAGTAGCTTCTAGGTCTTTACTCTGCCTTAATCACAGAGATGGTCATAAACAAATGTACCACAAAAATCCCCAGAAAACCACGCCAAACAAAACCAAACCAAACCAAACCAGACCAAACCAAACCAAACAAACAAAAAACAGCAAAGACAAAGGCAAGCTGACATAAAGGAATTTCAGGAAAGCAAGTTCCTGTGTGCCTTTCACAAGAACCGATAAAGCACCTACCATTCTTAGCATACCCTGTCCACACTTTTGACTTTGTTTCCAATTCATTCAAAATCTTGGACCAGGATGGGATCATTTCCTGCTATAGTTTCCTGAAAAGTTCTCCTCCTTCTAGCTTGGACTCTTTACAATTTACTATACAGTCCCCAAAGAGAGGAGAGAGAGAGAGAGAGAGAGAGAGAGAGAGAGAGAGAGAGAGAGAGAGAGAGAGAGAGATCTTTCAAAATGTCTCTCAGATCCTCCTGTTCCTCAGCATAAAACACTTTGACACTTTCCCTTTCACTCAGAGCAAAATTCAAGGGTACCAGATCCATCCCAACCTTTTCTAGAGTGTCCACCCCTTGCCATCCAGGTACATCTCAAAATGGTCCTGATGATAATGTGTTGAGTGAGGGATGAATAACCTTTGATCCTAAGTGAATCTGAACATAAGGAGAAATTGAAAATCCCTCATATATTATAAAAGGGATGTTAATGGTGTGCTTCATAGTGATTTTTTAATTTGAAATACATTTAAAAGATTCTAGTTATTTTATACTCGCAGAGATGGTGTGTTTTATAATGACTTTTATTTAAAGTACATTAAAATATTCTAGTTATTTATATTTAAGAATGTTTTATTTTTATTCTTTCTGTTTAGCAAAAGCAGTTAGAGGATTGTAACTAGGTTTATATACCCATATTTCTTACACAGATAGACAGACAGGCAGGAAGGCAGACACACACACACACAGTGGAAGGGTAACTATTTGGTGACTACTGGGAAGGTTAGGAGCCATAGAGAGGGTAGTGGGGGACTGGATATGAACAAAGTACAATGATATATGTGCATGAAAATATCATAATAAAATCCACTATTTTGGACCCAAAATTGCTTTTATAATAAAACGAAACCATTGAAAACTACTTATACAAATATTAGGGAATGCTTATAAAAAGGTACTGTTTCCAGCTAGGGCCCTCAGCATCGTAACACCATAAGTCACTTAATCTTTAGGCAGTTTCTAAGGTGGGGACTCTCACTACCCAACTGACTGAGATGCGGTGTTAATTTAGCACAGTTTGAGTCAAACTATGGGCAAAACGGCACCACAGGAATCTGGAGTATAAAAGGCAACTGTCTAATCTTCAGTCATTCACTTAAAATACACCCTTGGTGTATGAAGTACCAGGGATGCACAACCATAATTTAATCTCTGTCATTGCAGGGACTGAGGCAGGAGAATGGACCAGCTCCACCTGAGGAAATGCAGGCATGGTCCGGCAGCTGACCTGCCTGGCACACTGTGGTTCTAAATAAGAAGCACAGAAGCACAGCACAGCATGCCCCAGAAGTCAGAGCACTGACTTCTGGCTTGAGTAGCCCGTAGCTGGCCTGTGGCTCAGTCTCCATTCTCCACGACTCCTTTAATGTCCGTCTTCCAAGGTAGTGTGCTAGCCAATCACAGTGATAGGTTTCCACTATATAAGTAGCTGTTCACGCACAATAAAGCAGGCATGGCTCCATGAAACAGTCTCTGGAGTGGTTATCTCCGTGTACTTTACACGGACCCATGGGCATTCTCACGGGCATTGCTGTGTTGTCTGAGGATGCCTCGGTAATGATGATGAGAGCTAATCTCTTCTCTCATTTGATCTTTAATGTTATTGTTATTACTTGGTATGTTTGTTTATATGTGTTTAGCCATGTCACATGGAGGCCAGAGATCAACCGCAGGTGTCATTCTTCAGGAGCCACTGTCGTTTTAACACAGGGCTCTCCCTGGCCTGGAGCTCCCTTGGTAGGGTAGGCTGGCTAAGCTGTCTAGCCAGCAAGCCTCAGAGATCCTATCTCCCAGTGCTGGGATTATAAGCATGTACCACCATGCTCAGGTTTACATGCATTCCCACACTTCCAAGGCAGGCACAGTAAACATCAGGGAGTGACCACATTCTCCCCTTTCATCTCCCATCTACTCTCAAGCATCCGTGACAGGAGCTGCTTCAGTCCCCAGCTGTCTCAGCTTCTGCCTTTGGATCCATGAGTGGCCTTAGGTCTGTTTGCGTCACCTTGCTGGGCTTCATCTAGGTTTACCCTGACATCTGATGAGGAGGCATCTCTAGGGAGCACAGTTTTTATATTCCTCCATATGTTGCTTTTCGTCTCCTGCAGTAAGACTTGCGAGTTCTTCCGCAGGCCAGCACTGCAGCTTACGTTGAGTGTGATCTTGAATAATAATTTTTTTTATTATTTTATTATTATTTTCATTGATTCCTATCTTTCCCTCAATTGCGGAAATATCTGCTCTTTATTTTTTCAGTAGACTGATGCAGTGTCTCTCACCTTATGTCATTCCTACCTCTGGTATTGCTCAGAGGTCTCTTTTGTTCAAGGTCACACTTGTTTCCCTCTGTATCTAAAAACTCACGCGACAGAACACCCTGAGTCTGTGCTTCCTACTTTCGTAGTGACCGCTTTTCCCGTTTCTTTTCCATTTCACTTTTACAACCCTGCAGACGTAGGTCATTTTGCTTCTATGATCCTTTTTTTAAAAAAATACATGCTTCATTTACTGTAGATTAGCCTTTATGATGGCTGCCACATATATACCACTGAGAACAGACGTAAAAATATAAAATAGAGATCTGATCCTCAAATTGTTTATAACTGAATGGGGTAGTACCATGAGTAGGTAAAATTTTGCTTTAATTTAGGACAGGGTCTTGCTACTTAGCCTCAGCTAGCTTCAAACTTACTGTAATCTTCATGCTTCAGTCCCTAGAGTGCTGGGATTGCAAACATGTATCACTAGGCCTGGCTAAGTATGGGTCATTAAAAAAAACATTTTAAAAAGTGGTCAATAGTAGTAGCTTTGCTAAATGGGCAGAATATTAAAATTACTCCTAATGATTTATTGCTGTACCCATAGATAAGTCCTCGTTAGAGAGACTCCTTCTTGTGTTTGGTGGCAATTAACACAAGCCATACAACTGGTCAACTTGTAGAGAATAAAAGACTATGGCATGTGCAGCCCTAATGGACAATTGTGTCACATCCCCACACCCCACACCAAGGCTCATGGATCTCTGTTGAAGAGTGCTGGAAATATGGTAAGAGCTAGAGGTGTAGATGACTTCAAAGAAACAGTGTTTTCTGGACACCACTGGACAGATATACACATAAACTCACAGAGACTGTGGCACAAAAGCCTAGCTCTAGCTGCAGAGCTATTGGCATTTGATAGCTGCTGGGCAAAGGAAAGACAGTTTTCTTTATCGGTGTTACACCTGAATAATCTACCATACTGCAGACCAGGCTTTACAACTTCAGAACTCAGCAATGTAAATTGGGCTTGACAGGTTGAAAACAGAGACAGACATGATATTGCATGAGTTGAGGGTGGGTCTGGGAGAAATTGAGGGAGGAATGATATAATCAAAATGCACTGTATAATATTCTCAAAATAATACAAATATTAAACTATAAACCAGTGGTAAGAATGGAAGGCATGATATTAGCCGTGCTATCAATGCTGGAATGTATAGTTCGGTATCATTAAGGACATTCTCTGTTTTGCACCCTCTACCCACCGTGCTCTTAGTTACTGTTGGTCGCTGTGATAAAGTGACCCAACAAAGGAACGAGAAAGGGTTTATTTTGCTCACAGTTCAGGTCTAGTCCATGATGGTGGAGAGGTTAAGGTGCATCTGGTCACCTAGCATACTCACTTGAATCCAGAGGCCAGAGAAAGACAAAGACATGCATCTACCCCTGTCATTTTCTGAATTATTGTTTTGAGACAGAGTCTCTCACTCAATTGCAAGCTCACCATTTTGAGCAGCATGGCTGGCTAGAGAGTTCTTGGGAAGCACCTGTAGCCATCCTGGAAGGCTAAGTGGGGTTTTAACCTTGCATAGACGTATCTGGCTTTTTCAAAAAACAAGTGTCACAGTATTAGAACTCTGGTCCTCACGTGTATACGGCAATCACCCTTTCCTTTGAGCCATCTATGTAGTCCCTGCTGATTCCTCTTCCATGTATATGAACATAGATGCACACATGCTCACGTGGCTGTGGAGGCAAAGGGCAATCTCAGGTGTTATTTCTCAGGAACCTTTCATCTACCTTTTGAACCAGGGTCTCTCACTGAACTGAAACTTACCAAGTCACATGGGACGGTTGGCCACAAACCTGAGGAATCTGCCTGCCTCTGCATCCCCAGATCTGGGGTCACAAACTCATGTCTAGCTCTTTTATTTATTCATCCTCCCTCCCCCTGAGAATTGAACTTAGGTCTTCATGCTTGCATGCTAAGCACTTTCCCAGCACCATTCACTGACTCTCATTCTGGGCTGTGTCTAATCTCTGGTGTGCCATGTCTGGTGATGCAGTGATGTAAAGCTTGTCTACTCTAGACTCAGCCCTATAAAATGGATGTGTGTTAGCGAAGATCAAAGACATGATATGATGGCATGAAATGACGGAGTGATGTGACGCACTGTCTCTGAGGTACTGAGGGTACCACCTGCAGCATGGTGTTCTGTGTCTGGCAGCAGATGGCCTCAAGAGCATGTTGCCTCAGAGTGGCAGGAGTCTGCACAGGGACCTCACAAGCTGCTTTTAAACTGTAGTTATTCAAGAGCTGTTAGGTATTTCTGAAAGGCCAGCGTCTGATCTAACCCACCCACACTTGTGCAGTTATGGTATCTGTCTCTGTGGCTGTCACTCTCCCAGCGTCATCTGACATTCTATCTCTTGCCAGTTTTCCCTTCAAATCCTTTTAGAAAACTATTTTTTACCCCTGAATTTGTCATTTTACTTTAAAAAAAAAAAGGACAGAAGAGTCACAAAAGGGTCTTTTATATTTATGTCTGTTTTTATTTCCTTTCTGTTTGAAAAATTCCTTTGCATCGTCTATTGACAGGAAAAGTGATAGATGTATTTGATACGTGTACATTTATAGTTCTTTCTTTCTTTCTTTCTTTCTCTCTTTCTTTTAAAAAAAACCTTTGGCCTTTTTTGAGACAAATTTTCACTGTGCAGCCCAGGCTGTGCAGCCCAGGCTACCCTTGAGTCCCACCAACCCTGCCTCATCTTCCTACAGTGAATTGTTTCCAGAACATGGCCCTAATAGATCAGTAAACTATCGGCTTGGGTTTACTTTTTTTTTGAAACAAGTTCTCAAGTGTTTCAAGCTAGACTCACATTTGCTGAGTAGCTGAGGATGACCTTGAACTCCTGATCTTCTGCCTCTACCTCCTGAGTGCTAGGATGTCAAAACATGAGCCACCACACCCTGTTTGTGCAGTGTGAGGGTCAAACCCAGTGCTTTGTGCATGTTGGAGAAGCTCTGGGTGTGTTCTAGGGAATTTATCATGATTTAAATGATGATTTTTAATGATATTTTAATGGTCTTGTGTAATGGTGAGGTGGTAGGGAACTATAATAATGGAACCATGACTGAGATGCTAGGTAAACAATGCACAAGAAGAAGTCAAAGCCAGCTTCAGCATGGATGTCACTCAAGTGGTCTCCCTGGATCAAGGCTGCAGTGGCCAGTCAGTGCTAGCTTGCCAACTTCCTTGGGGCCATCAGATACCATTCCCATCCTGTAAAACATGAAGTCTGAGGCTTCTTCTAGTGCTGCCACTCTATAAGACTATTATTATTTTTTATTCCTAGCTGAATGGGACTGTGCAGCTTATCTGCTCTGCATGGAACTTCCTGGACAATCCACTAAAACAAAACTAGCCATGTTCTTCGACACTTAACAGACAGCACAAATACCAGCTTTATTAGAGCTGATAGCTCCAGGACAAAGGCCATTATCATGTTTTAGTGTAGGTTTGTGACCAATTCCCACTACTGGTGGTCATATTTCTCACCATGGGTCTCACAGACGCAAACACTGAACAGAACCATTCTTTCTGACAGCTTTCTTTTGCGAAGGCTAGTGCTGTGGTCTGCTTCCTGGGTCCTCTGTGACTGTGTGGAACAAAACCTTGAATTTGCTTCACCATACTTATCCTTTATGTCCCTCTCCGAAGCATCACCCCGGGAGATGCATCATTACCGGGGTAGATAGACTAACCTCGCAGATCACTGGTGTTTCTGAAAAGTACCACTTAAAGAAATCCATTCATTCTGTGTCATTTATCAAAGATAATGCTAGTGTCCATAACACAAGGTCAATGGTTAATTGCATCCTTGCCGCACCATGACAGGGTGAACATGGAGTAGCGAATAGGAAACTCTGCCCTTGTTTTGTTTTGTTTTTTATAGATATCTGGATCTAATTATAAATTTTAAATTCCTGATTAGTAGTTTCTTCCATTGTAAAAGTTATTTGAAGAAGTATTGATTTGGCTTTTGAGGAATATGGATCATTAACTGGTTTACAGTCTGCACTGACTAAATCACTATCAGTGCTGACTTGAAGTAGAATCTGGTGAAGCAAACTCATCGCCCAGGAAAGCAGATGAGCAGCTCTCCTTCAGCCCACTGTACTCAATTTAACGATCTCGTCCATAGCTTTGCATCCTGGGTTTAGAAGTTCAAACACAGATTACAGGACATTATTCTAGGAACGTTAGAAGTGGGCCTATCCAACAAGGATTAGTGAGTTCATTTACATGGTGCGTAAGAGACATGAGGAGCACATAGGGGAAAGGTTACGTGAGGACAGGGCAAGTAGGTAGTCATCTTCAAACTAGCCCTGGAGCCTTCACAGAATGCCAGCTCTTCTGGCCCCTTTCTCCTCTGCTTCCATTCTCTAAGCTCCTGGTATACAGACGTGCATTGTGGGAGACACTCAGGCTGCAGTGTGATAGCCCAAGCAGACTAAGAAAACATATCAAATGCCATGTATACCTTTAGCTTACAAAGCTGCTCAAACCTTCAAGTAGGTGTGGGAGTGATCTCATAGGCTAGAAAAAGTTCAGGAGAAGCAAGTCCTTTCTGTGAAGCTGCATGGGTAGTAAGCGGGCAGGAATGTGGGTGTTTCTGAATGGGCCATGCCCAGTTCTCCAATTCTGTGAAGGAAGATTGCTAAAGAGCTGAGCTTGGAGGTGTGTGTGTGTGTTTGTGCACGCAATGTGTACATATGCATGTATACATGTATATATGCATATGTGTATATATGTGTGTGTAAATTTTCATATATGTGTATATATGCATGTGTAAGTATGCATATATGTGTATATACATATATAGTGTGTATGCATATGATATGTGTGCACATGTCTGTATGTATGTGTATATATGTGTGTGTGCATGTGTGTATGTATGGTCATGGAAAAGGTAGGTGCATCCCATATTTGCTTGTGCATTGGGGAGGGAGCATCTCAAGGTGAAAGCCAGAGTAAGCTCACAGTGGCTCAGCAGTCTGGGAGTAGGGGGGGAGGAGGAGGAGGAGGAGGAGGAGGAGGAGGAGGACAACGACGACAACAACAACGAGGAGGAGGCTGCCATCCTCCTTTGAGAATTTGTACAGTTTGGAGATGGGGCAACTAAAGGCTGTGACTCCCATCACGCTACCTGGGAGATACTTTTCATACAGAACAGTCAGAAGCTTTCTACAATTGACCCAGGAAGAGGAGACTGCAAACTTCAGGATGATGGAGGAGAAAGACTCTATGGATACCAGAAATTCTAGAGAAGCTGTGGGGCTTTCTGGGTCTGGTCCCTAGCTTTCTGCAGCACAATTGTACCAGGTAGTGGTGGTTCCAGCTTCCATAAAGAAGGGATAGGCATGACAGGCTTCATAGCAGCACTGACTATATAAGAACATAGGAGATGCGCTCAGCATGCTCCAGCTCAGTGCCTCTCAGAGTTCCTGGGAGATGCTAACATCAGACCTGTGCATCAAGAAGACTGGTGCACAGAGAAGCTGCATGCTGTTTCTGAGGTTACACAGCTCAGCAAACAGCTTAGGAACTGGAAGGCCCAGAAACCTGAGAAGCAAAGTTTTGAACCTGGTGTCTAGAAGTCTGGAGCAGGCTGAAGCCCTCCTTTTTCTACCTATTTCTCAGTTTATTTCAGCTGAGACAATGAGGTATAGCACCTACCTCATAGACTCTGTGGGTATTGGTAAAGTTTGTCCAGTTACATGATGTAAAGATAAACAGTGAAGAAAAATGCAGGGAGTCAGGAGAAGTGAAGTAAGACTGTATTAGGAAAGGTCACCAGTGTTTGAAGCAAGACAAACACATTCTCATGGCCTGAATCAGACTCATAGGGAAGCAGTTGCAGGCATGAATCACTAAGTATAGTGTTCCCTGAGTTCTGGGTGCTTTCCTGTGCCTCAGCACACTGGAGTACCATGTATTGAGTTTCGAGTGAATCTTCTAGATAAGTGATGTCAAGAGGAGGATGTGAAAGCCCACAGGAAATCTTTTCCTGAATGAGAAGCTTTGGGCAAAAACAACCCAAAAGGATGAACCAGATTGTAGTTGCTGATGCTTGCTAAGCTATCATGACCCCAAAGTGCCACCTCACTGCTCATTGAGGTAAAGGGCTTCAAGGATGTTCCTGACACGCCCATTCAGGCTCCTTATTCTGATAAGGTTCATCAAATTTGACCCAAGGTATAGCATTAAACCTGTATATCAGGCACTAAGACCCTGAGATGAGAGCTGGCTCCTTTGCTCAGTACCATTTTTGTTCTATATCTGGTTTGATTGTCTGGATTTTAATTAGATCTCTCCTGTAGTAAATGACTCTCTCTCTCTCTCTCAATATACATATCTATCTATCTATCTACATATGTGTGTGTATGTGTGTGTGTATTCTGTAATATAAATTGTATATTCTGTAAGCTTATCTCCTGTGTATCTCTGATATGATTTCCCAGGTTCTCTCTACCTATTTTTTTTTTGCTGTTTGAGATACTGTCAGTTACTGGCCTGAAACTAGCCAAGTAGGCTAAGCTGTTTCATTAGCACTGTCTCCACCTTTCCAGTATTGGGGTCCAGACATGCTGTCATGATCCTCAGCTCTTTTTCTTTTAACATGAGTTCTTGGGATTGAACTCTTGTCCTTGTGTTTGCGGCACACTCACAGTTCTTACTGAGCTGTCTCCCCAACTGCCAACTCCCTGCCTTTATCTTTTTAAATGAACTTTTTAGAAGATATAAACTTTCAGAAGGATTGTGGTTATTGTTGGTTTTAATGGCAATGTCTCACAAATGAGTATAATGTCATTCAAATAAAAATATAAATACGTGGGCTAGAGAAATAGCTCAGAGTTTGAGTGTAAGCTGCTCTTTCAGAGGTCCAGAGTTCAATTCCCAGAAACCATATGGTGGCTCACAACCATCTATAATGACATCTGGTGACCTCTTCTGGCCCATAGGCATGCATGCAGGCAGAACACTGTACATATAATAAATAAATCTTAATATAACCATAAATGCACATGCAGTAGCAAGCTATAGAAATGACCTTTGAAAGAACAGTTTCAGAAGCATACATTACCCAACAACCAAAGAACCTCTTAGAAACCTCTTCAGTTTGACATAAGACTAATTAAAATTAAAAGAGGAAAATTAAAATTAAAAGGAAAACAAACAAAAGCAGACAAATAAACAAGAAAAAGCAAATGAAGAGACTTTAAAAGTTCAAAGTCATATCTTTCTACAAGCAGCATGTTTTCTATCATGAGGATCCTAGCTTATTGTGTTTACATGTATGGATGTAAGGGGTGTGGAGTATGGATTTAGGCTATGGAATTAGAAAGCTAACAAGAGGAGTGGGGGGAAAGGTGTTGAGAAAGGGTAGGGAAGGGCACATGAAACATAGAGGCAGAATGATCGAGATAGGGGTGTAAAGGTATAAGAGAGACAGGAGAACGGGGTGGGGGGAGAATCAGTAAGAACAAATTATATTTGAAATTGCTATAATGAAACTTAACACAGCATACTGTTTTGGGGATAAAGTTAAATTAAAAAATAATCATGCTTTTTCTTTTGTGGGTGGGTCATGAGATTTGGCACACTCTGATTCATTGACAGTTCAGAGGGATAAGTCAGTATAGCTTCTTTCACATTTATTCATAAATCTTCATCTTCATGTCTACCCCTAGTAACACAATCAATGTGCATCAAAGCAACTGGTGGGTGGTTTGCCAGGAGAAAATGTAGGAAAAGATAATGGTGTAGTCAAAGGAGAAGTCAGGAAGCCTCATAATTCTGTTCTGACTCCCGAGGATGACCCTGAGTCACTAGATTATGACTGGGTTAAGATACTATATGTGATTTATAGGACTGTTTTGGGTGGAGTTGTCATTCTCAGGAGCATGGTGGCTACCCACTTGCTTCATCTCCAGAGGACTGAGACATCACAGAAGTGATGTTGCTGGCATTTGTACAACAGAAGCTGCCAACAGAGACCACAGAGAAAAGGCACCATTGCCTGGCAGGGTCTGGGAGGGGGAGGAAGATTGTGGATCTCTAAAGAGCACAGCACAGATGCATGCCTCTCAGCCCCAGTAGGCTCTAATGAGACTCAAGACCATTTCTCTGTTGCATGATGAAGAGGAAGAGCAGCAGCCATGTAGTTGGAGAATGAGGAGGTTTTCTCTGCCAAGAAATGTGGCAGATAATTCCATAGGCAGGCCCTGCTTAAAGACCACTCCTGTTTGCTATCTCCAATACATAGCTAACATACATATGGGTTGGTGGGTGAGAGAGAAGAGAAGAAGGGGGAAGGAGAGAGAAGGGAAAGGAAGGAAGAGAAAATGAAAAAGATTGGAGACAGTGAAGGGGAGAGAGGGAGTTAGAAGGAGGGAGGAAAGGAGGGAGGGAGGGAGGGAAGGAGGGAGGGAGGGAGGGAGAGAGAGAGAGAGAGAGAGAGAGAGAGAGAGAGAGAGAGAGAGAACATTAAATTTCTCAGTATGAAATTAACTGTTTGACTTCTATTACAGGAGCATCTAAAAATGGTCACAGTCCGCCATCTTTATTTGGATTTAGTCCCAAATATTTCGAGTTAATTTTCTGGAGTTTGATTCCTATCAGATTATTTTTAAATATTATTACTCCATGGAAACTCACTGGCTGTGCCAGCCAGGGGATCAGGTAGGTGATTTCACTCCTCTTCTCATCCTCCAATTCCAATTCCCCAGTCTTACTCCCAGCTTTGTTGCAGACCACCTGCAGCAGCCTCTCCTTCCTCTCTTTCCCACTGTAACAGATCTTCTCCTACAGCTTCCCTTCCTTATCACACCTCTCCAACCATTATCCAAGACTCTCCCTGGAAACAGAATAGCCATGCCAACCAGGGATTCAGGTATGCTATTTTAACTCTCCTTCCCATCCTCTGATTCCAATTCCCCAGTCTCATTCTGAGCCCCAGACCACCTGCAGGGGTCTATCTTCCCTTTCTTCTTCCATTCCCTGGGGACTTCATAGATTCTCTTGGCAGATGCAGCTTTTCTTCCTCCTATGGATCCTATCAGCAGCACATACCACTTTCTATCTCATACTTATTTCTGAAAATCATCTTCTAAAACCTATAATATATTTTATTCAAGACCCTCAGTGTCTACATCTGGTATGGACCCAGAAGTACTACCTGCTAGGCAAGCCATTGCCTCCACATGCTCCTAAGATTCAGAGAAGGCAACAGAAACTAAGGAATCGGAGATACATCCAACAAAGACAAGAGACAATATCAACACCTAGAATTATCACCACCCTCAGCCCAGATGTGTAGATGCCAGTGTAAAAACCCAATCAACAGCCAGGACAATATATTACTACTAGGTATAGCAACTATACCATGGTAGGCCCTGAGATATGCAATATAATTGAAGCACAAGACAAGGACTTCAAAATATGTGTATGTTCAAGGACTTTAAAGAGTATTCAAATAAGTGCCATTCCCTATCTCTTCTGATTAGTTACTCATTAAATGGTTTTGTTTAGTTTGTTTGTTTGTTTGTTTTGGCAGATCAATGGGATCTATGGAATCTATGGAATGTATGAAATCACAAACAGTGGGGTGAAATGAAGAAAACTGTTCAAGATCTGAAAATGGAAATAGAATTACTAAAGAAAATGCAAACTTGAGTGAACATTGAAATTGAAATTGGAATTGTTAGGGACTCAAACAGAAGTCTTGGAGGCAAGCCTCACCAATAGAGAACAAGAGATAAAAGAGAGAATCTCAGGCATTGAAAGCAAAATAGAAGAAATAGATACTAATTCATATATATATATATATATATATATATATATATATATATCATACACACACACACACACACACACACATCATCCAGGAAATCTGGGAAACTATGAAAAGACCAACTCTATGAATAATAGGAATAGATGAAGGAGAACAAACCCAAGTCAAAGACACAGAAAACATATTTAGCAAAATCATAGAAGAAAATTTCCATAATCTAAAGAAGGAGGTGCTTATCAAAATATAAGAATCCTACAGAACACTAGAGACTGGACAAGAAATGAAATTTCTCATAACAATGATCAAAATACCAAATGTACAAAATAAAGAAAGAATATTAAAAGCTGCAAGGGATAAAGGCCAAGTAACATATAAAGGCAGGCCTATTAGAATAACATTTGACTCTTCAACACAAATGCCAGCCTAGATTAGTACACCCAGCAAAATTTTCACCCAACATACCTGGAGAAAGAAGGACATTGTATGATAAATCCAAAGTGAAGCAATATCTACTACAATGCAGCTCCACAGAAGACACTAAAAGGAAAGTTTCAACTTGAAGAGGTTAACCATACTTGAGAAAACATAGGAAATAAATAATCTCAGACCAGAAAATCAAAAGACAGGGAAAAATTCTCCAACAACACAACAACAAAATAATGGGAATCAGTAAGTACTGCTCATCGATAACTCTCAATATCAATGGTATCAATTCCCTAATAAAAAGATATAGAATAATAAATTTGATAGGAAAGCAGGATCCATCCTTTTGCTGTAAGCAAGAAACACACCTTAATATCAAGGATAGACATTACCTTAGGATAAAAGAATGGCAAGAGATATTCCAAGTAAATGAACCCAAGAAATAATCCTGTTTAGCCATTTTAATATCTTCCAAAACAAACAAACAAACAAATACACAAAACAAAACCATTTAATATGTAACTAATCAGAAGAGATTGGGAAAGGCACTATATACTCATCAAAAAATCCACGAGTAGGACATTCTGATTCTAAATATCTATGCACCAAACACAATGACATCCAAGTTCATAAAAGAAAGTATTATAGCTAAAACCACAGATTGACCCTCATACAGTGATAGTGTATGACTTTAATACCCCACTTTCACCAATAGACAGGTCATGTAGACAAAAACTAAACCAAGAGATACTGGAGCTAAATGATGTCATAAACCAAATATACTGATCTATTATTTACAGAATATTTCACTCAAACACAAAAGAGTATATCTTCTTCTCAGAACCTCATGGGACCTTCTCCAAAACTGACCTTACTCAGACACAGAGAGTCTCAACAGATACACAAAAATTGAAATAACATCCTGTATCTTATCAGATCACCATGTATTAAAGCTGGACTTCAACAACAACAGAGACAACATAAAGTCTACAAACTCATAGAAACTGAACAACTCTCTACTGAATAAAAATTGGTCAAAATAAAGATTAACAAAGAAATTAAAGATGTTCTAGAACTGAATAAAAATGGAAATAAGACATACCCAAACTTATGGGACACAATGAACAAAGTTCATAGCACTAAGTGCCTGTATAAAAAAATTGGAGAGATAGCATATTAGTAATTTAACAGCACACCTGAAAGCTCCAGAATAAAAAGAATAGCCAAAAAAGTAGATGGAAGGAAATAATCAAATTCTGGGAAGAAATCAACAAAATTGAAACATATAAACAAACAAGCAAGAAAATACAAAGAATCAATGAAACAGAGTTCTTTGCGAAAAAAAAAAAACAAACCAATAATATCGATTAACTCTTAGACAAATTAACTAACAGGTTGAGGGAGAAGATACAAATGAACAAAATTAGAGACAAAAGGGGGACATAATGCAGATACCAAGGAAATACAGAAAATCATAAGGACATACTTAAAAAAAAAACCTATGCTATACCAAATTGGAAAATCTAAAGAAAAGAAATTGATAATTTTCTTGATATACACCACCTAACAAAGTTATATCAAGATCTGATAAACAACTTAAACAGATCTGTAACCCCTATCGAAATAGAAAAGTAATTAAAAGCCCCCATAAATAGCAGCCCAAGATAAGATGCAGAATTCTACCAGACTTTCAAAGAATTAATGCCAGTACTCCTTAAATTATTCTACAAAATAGAAACAGAAGAAACATTGCCTAGTTCTTTTTATGACATTACAATTACCCTGATACTTAAACTACATAAAGTCTCAAAAAGAAAGAGAATTATGGACTAGTTTCCCTTATGTCATATATGCAATAGTTCTCAATAAAATACTTGCAAACCAAATCCAGGAACACATCAAAAAGATAATCTACCATAATCAAGTAGGTTTCACTCCTACTTGATTTTAATCAAGCAGGTGAAGGAAATTGAAGAAAATACCAGAAGATGGAATGATCTCCTATGCTGATGGATTGGTAGGATTAACATAGTAAAACTGGCCATCCTACCAAAAACCATCTACAGAGTCAATGCAATCTTCATTAAAATTCTAAAACAATTCTTCACAGAACTTGAAAGACAATTTCAGCTTCATATGGAAAACCAAAAACTCCTTGATATTTAAAACAATCCTGAATGTTAAAAGAACTACTGGAGTTATCACCATTCCTCGACCTCAAATTGTACTACTGAGCAATAGTAACAAAAACATTGTGATATTGCTATAAAAATAGACATGCTGATGAGCAGAACTGAGTCAAAGACCCAGACACCTGAGTTTTGATAAAGAAGGCAGAAATATACACTGGAAAAAAAGACAGCATTTTCAACAAATGGTTCTGGTCAAACTGGATGGCTGCATGTAGAAGAATGCAAATAAATCCATATTTGTCACTTTGCATAAAACTCCTCTAAGTAGATCAAAGACCTCAGCATAAGGCTAGATACTGAACCTGATAGAAGAGTAAGTGGGAATAGTCTTGAACACATTAGCACAGGAAGACTCTCTAAACAGAACACCAATGGCACAGGTACTAAGAACAACATTAATAAATGAGACCTCATGAACCTGAAAAGCTTCTGTATGGCAAAGGACACCATTATTCAGATAAAATGTGAGGCTATGAGAAAATATTTTTACTAACTACACATTCCAATAGAGAGCTAAGATCTAGAATATATAAACAACAACAATAACAACAACAACAGAATATCAAGAAAACAAATAACCAAAATTAAAAATAGGATACAGATCTAAATAAAGAATTCTCAATGAGGAAACACAAATGTCTGAGAAACACTTAAATATTTAACACCCTCAGCCATCAGGGAAATGCAAATCAAAACTATTTAAAGATTTCATCTTACAACAGTCAGAATGCCCAGGATGTTTTTAAAAAGGAAGTGGGTCGTGCTGGTGAGGATGTGGAGTTAGAGGCGCATTCTTCCATTGCTACTAGGAGTACAAACTTGCACAGCAAGTTTGAAAATCAGTGTGTTGGTTCCTAAGGAAGCCGAGATCTAGCTATACCACTCTTGGGAGTATATCCAAAAAACTTTATGTCCTAATGCAGAGACACTTGCTCAGCCATGTTCATTGCTGCTATAACAGCCAGAAATTGGAAACAGATTAGGTATTCATCAATAGATGAATAGATAAAGAAAATGTACTACATTGACACAATGGAATATTAGCCAATTGTTATAAAAATAAAATCATGAAATCTATAAGTGAATTTATAGAGCTAGAAAAAAGAAACTCATCCTGATAAAGTAACCCATACCTCCACAAAGCAAATGTGGTATGTATTTGCTTATGCGTATATTTTAACTCGTATGTCTTTGATATCCAGGTTATAATCCATATAGCCACAAATATTAGCTATAGAATTAAGGATTGTGGGGATTACCCTTAGAATGGGAAATAGAATAGATAGCTGTGGTTGTATGGGGAGACTTGAATGGAGGGTCAAATAGGGTGGGGAGGGAAGAGCAGAGTGTTGGATGGACAACTAAAACTAAGGGCTATTTGAAGTCCCATAGAAACCTAATATAGTAAAAGCTTTCCCATCTATATCTATCTCTACATCTGTCTGTCTGTATAGTGGTGATTACACACACACACACACACACACACACACACACACACACACACACACAAAGGTGATCTAAATGGACTTGCCAAATAACAGGAGAGATTGAGTCCCAATTAGATGTCTATCTCTTATCACCAAATGAAGCCTCTAGTTCTGGAAATGAATTACATTTAATCAAGCTGTTAGCTAAAGGGGTCCCTAGGGAACCCTAGAAAATTGAGGCTATTGTTAAGGCTATTAGTTAATCTCCACAAACTGACGGTAAGACCTTATTGTTGAAAGAGCATCTGCACAACTCATTGAATATGGAGAAGTCTGGTGTCTACCTAGAGCCTTTAGCCCTACTGACTAGTGTTCATGGTACTGGAAGGTACTCTGGGTACTATCAGAAGAGAAATAAAAACAACAACCTAGCTACAAACTCTTATATCTACAAGATATATTCTTACACTATACACTATATACTATACACTGGTATAGTAGTGGCACAAGGTTCATGGAAGTAACTAACCAATATGTGGTTGGATTTAAGGTCCACTCTATGAGAGAACCTATCCTCAATGCCACATGGGTGGTCAAGAACCTCACCCTAGGTAGGCCAAAGACTTAGGGGAAATCCAAATACTACTTACTGTTCTGCTAAATGGATATAACAATAAAATGACTCCTAATAATATTCTGCTATACTTATAGATCAGTGTCTTGTTTACGCAGCATCAGAGAAACTTCCTCTTGCAGTAGATGGGAATAAATATAGAGACCCACAACTGGACAGACACTGTGAGACCTTGGAACATTCAGTCCTAAATGGAATTTCTTCATCAAGTGCCTCCTCTCATGGCCCAAAGAACCCTGAGGAAGAAGAAGCAGAGAGATGGTAAGAGCCAGAGAAGAAGAAAAGTACCAAGAAAACAAGGCCTCCTAAACAGAGTAGGACCACAGGACAATGACCTCAAAGAGACTGTGACATCATGCACAGGGCCTGCACAGGTGTGAACCTGAAGAGATACCAGTACTAAGAGCTCACATCTTTAATCCAGATGCTATCTCCAATTGATAGTCATTCACAAATGAAAAATTCATTTTTTCCAACAGAGTCTCATTGGGCATACAAACCACTCTTAAGACATGGTGCCATGCTCAGCAGCAGATGGCAAACAAAAAATGAATTTAGCGGTGTTTTTAAGGTTCTCTGTTAGAGAACAAAGTTGTGTTTTTTAAAAACCTTCTAGGTCTATGATTTCTGGATTTGTTTGTATTTGTGATGGTTTGAAAAAAATGGCCCCAGTGGCCCATAGGAAGTGGTACTATTAGGAGCTATGACAGTATTAGGAGGTGTAGCCTTGTTGGAGGTTGTGGCATTGTTGGAGAAAGTGTGTCACTCTCAGTAGTCTTTGAGTTCTCAGATACACAAACTATGCCCAGTGGAACAATCACTTCCTGTTGCCTGAAGAACCAGATGTAGAACTGTCAGCTCCTTCTCCAGCACCATGTCTGCCTGTGTGCTACCATTGTTTCCCACCATGATGGGAATGGACTAAACCTCGGAAGCTGTTAGCCAGACCCATTACATGTTTTCCTTTGTAAGAGTTGCCATGGTCATGATGTCTCTTCACAGCAATAGAAACCCCAAGATAGTGTTTTTTATGGGATTTCTGTGTAGTAGAATATATGTGCCTCTGTGTCTATGTATGTTTCTTGAACTTTTTCTTTTGTTTCTTGTTTGTTTTGTCTTGTTTAATTTAATTTTCTCATTATTACTATGTTTAGATTCCTCTTTCAATCCTAATAAAAAAGAGAAAGAGAAAGAAAGGGTGTAGATTTTGATAGACAGGGAAGTGGGGAGGACTTGGGATCGGGGAAACTCTAGTTGGAATATATTATATTAAAATCAATTTTCAGTAATACTACTAAATAATTGCCCTGTGGCTTTGTATACTGTACTAAGTATTATATAAGCATAATATTATATAAAGGGAAAGATAGCAAGAAACAAAAAAGTTATTATTTAAAAATTTTATGAATATGGGTATTTTGTGGGCATGTATGTCTGTGTATCACGTACTTGCCCCATGCCTTTGGATGATAGAAGAGGGCATCTAGTTCCCTGGAATTGGAATCACAGACTGTTATGAATTTTCATGTGGGTGCTAGTAGCCAAATCTAGGTACCCTAGAATAGCAGCCAGTGCTTTAACTGCTGAGCCATCTCTCCCTTCCCATCATTTAAAAAACAAAACAAAACAAAACAAAACAAAAACCCCAAAAAACCAAATTTCGAACTTTCATAGAGGTACTGTGTACACTGGACTAAATTAAAGGGAAAGAGCTGCCAGTAGCAAAACTCTCAACAGCTGTAAGTCTCATCTTTGTCATTGCTTCATTTTACCAGAATCTTCAATGGCACCACCTTCATTTAGTACAGAATTTGGGAGCAAAAGCAATATTTGAGGAGTCACTAGAGAAGAATGAATATTTCCCAAAATCAGTCCATGAAGACTTTTCTGAAAATGGTCCTCTCCCTTCCTCCCTCCAACCCCCCCTCCCGGTGTTTGTATGTGTGTGTGTGTGTGTGTGTGTGTGTGTGTGTGTGGTGTGCACTTGCAGAACCCAGAGAAGGACATCGGGTGTCCTGCTCTATCATTCTCTTGAGATAGGACCTCTCACTAAACGTGGAGCTAGGCTGACATCTAGCAAGCACCAGGGATTCTCTTGCCTCTGTCCCTTATGGCTCTGGGATTAAAGATGTATATCCCTTGAATTGTGCTCAGCTTTTTAAGTGGTTCTGGGGATTTGAACTCTGCTCCTCCCACTTATGCAGTAAGCACACTTTCTCACTCCATGAACCAGCTCCTCAACTGAGCCTTTAATATATTTTATAAACACATGAATAAATGCATGGTTATAAAGTGATCAGTGCCTTGTATCTTATTGTATATTCATTTCTTGCAAAACCCATCTATTCATCCTTTTGATTCCTCTTCATAATTGTTTTCATAAACTTTGCTTTGAGTGGCTGTATCCTTAAAGTGTATATGAATTATAATAAAAGTATTGCCTGCCTAGAAACTTGTCAGGCGGCCCGAGAGCCACAAACACCGTAAAGAGCATGGGCCACCAAGCTGGTCTTGTGGCTGCATATCTGTCTGTGACTTCTAAAGTTTCAGCAGTGGTTGGAAGTAGTGTGTGTCTTTGTTCCTGAACTGTCCTCACTTTCTTTTGGCAAACTCTTCCTATGATAAGCTAGGCTTCTAAAGTGTCAGATTGAAACCGAGAACAGATTTTTCAGGCTAGAGACAAGAAAATGACAGAAACTTGGGGGTGGGGTTGGGGATCTATAGCTCAGGAAGAGCTAGGCAGCAGCAGATGCAGCAAGAATGTTGGGGTGAAGGTGAAGCTTTCAGCTGGAGTGACAGGTTCAAAGTGGCTGGCAAGGAGGTAATTTTCACAGCATCTTGTATCAGGATACAATGGGTCTGGCAGACAGCATGTTGGTCAGCTACCTGATGCCAACAGTCACATCCTAAGTGTTAAAATAATAGCAATCACAGACTGCCTGGGAAATACAACAGGCAAGAACCTCACTGCAGCGTTGCCTGGCTCCCTGTTCAAAGTATTGTCAGTGATATCTTACCATGGCACCCAGATGGCTTTATCCAACAAAAACACAACAACAACAACAACAACAACAACAATAAAACATGCATTGGCCTTTGCATTGGCAAGTTCAGAGCAGAGATTAGTTTGAATCAATGCATAAATATGTAGCTTGATTATTGATATGCAAAATAGGAAGGGGTGTGTGCTCTCACAGAGACAAAACTTATTGGAACTTGCAGGGTCTTTTGGAAGTCATAGCTCAGAGCCATGTGTAGGTACTGGTGCCTTTCAGGAAGTTACATTGAAGTTGGTCAAAGACACTCTGATGACTGTAAGTTCTCTCAAAAGTATCAATTGTCACACAGCCCTCCAAGATACCTCATAGGGAACTAAGACCAACAAATTCCACTGAAATAACATTTAGAATAAGTGGCAATTGGTTCTGGAATCCCAAGGACTTAATTTGGAACCCCCCAGGATGTTCTCTTGAGAGCTTTAGGATGTGTATTTGCATACTGCACATTTGCCTTTTCTTTCATCTTAACCGACCCCTCCCCCAAGTCTTCCTGTTCTTATAATCTGCTAGGCACAGAGCATACAGTTTCCTCAGTTATTGAGAAACCACAGGCTGTAGATTATGTCTATTCTATGCTGAAGAGCCTCAGCAGGCTGGAAAGAATGCCCTCGAGTTCCCCAGAGACACTTTAATCCCGAGTCACAGTGGGTTATAAAGCACACCCCAAACTCTCCAGCATCCTTTTAGTCTCCCTGGAATCCAAAGCATCCAGTTCCCTTTGTGGTGAGGATTACCTCTCAGCTGGCATCTGATGCAACCCCAAAGATTGCAAAAGGACCTCTGAAAGAAGGAGCATTCCATGCTGCCGTCTTCAGCATGGATCAGCCTGCATCCCCTGTGCTGTGGCTTTGCACTGGCTGATACACACAATAAAAACAGTAGCCACATTCCTTAAATGGGCCTCCTGGGAGTGTGCTGAACGTTAAGGCAGATGAGGAAGCCTACCAGCCCCAAGATCAAAACTTGTATGTCCATGAACACATTTGATGATAGAACAGATCCTACTTGTCACCTTGACCCACAGCCTTGAGACCTAGGCATCCCAGGTGTGGCACTTATGTTCTCAGTGACTGGCCAACGCAGATGAAAGGGGAAAGGAGTTTTTGATGGGGTGACAAGAGGAGAGCAACTCTAAATGGGCAAAAGACTTAACCGGGAGGAGAGAAGGAGAGAGATTCAGAGTAAGATTAATATGGACTCAAGAGTTGACATTTCTAAGACCTATTTATAGGGAAAAAAATCCTAGACTCATATTTTGATGAGGTGAGAGAAACATCTACTTGTCAACTTTAACTGGGAACAGGTAGTACAAGATGGTACCCATAGGAAAAGGTAATGTTATAAATGAATGTTCCCAGCCACTGATTGTCTGCTACTTCAGACGTGCACCACAGTACACTCATGAAGGTCAGAGGGTAAACCTTGGAGGTGGGTCTTCCCCTTCCACCTCACACGAAACAAGGCCTCTTTTTTGTTATTACTGCTGTGTATATCTGGCCAGTTGTCCACAGACTCTGGTCTTTGTTTCCCATCTTACCACTGGAGCACTGAAATTAGATATTCTCTACTGTGCCTGACTTTGTGTCTGGGCTGGGGATCCAAACTCAGGTCCTATTGTAAATATTTCACCCACTGAGCCAGCTCCCCACCATACTGCTGTCGTTCTGGAACAGAAAAGTTGGCTTTCTCTAACAGAATTGACACATCTTCAGACCTGCATCCCTAGTGGAGTTTAGGCTCATCAGGTGTGGGTCAAAACAGTTTCTTAAAAAGGAAAAAAACAGATGATGGATGACAAATAATGCGAAGAGATTTTGGCATGTCTTTGAGAAACTTCATCTAAAAAATGTCATGAATGTTAGCATTCTGTCAAAATTCCACCCCACAGTTACCTGGCAACAGCCAGGTATGCTCCTCCCTAAAGTTGCCTGGCAACAGCCAGGAGAGCCTGGCCCACTATAAAAGGGGCTGCTTGCCCCTCCTCTCTCTCTTGCCTCTCTTGCCTTACCTCTTGCCCCTTTGCTCCCTTTCTCTCCTCATTCCCTTCCCCCCTCTCTCCATGTGGTCATGTCTGGCCTCTACTTCTCTACTCTCCCCCATGCTCTGCCTTTCTCTGTCTCTACTACCCTCTTAGCTCCTCTTCCCATGCCCTGAATAAACTCTATTCTATACTATACCATGGTGTGGCTGGTCTCTCAGGGGGAAGGGATGCCTTGGCATGGGCCTGGTGAAGCACACCCTTTCCTCACACCCCCATAGAACATATATTATATCTCTTTATCTTTTTATAAACACATTAATGAACATTCGTGGAAAGTTATTGAAAAGCAAAAAGAGTAATAAAATTGCCTTAGATGCTTCCGGTTTCCATCTGTGGCCAGGGACCTGAACCTGTGCCACAGGGCTCCATACCCAAATAGTGCCAGGAGAGAGCTGGTCTTCCAGGAGTGCAGACACACCTTTGAGCACAGGCAAGACCACTACTTCTGTTCAAATTCCTGGCCCAAGAGGGACCTTCGAAGAGCCATCAGGACACAGGAACCAAGGAATAGCTGCGGACAGTATCTTTCTGGTTTCTGTCTGAACCCCAGAGCTGACCCTGTACCACAGCTCTCCAAGCCCAAATTCCTCTCAGAGGGAGCTGGTCTCCCAGGAGTACTGATGCAGACACTTGCAGGAGGGACAAGCCACAGTCAGAGAGAGCAAAACCAGCTAATACCAGAGATAACCAGATGGTGAAAGGTTAGGGCAAGAACATAAGCAACAGAAACCAAGGCTACTTGGCATCATCAGAACCCAGCTCTCCCACCACAGCGAGCCCTTGATACCCCAACACACCAGAAAAGTAGGACTCAGATTTAAAATCACTTCTCATGATGATGATAGAGGATTATAAGATGGACAAAAATAACTCCCTTAAAGAAATACAGGAGAACATAGGTAAACACCTAGAAGCCCTTAAAGAGGAAACACAAAAATCCCTTAAAGAATTGCAGGAAAACACAACCAAACAGTTGAAGGAAATGAACAAAACCATCCAGGATCTAAAATGGAAATAGAAACAATAAAGAAACCACAAAGGGAGACAACCCTGGAGATAGAAAACCTAGGAAAGAGATCAGGAGTCATAGATGCAAGCATCACCAACAGAATACAAGAGGTAGAAGAGAGAATATCAGGTGCAGAAGATACCATAGAAAACATTGACATAACAGTCAAAGAAAATGCAAAATGCAAAAAGCTCCTAACCCCAAACATCTAAGAAATCTAGGACACAATGAGAAGACCAAACCTAAGAATAATAGGTATAGAAGAGAGTGAAGATTCCCAACTTAAAGGGCCAGTAAATATCTTCAACAAAATGATAGAAGAAAACTTCCCTAACCTAAAGAAAGAGATGAACAGAAATATACAAAAAGCCTACAGAACTCCAAATAGATTGGACCAGAAAAGAAATTCCTCCCATCACATAATAGTCAAAACACCAAATGCACAAAACAAAGAAAGAATATTAAAAGCACTAAGGGAAAAAGTCAAGTAACATATAAAGGCAGACCTATCAGAATTATACCAGACTTCTCACCAGAGACTATGAAAGCTAGAAGATGCTGGGAAGATCTCATAAAGACCCTAAGAGAACAGAGATTGCCAGTCCAGGCTACTATACCCAGCAAAACTCTCAATTACTATAGATGGAAAATCTGGATGAAATGGACAAATTTCTAGACAGATGCTAAATACCAAAAACACTCCCATAACCCCCAAAGAAATAGAAGCAGTCATTAAATATCTTCCAATTAAAAAACAAAAAACAAACAAACAAACAACACCCCCCCCAAAAAAAACCCAAACCAGGACCAGATTATTTTAGTGCAGAATTTTATCAAACTATTCCACAAAATAGAAACAGAAGAAAAACTACCCAATTCATTCTATGAAGCCACAGTTACACCGACACCAAAACCTCACAAAGACCCAACAAGGAAAGAAAACTTTAAACCAATTTCCCTTATGAGCATCAATGTAAAACTACTAAATAAAATTCTCACAAACCAAATCCAAGAACACATCAAGATGATCATTCACCACCATCAAGTAGGCTTCAACCCAGGGATGAAGGGATGGTTCAATACCCAGAAGTCCATCAATGTAATCCACTACATAAACAAACTCAAAGAACTCCCCCCCCACACACACATGGTCATTTCATTAGATGCTGAAAAAGCATTTGACAAAATTCAACATCCCTTCATGATAAAAGTCTTGGAAAGATCAGGAATTCAAGGCCCATACTTAAACATAGTAAAAGCAATATACAGCAAACCAGTGGCCAAACATCAAACTAAATGGAGAGAAACTTGAAGCATTCCCACTAAAATCAGGGACTAGACAAGGCTGCCCTCTTTATCCCTATCTATATAAGACTTGAAGTTCTAGCTAGAGCAATTAGACAATTAGTCAAAGGAATACAAATTGGGAAGGAAGAAATCAAAATATCACTATTTGCAGAAGATATTAAAGTGTACTTAAGTGACCCCAGAAACTCTACCAGAGAACTCCTACAGCTGATAAACAGCTTCAGCAAAGTGGCTGGATATAAAATTAACTAAAACAAATCAGTAGCCTTCCTATACTCACCACCCGCAGCTGCTGCTACATCATGTGGATTCCATCTGCTGGCACCTTCCCTCATCCATCAAGTGGATTTCCATCACTGCTGCAGACCATCGCTGCCGCCACCTCCGCTGCCTCCAGATTCACAGACTTCAACCACGTGGAGCCAAACCAACCAAACAGTTCCAGACTTCCTGCTACCTGACTGTAAAGTCTGCAAACACACTGGCATTTTGATTGGTAAGGAGTTTCTCCAATTGGCAGGAGGACCATGTATGCCCGGATAGTGTCTGGCCAATCCTTTCTAGTCTGAGGGGTTGGTGTTTCAATGCCCCGGTCCTTATGACTGCCCTCCTGGCTGACCTATGAGTTAGGACCTAGCCCTTGGGTGACCTCCCTTCTCAAAAGCAGTTCATATCCTTGCAGCCATTTCAAAATCCTAGTACTAGGTTAAATTGCTTTCTGGTAATTTCCGGGAAATTGCTTGCCACAGCCCCTAGAAATTACTCATGACAACCTGAATTTCTAGCTTGGCTAACCTCTGGTTACTAAACTTATTCTCTGGGATGCCATCATGAATAGTTCCGTAACATCCCTATGACCCAATGGGTGCTAAATGATCTTCGAATGTACCCCCAGGCACCCCACTGGGATGTCTTCTGGAAAATCTCAAATCTCTTAAATTAACGCCTAATTTGAGGCCCTCAAAATTGATACACCTCTGCAATAAGGTTTGGACTCAATACTCTTTAGAAAATCGTTCCAAATGGCCAGCTAATGGCACGTTAGATGTGATCATGTTAAGAGATCTCCATACATACTGCCAGCAGTCCGGTAAATGGAAGGAAATCCCTTCTATTCAAGCCTTTATCTATCTTCGCTCTCACCCCTCTATGTGTTCTGCTTGTTCCCCATCCCAACTTCTCTTAGCCATGAAACCTGCTCAACAGCCACTAGATGACTCTACAACCCTAGACCAGCTAACAAACCGCCTCCCTTCCCCCGCAGACCTGCTTCTGAGCTTCCCAAAACCCAAACTGTTGCCTCAGTTTCTCCTTCTCATCAGGATACCCTAGGACCTACTAGCTCCACCTCTTCAGACTCCTCCCCTCCTTCTGTGCCAGCTGCAGGTCCCCCAATAGCCCTGCATTGGTGACGACCTTCACCCCTCCTATCACAAGTTCTAAGGCCACACAGCCAAACCCCCAATTCCTTCTTCTCCAGAGACACCTGACCCAGCACTGGTCCTTCCTCTAAGGGAAGTGGCTGAATTTGATGGCCAGAGTGCATACCCTGTTCTCGTTGAGTGAACTCTCTCAAACAGAAAGCAGACTGGGTTCGTATACTTCTAACTCTTCCAGCTTTATTAAGGAGTTCCAGTACATCACTCAATCTTATAGCTTGACTTTCCATGATGTTCATATAATTCTTACTAATAATTTACTTCCTGATGAATGCTGGTGAGTTTGGGAAGTGGCAAAGGCACACACAGATGAAATTCACCAAACAGAACATATCCAATCAGATCTGAAACAGTGCCTGACCAGGATCCTTGATGGGAATTACAATTCTGCAGGTGGTATCTTAGCCAGAGTCAGGTTTATTACATGCCTTCTGGCTGGCCTAAGAAAAGCAGCCTTAAAGCCAATAAATTTTGAAAAACTCCAAGAGGTTGTCCAGGACAATCAGGAGAACCCATCCCAATTTTTAGAATGCCTCACAAAGTGTATTGAAATACACTAATTTAGAGCCTGAAAACCCAGAAGGTAAGCAACTTCTGATGATCTACTTTTTTCCCAGAGCTACCTAGACATAAAAGCTAAACTTAGGAGGTTAGAGATGGGGCCCCTAAATCCACAGGCAGAAGTCTTGGTGCTGGCCTTCAAAGTGTACCACGAGAGGGATGAGAAAGCCTGAAAACAAAAATACCACATGCTGGCAAAGGCTGTCCAACCAGTCTCAACTGCTAACCCAGACTCCTGGTCTTCTAAGGCTCAGAGTCCACCAGGCCCTTGCTATAAATGTGGTCAACAAGGTCACTGGGCGAAGGCTTGCCCCAACCCCAACAAACCAAGGGGCCCATGTCCTAGGTGCCTTCAGGAGGGACATTGGACTGTCGACTGCCCTCATTTTGTGAAGAATAGAGAGACATCACTCCCAGGTAACCCTCTAGCTGACCTTCTAGGCTTGGCTATGGATGATTGAAGGGGCCCGAGCTCTCTTGACCTGACCACACCTATCACTAGCAGGGAGCCCTGGGTAGCTATCATGGTATGTGGGAGGCCCATCTCCTTTTTCTTGGGCACTGGGGCCACTTACTCAGTCCTGACAGAGTTTTGGGGACCCACTTCCCCTTCTCTTTTTCTTATTGTTGGGGTAGGAGGACAACCTTATCTCCCTCATCAGACCCCACCACTTAGTTGCATTTTTAGGGGTGTACCCTTTACCCATTCCTTTTTGGTAGTGCCAACATGTCCTGTCCCCTTATTGGGAAAGGATCTTCTAGTTAAGTCGGGAGCTTCTATTTCCTTTGCTCCCCTCCCCCCAATTCACCTAAACCCAAGCTTACCAGCTGTTCCTCTGTTCCTTCTCCTTGCCAGTCAAACTACTAACACTAACATGTTGTTTCCTTTATCAGCTTCTCAGGTGGACCCCCGAGTTTGGGATGTCCAGAACCCCTACAGCTGCTAAACTCGAGGGACTCTCTCATTGGGTCCACCTGTCTCACCTCAAACCTTTCATCCCTCCACTTAAACATGACTCTTCTTCACACATGTCAACCCTAACTTGACAGTGCTCTGTTAAGCTCCAGAGGACGTCGAGACCACCCACCTTGTCCCCAATCCCAGAAAATGAGACTCAACTCTGGCAGCCAAGCTCAACCTCACTGGATTAGACATGGGTTTCTTGTCTTCTCCTTGCTGTTCATTTTCATCCAGGATAGCCCTTACATCTGGAGATTCAAAGTTCAAGAAACCCCTCAGATAACAAACAGTCTTTCCAAATAGGGTCTAGAAACTGCTCTATAGCCAGATGTCAGGAACTGATCCAAATTGCTCTCATCCCTGTATCTGTTATCCCATCTAAATATTATGCTCTTTTGCTTTCTCTTTGACCAGACAAAAGATTATTGTAGAAAATGGCCAGACAAATATGGGGGCTGTCCATATTGGTCTTATCAGATACATGTGCTAGAATCACGGACCAATCATTTCTTCTCTCAACAATGCAAGAAACTCTTTTTCTACATCCAAGATCCATGGGATTCCAGGTGGGAGACAGGAGTTGTTGGTAAGCTCTACCGTAAAAATCAACCCATTTCCCCAGTAAGTACCATCTGTATCCAGAGAAAGTATGTCTCAATTGCCCAACTTCTAGACATTAGAAAAGTAGGGGAAGTAATCAAACACTCCTCCAAGGTCCTTACCTCTTTGACATCACCCCTCATAAATGGCACTAACTTGTCATTTTGCCTTTTGCTTCAAACCTATACCTTGGTGTACCAACTCTTTAATGTCACCAGGCTTGGTCACTTTAACAATTGCTGGCTATGTGTACCCCCTGGAAATAACTCACAATTGCCACTTACAGCCTCCCCAGTGATACTGCCAAGTAACTTTACCTCACCTTTTGTCAGCTGCCCTGACTCCGATGTTGTCTTGTTTTAAGACCTCCAGGACACATTCTGTAGGAACGCTAAATGCCCTAGACTGCAATAGAACCATAACCCTTGATATACCATCTCTGCCAAAATGCCCTGCAGTTCAGAACATGTCAATTCTTTGTGGCACCCAGGTATGTCATCACCTACCCTCCAGCTGGTCAGGAGTTTGCAGGTTGGTACTCCTTTTCCCTGATCTGGGAGTAATCCAGGGAAATGAGCTCCTGCCGATCCCAGTTGTAGATATGATAGCTACCCCACATAAGAGGGCAGTTTAGATCATGCCACTCTTGGTTGCCATGGGAGTAGCCATAGGTGCTGGTATTGGAGTTGCAGGGATAATAACGTCCATGACCAAATATAATGAATTCACTTCCCAGTTTGAAAGTGATCTTCAAGAAATGACTGAAACTGTGCTTACAATCCAGAAACAGGTTGATTCTTTGGCAGCTGTGGTGCTTCAGAACTGATGGGGACTAGATGTCCTGACAGCTAACGAAGGTGGTCTTTGCCTGTTCCTCCAAGAAGAATGCTGTTTCTATGTCAACCAATCTGGGATAGTGAGAAATAAAATCCAGGAGCTACAGTCAGACATACGGAATTTCAGGGACCGTGAGACCTCCAGTTCTGGGATTTTCGAAAACCCTGTGTGGAACTGGATAATCCCTTTCATAACGCCTCTCCTAGTCATCGTCCTGGTGTTATTATTCGCTCCCTGCCTCATTAATCTTGTTTCTACATTCCTTCAATGACAAATACAAAAAATTTCTAACCAAACTATTAATCAGTTCCTGTTACAGGATTACCAGCCGCTGTCCACAGAGGAACCTGATGCAAACGTTTACCAGGTGGACCCCGATGGGGAAAGTCAGCTACACCCTAAAATTGGCAACACCTCTACAGGCGCAAGAAGCAGTTTAAGAGACACAATGCCCTGATTCCTTTTTCACCATTGGCATCCCCCCTCCCTTTTTTCTTTTTTCTTTTTATAATAATAAGAAGAGAGGTATGTTGGCATCAGGACCTCCAAACTGGTTACATCACACCCAGGTGACAGAGTGACCCGCCCACCTGTTGCCAAGGCAACAGCCACCATATTCCCAGAATCCACTTGGCCCACCTCCCACCTTTACCTGTGGCTATGTCACTCTCCATATATAAATGGAGGACCCCTCTGATCTCTCGCTCTGTCCCACTTTTTCCTTTTGCTGCTACCTTACCCCCTCAATAAATCCCACGTGGAACTGTTTGGCCTGGTGTGGTTTCTGGAGCCGCCCGACCATCTCATCTCATCTCATCTCATCTCATCACAACATCTCATCACAACAGATGCTTCAGTGTTGGGTAGAAGGGTGAACAAAATACTCACAGGAGGAAATATGGAGACAAGGTGTGGAGCAGAGACTGAAGGAAAGGCCATCCAGAGACTGTCCCACCTGGGGATACATCCCATATACAGCCATCAAACCTGGATGTTATTGTGGATGTTG
Source organism: Rhynchomys soricoides (assembly GCA_019843965.1). Lineage (NCBI taxonomy): Eukaryota > Metazoa > Chordata > Mammalia > Rodentia > Muridae > Rhynchomys > Rhynchomys soricoides. Next base: position 2,358,797 of record JADRCH010000101.1, on the reverse strand, counting down.
GGAAGTGCTTGCTGATGAAACCATGATAAGCTGTCTCCTGGGAGGCTCAGGCAGAGCCTGACAAGTACAGAGGCAGATCCTCACAGCAACCATTGGATTGAGCACAGGGTCCCTGATGAAGGAGTTAGAGAAGGGACTGAAGGAGCTGAGGGGGTTTGCAGCCCCATGCAGGGAGAAACAGTGTTGACTGGCCAGACCCCCTGTGCTCCCTGAGGCTTGGACCATCAACCAAAGAATACAGGTGGAGGGACCCATTGTGCTGGCCACATATGTGGCAGAGGAGGGTCTTGTTGGACATCAGTGGGAGGAGAGGCCCTTGGGCCGGAGGGTGTTAGATGCCCCAGTGTAGGGGAATGCTAAGGAGGGAAGACAGGGGTGGGTGGGTGGGTGGGGGAGTACCCTCATAGAGGCAAGGGGAGGGGGATGGGATAGGGAGTTTCTGAAGGGGAGATCTGGAAAGGGGAAAACATTTGAAATGTAAATAAATATCCAATAAATAAAAGAAGATGGAAGGCAAGCCAATCAAATCATGTACTGGTAAAAATCTGGTGTTAAGAGGTAGGAGGACTAGCTTAGGAGGTAAAAACACTTACCACACAAGCCAGATGACTCAAACTTTATCACATGTAAAGGTAGAAAGAGATAACTAACTACACAAAGTTGTCCTCTGACCTCTGTATGTGCAACATGACAACAGATAACACACACACACACACTAATAAATAACATTTAAAACCATGGTATCTATTGGATATATGACAGATAGATAGATGATAGATGCATAAAAAAGATTGCCTTAGACATGGTGTAGCCATTACTTTTAAGATTCTAGTACATTTCAGCATTTTGATGTGTGCATGTGTGCATGTGTGTGTGTGTGTGTGTGTGTGTGTGTGTGTGTAAAGCAAAACAATGGACTGAATGTACTTCTCTCATACACCAACCAAAAGAAATAAAATATTTTTTTTATTGGATGGAACCTATGAGCTAAACTCTAACCAGGGCACTTACAAATCAGGGACAAAATGAGGAAAGACAGAAAACGTTTCACTTCACTATCCAAATGCAGCTGATTGTGAAGCCAAAGAAATGCTCTCTATCCGGCCCAAGTGTATTGCCGAAACTCCAGGCTCATTCATGGTAAACAGAGGCAAATTTTTCCATTCACTTCTCCAAGGCTTTTCTCCTCACAGAAACAGCACTCCTTCCAGTCCCCTGTACCATTCCTATTTAAGGGCGTGACGCTCAAACTCCAGAGAGGGTGGATAGAAGGGATCCCTTGCCAAAATAACACTGTAAAAGTGCCGCAAGGGCTTTTAAGCAGGGTGTCCTTTTTCTTAAGTTGTGTGAATCTATAAACATTATTCTTGCTATAAACCTATAAAACTAAAACTTGCTAATAAAAAGGCCAGAGAATAATTATTTACAAGTGCGTTGTAAGGAGTTCCAGCTACTTTTCTTTTTGTAAGGAGATGAAGAGGAATCTCAGTCTTAAAGATTAGAGGATCATAGCATTTTCTAGCCCAGTAAAATGTATCCTGTCTCAGAGAACTCACTATGTTAACGACCAACATTTGTAATCTGTAGCCAAATCCTTGTCTTTTGCTTTTGGGTCCAAACACACAATTGTGATCACAAATAGGAAATTGCTATGTAAGGGTCAGAGAGATGTCTTAGTAGCTGAGGCACTTGCTGTACAAACAGGAGACCCTTATTTTGAGTCCCCACTGCTCAAGTGAGTAGCAGGTGCTGTATGTCATTCTTGTGCTTCAGTATTCTTCCGGGGAGAAGGGAATCAGAGACAAAAGAACCCCAGAAGCCAGAGGGCCAGCTCGCCCAGTGCTCGTGGAGAGAAAAATGAAGAGAACATGCTCTAAGGGAGGTGGAAAGCATAGGCTTGGTTCAAGGGGTTGTTCTCTGACCTCTATACATGCACCTTGATACATGTGTGATACATGTGTGCACGCACACACACATACATATATACACACATACACATATCAACACATACACAGTGGAAAACAATTATATAAATGGGAATTTTCATCATTATCACCATGAAAACCTCTGAGGAAGCCCAAGCCCTGTGGAATATTCTCAGACCAGGAAACAGCTTTGCAGTCTTGGCAGGTGCTGTCCTCAAAACAGAATGGGTACTTTCTTTGGGTTTTTCCATGAATAGTTTATTATTATTTTTATTACTTTAAAGATAATAGAAGGCATCTAATAGTGCCAAAAGCCGGGTGTGTGGGGGAGGGCATGGGGGCATATTACAAATTTTCCAGTCTAGACTGGTTTCTAACTCCCTGAGTAACCAAGGATGACCCTCCTGTCCCCATTCCTGAAGCACTGGGATTATTGGCATGAACCACCACACCTAGTTTATTTGCTATTGGGGAACCAACCAGAGTTTTGTGCATGGTAGATAGGCACTCTATCAACTAAGGCCCACCCTCCATCCCAACATGTATATACTTAAAAGTAGGCATAGTATTGTGCCCTTTCCTAAAGGAAGAGCTGTAGCTAAGACTAGACACTGGGCACACTCACAGTCACATGACCTGCAGTTCTGTAGAAAGCCATCATTCCTGAAACCCAGTGTATCTTGCTGACTAATCCAACCACCTCCCTCAGTTTAATCCCTGCAGTCAATCCAATTCTCTTGTTAAACACACTCTGTCTGGTCACAGATGTGTATGCTCTGTAATGTCATCCCACAATAGGCAATTCTGTTTAACATCTTGATGCCTAAGTAGTTTTATAAGTGAAAGAGGCCAGAGCAATGGAAGGTAGGAGGTTCTTATGAGCAGAGCAGATTCTGAATGCAGACTATCCTGGTGGCTCAAAGCTTAGCAAAGGTCACTAGTGCCAGTTGGGGGTTTATTGCAACATCTTAGCATCTCTCTTAGAGCTTTGCAGACAGGAGCCTGTGGGAGTAGTTGTGGCAAAGGCGTCTGAGACACCTAGGTTACCTCACAGCTTGGGGAATCAGAAGCTTTCAAAAATTAGGCTCTGGCTCCCAGAGAGATCTTCTAGCCCCCTCCTCCACCTTTCAAATGTGAGAGAGAAATAGCAACTATTAGCATCCTAGGAAGAAACAGAGTAGGGGTAAACCTCTTTAGAATTAACCAATAAGGGAAATCAAGTGAGTTGAAGTTTGCACAGTTAATGATAATAAGAATGATGATGCTAATTATAATCTTCCTTGGAGAGTGTTTTACACTCTGTGAAGCATCTTAAAGTACCCAAGTTCATTTAGTCACTACAAGAGTGTGATGAGACAGATGGCATTTCTATTCCTATTATTCAGAAAATGCAATTAAGACACACACACACACACACACACACACACACACACACACTTATTCTCTCTCTCTCTCTCTCTCTCTCTCTTTCTCCTTTTCCTTCCCACCACAATTCCTGACTTCTGCTCAAGCAGAAGCTTTAGAAACATGGAGGAAGGAGCTGGGGAAAAGGCTCAGGGGGCAAAAAAATTTGTCTTACAAACATGAGGACCTCAGTTCAAATCCCCAGAACCCATGTAAAAAGCTGGGTGTGCTTGGCTTTTACCCAGGCATTATGGGAGCAGAGAGAGGCAGATTTCTGGAGCTCCCAGGCTAGGTAGCCTATTGTGCCTTCATCTGCCTCTCATTCTCCTAATCCTTCCCAGTTTATATCTGTAACTCCTGCTATGAGCTCCTTCAGATAAATACACCAGGTTCCTTACTGATGGGTCTGCAGTATGTGGAGTTTGTCTGCTTAGTTTGCATGTCAGTGAATGGTCCTGAGAGAATGGTATAATACTTTTCAAATACTGCTCACACTTAGGAGTTGTGCTTCAAAATTAAGCTAGCCATGTTTTTGCACACTAGGGGTCAGATGATCTGTGTTGGGATTGCTCTGCCCTCTGTGTGGCCCTCACTGCATTGAACCCACCAAAATGTGTGTCCCTGTCCTTTCATTTGCAAGCTTTAAATGAGAAGCCCAGTGTGTCATGAGACACAGGAGACTTCCATTTGGACAACACCAGCTGTTCTTCTGGAACCCTAAAGTTTGGTTTTTGAGACAAAGATAACTCATCCAGACCTGGAACTTACCAAGAAAAGCTAGGCTGGAAAGCCTGCAACCCAACAGGGTCCACTTCTCCCTACCTCTCCTTTGCTGATATTACCTTTTTTTTTTTTTTTTTTTTTTTTAATGTTGTGTTCTGATGACTGAACTCAGGCCCTTGTGTTTGCATGGCAAGCACCACACCAACTGAGCCCCACCCAGGCAAGTCTTATTCTCTGAATTAGTGTTTATTTTGGATCTAAAGAGGAGGCAGTAGTGAGCAGGAGGGAAACTGTCAGGAGATGCTTTTGGAATTGTGGAAGAGCAAGAGGTAGAAAAGAGTTAAGGACTTTGGAGGGGACTTAGCAGGAACAGCTTAGTATTAAGGTCAGCATGAGGACATCACAGAAAGCACAGCTGATGGGGAGGAGCTTGGGACATCCCAGACAAGAATGGAATTGTGGGAAAATATGTGAGTATGAAATGAGACAGGAAAAAGGACTATTGTAAGACGTGAGGTGAGATGGGTTTGAGGAATTACCATGTGTCTGTTGCCCTATTCTTAACATCAACTAGGGGGACAGAACTGCATTTGGACTATGCTGAGCTGCAGGATTTGAGGAGGAACTTGCATTGTCTGCATGGACCAAATGGCCTCAGAGTGAGTCTGTCAAGATACTTCACCATCATTTGTTTCCACTGAAACCCAAATGCTAAAAAAACTCCTTTAAAAACTAAAGGCAGTTCTAATGCAGCTGCAGACAGACATGAGTAGTGATGAGCAACAGGCGGGATCTCCTCCATTCAGGCAGAACGGGGACAAGATGGTTTCAACAGGTAGGATCTTCTCCATTCAGGCAGAATGGGGACAAGGTGGCTTCAACAGGCAGGATCTCCTCCATTCAGGCAGAAAGGGAACAAGATGGCTTAAATGTTCCTACCTTGGGGGATTTCCCAGAAGAAAACGTGAACTAGAAAATGTGCGGGTCTTGTTTATTTTATTTTTTTTACATAGAAAGAGCAATTTCCATATTGTGGCCCATTATGTAAGTAAATAGATGACATTCAAGGGTACTCATCACAAGAAAGAAGTCAATTTCCCAACATTGTACCAGTCATCTTATTCCTTACTTCTAAGCTTGATTCAGCTTCTGTTTCATAATATGCTTCCTCTCTTCAGAGCCACTGGCCTTTGAAACATCTCAAAAGGTGTCAATTTTGTAACGGCACCTTCTGTGGATTTTCACAAGAAAACCATAAAGCTGTCATCACTAAGGAAAACTGAACATTCCTGGAGGTGTAGGATGCTGCCACTCTCCATTACCATAATCTCTATGGCTCTCTAATGACAAGGCCATAAATCCTCAGAGAACCATAATGTAAAAGGTGAATTGGTCTGTTTTCCAATTCTTGCAAACCCCAGGAAGATAAGATGATAGGTCTCAGCTGCTGTACCAATGGCTGTTTCCTCAGAGTTGGAATTCTAAAAGTGTTATTTTGACAGTGTGATTGCCAGGGTCTCCAATAGGTGGTCTCAAAAGGATGGTCTCCTGCTTTTGGACCTTAATTAGTGCAGCTCTGCTTGGCTTGACAATGTGAACATCCTCTTAGACAGCTTGCATTATGTGACTTGTTAAACCTTCTGGCTTCCTGACTAGAGTTGAAGAGCTGATCTTCAAAAATTTAGTGCACGTTAACCTGTTCACAATGACCAGGTACTGCATGAAATTCAAGGCTTTTATGTCCATTGAGGAAAAGGAGAACAATTCTCAGAACCCTTGCTTAACAGCCTCAGAAGTGTGTGTGTGTGTGTGTGTGTGTGTGTGTGTGTGTGTGTGTGTATGTCTTTCTTAATTGTTTCTCCACCTTATCTTCTGAGACAGTTTCTACAGTTTACCAACTGGCTAGACTGACTGGCCAGTCAGCCCCTCAGACCCCTCCACATAGCCTCCTCAGTGCAGAGGTTGCTACAGAACAGGTGTCTACTCTTAGAATGCCGAGTTGGAAAGCACAGGAAAGAATTCCTTCTTTACATCTGATGCTGCCACTTCAAATTCCATTTGTATAAGGGATGGGATGGGTATTCACTGTCCACCTAGAAGTGAAGTTCTGTATGCAAGTTCACCACAGACAACCTTTCCGATCTATCTTTGGCAGGAAAATACTCACCCATGAGAAAGAGCTTAGAGCTGTGGTTCCATTACTGCTCAGAAACAAGTTGATTAGCTTAATGTCACGACTAAGGAAATAAAGAAAAAATGCCAGATTAATACTGGATGTATTCTGTAACTTACAAGGCTGCCTTTGAAAATGCCAGGGGTTTCCAAATTGCACCTATGCATTTATCTTGCATTCCTACTGTAACTGAGTCTCAGAGAAGGGTGGAGTTGCATGTTTCCAACTGGCTGAACCCCCTTCAGAGGTCTGAAAATGGTAGCAGCAGGAACTCTGGTGTCATTGAACACATGTTCTTTGAGAAACACCAGCTGATGAAGTCCTCAGTTTCTTCAGACCTGAAGTGGGACCAATAGTAGTGTGTGTTCTTCTGAAGGCTTATATGACCATTTGGTATATCCTATTTTGTGACATGCCTGTCCTCAAATAGGAACTCAGTGGATATTTGCTGTTGTTTCAAATTTTACTTTTAGGCTTACTAGCATTTTAAACCTTCCTGGGATTCTCTTCTTCACTGGTCTACTAGCTTACACCTTATGAAACATTTCCTTTAAAGTACCTCTGAGAGCAGAGGGTAGGAATGAATCCCTTGAAGGTCAATTGGAAGCAAGAAAAAAAATGGAGACCACAATGAAAAACAGTAATTCTGGACATTTTCTTATATTTTAATTGGATTTTATACTGTGCTATATGTTAATATATTTGCTAAATAGTTAGCATCCGTCATCTATATTTGACAATACAGGAAGATAACTTAGGATCATTAAGTAATTCTAGGTCCCTACAGTCACCTCACAGGGACAGGTGAACTGCACAAAAGGCACATGCCACCAGAACTTGCCACTCAAAGTGTAGTCCATGAATCAGTGTGTCAGTGTGCTTTGGAGTTTAAGAAGAATATGTTATGTCTGACCTCACCATACAAACACGGAGTCAGACTTGCCCCAAATGATTCTAACCAGGCAGAGAGTCAATGAACTGGACCTCTAGGGACCTTATAGTGCCCACTTGCTCTGAGTAAGTATGATGGGAAATCAGTAGAGACTGAGCATATCATGGGATCCTGGCATTGTGAGGTACTCCTACTGTAAGATCCATGCATATGAAGAGGACATCTTCTCTTCTGATGTTTTTCTCATTGGGAACAAGAAAGCAACAAAGAACTGGCTCTGTGGAAACCCACCACTTCAGGCACTCAAAATTTCTCACTATGACTATACCAGAGGAGAAGACTGAGGACAATGACCACACTTCTATTTTATTTACTTACTTGTGTGTATGTGTGTACATGTGTACAGATGTACGTGCATGTGCAGTTACGCGTATGTGTAAGGCAGCACACATATCTATGTGTGCATGTGTATGGAGGCCAGAGGGCAAGCTTGGGTATCATTCCTCAGACACTGTTAACGTTTTCTTTTTCAGGCAAGGTCTCTCTCTCTCTCTCTTTCTCTCTCTCTCTCACTCTCTTTCTCTCTCTCTCTGTCATTGGCTTCTAGCTTAAGTATGATAGACTAGCAAGCACCAGAGATCCTCTTGTTTCTGCGTTCCCAGTGCTGAAATAAAAACACACACACTCCCATGCCTGGCTTTTTGATAAGTCTGGACCTTGAACTCAGGTCCTCAAGCATACAAGATGAACATTTCATTAACCGAGCCATCTCCAAAGACTTATCCTCTTTCAAACATTGCCGTTAATTGACAAGTTCTTCAGACCTCTATCAATTCCTCATCCCTATAAATACTATAATACATGGGGGAAAACAAAACAAAAATATCTACCTTGTATGAAGAAGAAATTAATACACCTGCAAGACTGATGAAAAGCACTCTTCTTCAGCCCCAGGACTTATGATGGGTTAAGTCTGTGAGCTATAGACACACAGACTTACCTCTGAGGCTTCCCACATGCCCTCATTTGGCTCTGTGGCTTCTAATTTATAAGTTTACTGAGAGCTGTAAGGGAAGGGAAGCTTTACAGTGTTTCACAGAGCCCCCTTTTCTCTAGAGGTCAGGTTTGCATGAAGCTGTCAAAGTTTGATGCTATGCAGCATGACATCTTCACACAAGGACAGGAGAGTCTGCACCATCACGGAAAAACTGACAGGGCAGAAAAAACAGAAGTCGTTTAAAGTGCAGTCTCTTTTTCTGTTGGAGCAATGTCATCCAGAGTGACAACAGAACACCATAGGATGGAGAATATATGAACAGAATGAGTGGCTTCCCCAAGAGGTGTCCAAGTGGTGGCATGAGGAGGTGCCTGGGCTCTGGGGAGAAATAGGAATGAGTGTTCCATTCTGCTCATTAAAGTGAGGTCTCTATTTCTCTCTCTTCCTTTTCCTTCTCCTCCTCCTCCCTCTTTCCTCCCATCTCCTCTTTTGGTGACTCACTGAGTTTCATTCAAGTTAATCACAGGAACATAAGTGAGGGCTTACTCAAAGGAGTCTCCACCACTGAAGAAACATTTCTCTCTCTCCCAGAAGCCATAAACCTCATAAGCCTCATAAAACTCATAAGCCTATAGAACCTTAGATGATGAGTCTCTCCCCCAGGAACCACTAAGTGCCTATAAACCCATAGGATGGGCAAGGTCTCTTGAATCCTGCTCAATTCATGACAAAATATGTCAGAATGTGGATCACAGCTAATGTGGACTCAAGAATGCAGTTGCCATGCCTGGAAAATAGTACTTTACAGCATTCCCCCTTCCTCTGCCTCTTTTACAGTTGCTGATGTTCTCTGAGACCTGGGTGTGTGTGTGTGTGTGTGATCCAGATGTTCCATTTAGGGAGGAACACCCATTGTCACTTATTCTAAGTCTTTGTAGATCTCCCACTTCTCAATGGCACCAATGTGTCTCAATCTTGCCCCCAGTTGTGTCCATGTCACACTGCCTGTCCCAGCTGCCCCTTTCACAATTCAGTCTCACTGCATCAGGACTTGATATCTGTACTCAGGGTACTTTGGAACTACCATTGACCTCTTCAGTTCCAAGACCTATGGCTTTCTCGGAGGTCTACTATGCTTTGCTCCAGCCTTTGTGATAGCTTGCCTTCCGGTACTCTTCCTCTTTTGACACCTCATCCTTCATCTTTTTAACACACCAGGTCTTCTCTTCTGTGTCTCCTTCAATGGCCTGACCCCTTATCATCTCTTTGAAATATGTCTGCTTTCTAAGGCTCAGTCTTTCTTTATACTAGCTCCACTCGGCTATGGCTTCCAACAACCTTCAATGGGAATGCCTGCGAGTGTGCTTCTCAACCTGTGCATTTTAGAACCACGAGTTGAAGAGATAGTTCAGTGGTACAGAGTGCTTGCTGCTTCCAGAGAACTGGGGTTTGGGTCCCATACAACCACCTTACCTCTAGCTCCAGGGGAAACCAACATCTTCTTTAGGCCTCCTTGGGTAATCTCACACTTATGTACATACACACAAATTAACAAAACTTTCAGGGGCTGGGGATTTAGCTCAGGGGCAGAGGGCTTCCTTAGCATGTGTGAAGCTCTGGGGTCCATCCCCAGGAACATGTACACACACATACTTCCTCTGACCATCTGGTATCTCCATATGGTTGACAGACTTTCCATTTATCCATATAATTTTATGTACAGTGCTAATACTATGTTCAATATCTTCTAAGCTTAGAGCAGCTCCTTCCTCAAGTGAGGTTGTCAATGAGTCAAGTGAGGTTGGCTAGGTATTCCTTGACCTTGGGTATTTTATAGAGCCACTATTTGCCCCAAGGCTGTGCAGCATGGAGCAGTTTGACAGTGCAGAGGGACAGCCCCACTTTGCACTACTCCTTTTTTAAAACATATATTCATATGTGTGCCAGGCATGCTTCTATGTGCTAGGAATACAGGAATAAGAGGGGAAAGGCTGACTGGGTAGAGGAGGGCTTTCCATTTAGGCACCACTGATTGGCTAGTACTACATACAGACTGAGAAGACTCAAGAGTACCTATGAAGGCAACCCCAGAAAGAGCCTTCCCCACCACCATGGAACTACTGTGTATGGGACTATCATGTAGTTGTGTCCTCTGAAATGAAGCATTCCCTCCATGGAGGGGGGGAAGGAGGTGAGAAATTAGTAAGATGCAGGAAGCTTGCCAAACTTATCAAGCACTGAAACTTCCAGTATTCACAAGGCCCCTTTCTCAGGTTTTATAAGTAATGAATGATTGCAGAAGAGAGACTCTTTACCTGGCTGGGCTGCCTTGCAAGTTATGCAAGGACCCTTACAGACACAGTTTTGTAAGTTGTCATGCATGCTGGGGTGGGATTTTTGGTGAAGCAACCACAGTAATTCACCCATTGACTCACCAAGCTCTAGCTTGGGTAGGTTCCTTTCTTTAGTCTGTCATTGGTGTTCTATCTGTGGGTGTTCATATCTCCCAGGGGAAAGTTGCACAGTAGGTACACAGAGAATAAGTCAGCACAGATAAAGCAGGAAGGGTGGGGATAATTCTATGTGGTGATTGTGGACAAACAGGAGGAAAGTCACAGAGGGCATCAGGTCCTTGCAATGGCTGTAAACTTCATGCAAGAAGTGAATGGGGAAGCTGTTAGAGTATTTTAGTCAGGAATGTCTGAGTGGCATTCTGTGGCAAGTGTTTCACGAGAATCACTCCAGTTGTCCAGAGTGCTGGAGAGACAATACCAGATGATCCTGGCATCATGAACTCTGGCATGTCTTCCCAACTATGACAGACTTGCCATGGGCCAGAGTAGAGCCCTCACCTTCAAGTTGCTTGTGAGGCATTTTTCATCATATAAAATATCCAATGCAGCCCGACTGGGGGAAAAAACCCGGATGTATGAACAGACAGGGGAAACAAGTCAGAAAGAAGAGTAGGTTTTGATGATATGAGATTTGGAATTAGATTCCTTAAGTCTTGGGTGTACATTAAGCAGACAGGGACAGAACTGAGTAGGCAACTTGTTACCTCTTTCAGATCTGAAAATACATCTTCCCACAGGGACACAGAAGAAGACCCCACGAATCCCTGCCACATTCCAGATTGCTGTGTTCCAGGAAACAGCTTCCTACCACAGGAAATGGTTGCTATACTACAGTCAAACTATTTTTTTTTTAATAAGCCCAACCATTGGTTTTAAATGAGTATTCTGCAGCAATGGAGGTGACTGGCTTTATTATTGGTGACATTTTCAGCTCAGTGGGGAGGTGGGGAGGAAGATGGGAATGGAAGGAGAGAGAGAGGGAGAGGAAGTGAGCAGTTCATATAGTCGATTGGTTCATCTCATTTTACTTACACATAGTGCTGGGCAAAGTGTGCCAAGGGGTGATCTGGTGGATACTGGGTGCAGGCCTTCCTACAACGACAGAGAAGTTGCCTCTAAGAGGAGAGTGGACCGAGGGATTTGACCATTGGCATCTACTGAAGCACATACACATGGGCATAAGATTGTGGCATGGAGATATACATGGAACTCACAATGCAGTACAGTTTGTAGTCACTATCTGTTAGTGACTGATAGGACATGCTGTACCTGCCATCAGGATCATTAGTGGTTCATGATCACTTTTATAAGATTTCTAGCCTTTAATAAGTGTGATCTTTCTCTCCTCTGTCACGAATATGTAAATATCTGTTTCTTGCATCCTCCTTTTGCCTCTGTGACTACTCTTCACTTTGCTTCCTAACTGTTCTAAGTTTTCATCTGAGCTCTTAAGAAAATGATGGTGCCCAGAGGAGGGGGAAAGACATCTAACCCCAACACTGTGTGAAGTGCGACTGCAGTGCTCCTTCATAAGGAAGAGCTTCATTCATTTAATACAAACATGCTCAAAGCAGAGATAGCAGGGAAGGGCCTAGAATGACACATGACAGCAATGGGATTATCATCACTTGGAGTTTCTTTGATGAATTTGGAGGTGTGCTTAGCCAAAGGACATGAAGAAATGTGGTTCCTGTGCCTGAATGTCAAAGTCACCAAACAATTATTGTAAAAATATCATAATATTTGCCTTAATTTTATCCTTGTGAAGGCCACAGTTTATTTATATCCAGCTCAGAATAAGGTGAATCAATAAGACTCAATGTGCTGAGTATAAGCCAAGTGCCAAAAAGTAAAAAGTAATTGCAAAGTACTATACTCATAAACCTCAAAAAAGAATTTCTTGTCTATGCAAACATGAGGTGGTCAACTTTCACTGAAAATTTCATTTATATTTTCTAATTTTTGAATTGGTAGTAAGCCCACCAAGAAGTGTGGAGTTATCATAGGTGATTAAAGCTCTTCACAGGAGGGAGTAATCAAATGGAGACATTAAATTAAATCTTTTTTTTCTATGCATCTATCTTTATTCTGAAATGGAGGCTTGTTATTGCCCATTTCCAGAATACATTTGCACAGTTCATCTGAGCTGAAAAGACACCCAACTCACATTCTGTGGAGGAATATACACATAGAGATTAATCAGAAAGCACCCCAGAGTCATTGAGGTGAACCACAGCATGGAGGTGTGGGAGGGAGGAACAGAAAGCAGCTGCGTTAGTCAGTCTCAATGTAATTGATAAACCCATCTTAAAGTTACAGAAATAAAAGGCATACTACAATAGTGTGGGTCTGGATTGTCCTGTGAGAACCAACATATTAAAGGCTTAGTTGCCACCTTGAGGCTATAAAAGCCTAGTGGAAGAAGTTAGGTCACCTGGAGTTTGCCTTTGAAGGGAATATTGGGACCCAATCATCCTACCTGTACTTAGCTTCTTGGCTGTTTTTCGGAGAACAGCTTCTGCTGTGATATGCGAAATGTCCCAAGCAACGGGGTCATGAGACCATGGACTGAAACTCATGAAACCACATGAGTTTCTTTCTTTCTTTTGTTTGTGGAAGGTATTTTGTCACAGTGACACAGAGTTGACTTATACACTCAAGTTTTCTTGGCAAATCTTGGAAAAAATATTTTTTAAGGATCATCAATAAAATGTTATGTCAACACATTTACTTTAAAATAAAATTAGAGGAACAAAATGTCAATGAGAGTGTCAATTATTCCTTACTAAACTTCATGCCAATGAACTTTTAAAATGCCTTCAAACAAATCAGTCTAAAGGTCTCAGAAGGTTTACATTAGAGAAAGTAACATTTTCTTTCAATTAAAAACAACTGATTTCAGGACCAGATGTGGTAGTGTATGCCTTTAATCTCTGTATGTGGGAGGCAGAGGCAGAGGCAGAGGCAGAGGCCAATCTCATTATGTATAGTAAAACCCTGTCTTAAAAAAAAATGACTGGGACAGAGAATGTACTAACATTTTTCATGTAAAGAAGCAAGTTACCTATTATAACTATAATAATTATAATCAATTAATATATTTTTATAGCAGTTATAATCATAACAATTATATCTAATTTTGTTGTTATTAAGAATGCTGTAAATATTTTAGCCTTAATAGTTAGCTCACATGCATAAGATAATGAATGGACTAGTAACCCATTCCCATGTATGATGTAGATACTTGGGAAAGCTTTCCAATTACCATATATTTCTGGAGACAAACTGAGTAATCTTGCTGCAGTTTATATCTGCTTGGAGTGTGTTTCCTAAGGGCTCACATGTTGGAAGCTTGGAGTCACGTTGATGACATGGAAGACTATGGAACCCTTATTGGGTAGGATATAATGCTGGGTCATTCAGTCATTGATGGTACTGCCCTCAGAGGAGGTTCATGCTGGTCTTGAAGGATACAACAGCCCCTGAGAGAGTAGATTATTATATAAAGCAAGCCTGACTGGAGTCCATCTACTACTGCTCTTATGCTTTTGTTGTGTTGTTGTTGTTGTTGTTGTTGTTGTTGTTCTTCTTCTTCTTCATCTTGTTCTTCTTGTTGTTCTTATTCTTTTTCATCTTCTTCTTCTCTCCCCCTTCCTCTCTCTCTTTCTTTCTCTCCCTCCTTCTCTCCTTTGTGCTATCTACCATGATGCGATACAATTCCCTGGAGGAAGGGGATCTCTTATCAGAGTCAGGGTCATGAAGTGTGAACTTTTAGTTTCTAAAACCATGCATTGAGAAAAATGCTTTTATTTATAACTTATATAGCCTCAGGATAAGCAACTGAAAGAAAACTAATCCAGCGTTTACTTTGTCCATCATGACTGCTCCAGGACACTGATGGACACACACAAGACACCCAATAACAGAAACAAAAGAAAGTTTGCTCTCTCTGTCATTCTGATAGTGAATGTCAAGGAAGGAGAAAGGGCACAGGACTTGGATGTTTTTCCTATCAGCTTTGGTTTTCCATGGGACTTAGAGACCAGAGACTGGATGACACCAGAGCTGTGGGCAGCGGTGTCTGTGGAGGCTCCCTAGGGAAGAGCAGGGAGAGATACAGGGTCTGACCTCCCCAAGAACTTCTGCTTCTCAACAAACTCTACTTTGTCATTTTAAACTAGTGTTTGGAGTAATATGTATAAGCCAACATCCCTGCATTTACAGATAGACCTGCAGATTATTGAACATTTGCCTGTAGCTGCTGGCAGGTGCAGATGCTATGGAGTTCCCATTTTGTCTCTTTACACAACCTCAGAATCTATTTGCTGTTTTCATTTCATCTTTGCGTCTATCTGACAAATCCTGCCCCTCCTCTCTCATCCCAATTTCTTATTCTTTTGCTTTCCCTCCCTCCAGCCCTTGATTAATCATTTAACTGATTAATCAGATTTAGTGTAAGCATGTGTATGCACTCAGACTGTGGTGTGAAGGTCACTGGAGAGGTTATAAGGAGTTGGTTTTCTCCTTCAACCATGTGAGTTCTGGGGATCAAGCTCAGGGACCCAGGTCTGTAGGATTGGCTGGAAGAGCTTTTAACATTGAGTCATCTTGCCTGCCCACGTTCCCCCTGCCTTCCTCCCTTATTTCTTTTCTATTCCTCTCTCTCTCTCTCTCTCTCTCTCTCTCTCTCTCTCTCTCTCTCTTGCCTTTCTATAGCCTTTGCATCCTTCCATGCCTTCCTTTCTTCTTCCTCCCCTCCCCCCTTCCCCTTTGTCCTTCCTTCCACTTTTCCTCCCTCCCTCCTTCCCTCACTCCCTGACATTCCAATCTGGCAGTGATTGGTTGTATACTGTCCCAGTTTATGATCTCCCAAGGTGAAGCTGATCTCAGGACAACAGGGAAAATGGCTCATTGTGCCTCATGGGTCAGAAAAGGAAATTGATGAACAAACCTGAATCGCTCACTGTGGCATTTCTACAGCCACCAAAGATGCAGAGCCACCCTGATCCATGCCTGCTTCTGCTTTCCCTGCTCAGCAGATCTGCTAATGATATTACTCTGCTCACCCTACAGTCCTCTTTAGAGAAATTGCTATTGATCTCGACAACTGTGGACACGCTGTTCTTTTCCTTGGGGGCAGATTCCTGCAGATGGTTTCTGATATATTTTGTTATATTTTATTAATAAAAAGGGAATCCAAAACAAAAATTCTGCCTTTTAACTGCTGTGTAATTCACTGAACACTTTCTTTGGAGCTCGAGCCTGTTCACCATGCGATGACAGACCAGTGGGATGTGATGCGGACGTTAACTCTGATGTCAATACAGCCTCATCTTTGCTGTATTGGTGTTGTGCTGTAGTGGGTGAATGGGCTTGGAGACTCCTATTCTGTGAAGGAGAAGAAGACAATTATCTTCTACTCTCAGGGCTGTGAATGGCCTTGTGGTTGTTTGTGCTGAGGTTTCCAAATTTGATAGAAAAGAGTAAGGGCACTCTTCCACACCCCTAGTGCTGAGAATAAATCAGGGCTTCATTCATCCTAGGCAAAATCTCTGTCACCTAGCATATCCTTAGTTCCAGGACACAGACATAGATGACCTTCAGATCAGTAGTGAGGAGTCTGAAAAGTGGAATTCATTATGCATTTAACCCATTCAGCCAGGAAGCTGGTATTCCTGGACTATTAGTAATGGTCTATGGCTTATTTCATAATATTGATACATGATCTAAGGCAAGTTGGTGTTCAGATTAATTTTTCTTTCTTTCTGAGAAAACATGTTGGAACCTCTGTTATCCTTAAATGTCATCTTTTAAGCTCTGCCTGTGGGACATGGGCAGAGAGAATGTACACAGCTCTGAGATGGGTCCACAGTGCTCCCTCATAGCCAATCTGTCTTGGGAGTTTTTTCCTCTTCTAAAAATGCAGTCGGGACACCCTTCAGATGAACTAGGAAATTTGGCCAAGAATGAGTTCCAGCCCAATGAGAGGTGCTGTCTCAAAAAACCAGGATGGATGGCATCTAAGGAAGCAGCTGAGGCCTCCTCATGCATGTGCAAGGGAAACTCTCACACATGCGGACATGCAGCGACATGGTCACATGTATATGCACACACATATATGCACATATACACACATTCAGAAACAATCCCACAGAACGTAAAAAAATGTTTCATTGCTACAGCTCACTTGCTTTCTAGTTTTCCTGTTTGCCACAGATGAGATTCAGGGTAAGAAAAAGACTATTATTTGATTCAAGGATTTTAGGGAAATGACTCTTCATATCAAAAGTGCATTTATCTATATCCACATATTGCCTCATTCTGTTCCTAGACATGCACTGAGGCACATAGCATTGACTTTACACGAACACACACAGAAAACAGTGACTGATGTGTGAAGACATGACTTTGGGGCAGAGCGCTCATGAAAGCCAGAGCTGGAGAATGGAGTGTATGGGGCAGCCATATTTATAATAGCCAGAAGCTGGAAAGAGCCCAGATGTCCCTCCACAGAGGAATGGATACAGAAAATGAGGTACATTTACACAATGGAATTTACACTCAGCTGTTAAGACAATGACTTCATGAAATTTGCAGGCAAATGGGTAGAATTAGAAAATATCCTGAGTGAGGTAACCCAATCACAGAAGAATACACATGGTATGCACTCACTGATAAGTGGATATTAGCCCAAAAGCTCGGAATACCCAAGATACAATCCTCAGACCACATGAAGCTCAAGAAGTTGGAAGACCAAAGTGTGGGTGCTTTAGTCCTTCTTAGAAGGGGGAACAAAATACTCATGGGAGCAAATATGGAGACAAAGTGTGGAGCAGAGACTGAAGGGAAGGCCATCCAGAGACTGCCCCATCTGGGGATCCATTCCATATACAGTCACTAAACTCAGACACTATTGCAGATTCCAAGAGGTGCTTGCTGACAGGGAGCCTGGTATAGCTGTCCCTTGAGAAGCTTGGCCAGAGTCTGACAAATACAGAGGCAGATGCTTGCAGCCAACCATTGGGCTGAGCACGGGTTCCCCAATGAAGGAGTTGGAGAAAGGACTGAAGGAGCTGAAGGGGTTTGCAACTCCATAGGAAGAACAACAATATCAACCAACAAGATTCCCCAGAACCCCCAGGGACTAAACCACCAACCAAGGAGTACACAAGTAGGTTCCCATGGCTCCAGCTGCATATGTAGCAGAGGATGACCTTGTGGGGGATTCAGTGGGAGGAGAGGCCCTTGGTCCTTGGTCCTGTGAAGGCTCAGTGGGAATGTGAGGGGGGGCAGGGAGATGGGAATGGGTTGGTGGGTGGGGGGACACCCTCATAGAAGCAGGGAAAGGGGGAAATGGGATAGGAGGTTTGTGGGGACCAGGAAAGAGGAGAACATTTGAAATGTAAATAAAGAAAATATCCAATAATCATAATAATAAAAAGATTCTCCAGAGGCAGCCATTCTTATTTCCTCTTAGCATGGGAATGCTGGATCAGGCTGAACCCTTACCTGCTCATACCCCACCTCCTTGAACTACCTGAGGTCCTTGTGAATGGCCACTCTTAGTGGTATCTATTCACTTTTTATTTTGACTTTCTCAAGAATCTGGACACTCTTCTTGGCTTCTGAGATCTGAGGCTTTTCTGGTTTCTCCAGGCTTTGCCAGCTTCTTTCAATCTTCTACACAGCTCCTGATTAGTACTGATTGCCAAGCCTCCATCTGCAGCTCATCGAGCTCTTGTGCCATATGGGAATAGCTTTATCCAAACTGCCTGAATTTATACCACTACCAGCCACCTTGAGGGAAAAATTCTCTCCGAAAATGAGATTGTTTCCAGAATTCCAGATGAGGGTCTTCAGCTGGGTGGGCACCATGATTTTATGACAGGCATCTCAGATCCTGAAATCCAAAATTAAACTCTTCATATTTCTTTCCTTTCTAGTCTGTCTTCATGAATTCTCTGAGTTGCCACTATTTACCTCTGTTTTATAATAGTTACATTTTGTTTGTTTGTTTGATTGCTTGTGGCTATGATAAAATGCCTGACAAAAATGACTTAAGAGAAGATAGATTTATGTTGGCTCCTGGTTTCATGTAATCTAGTCCATAGTGATGGGAAGAATATGGCTGAACAGCTTTTCTGGAGTGGTGAGAGCTTCTGGACGTGGATTCCCATATCTCAGTTGGCTAGGCAGCAAACAGGTCTGGCAGGAACAGAGATGGATATCAAGGTTGCCTGCCACTAACCTGCATCTGCTAGTTAGGGCTTCCACCTCAAAGGCCCCCCAAATTTCCAAAATGGTAGCATTAGCTAAGGACCAAGTGTCCAGGTAGGAAAGCTGCACCTGTGGTGGGTCATAGCCCTGACTGCCCTGTCACACTCTTCTCTTACTATCCCCCACGCATTAGTTGTCCAGACTCCCATGTATCCCCTGACGACCACTTCTACCCGAAAGCTAGAGTGGCCTTTAAGAAATATAAACTCCAGCACTGAATTCATCTGTTTAACACCAGCCAATGGTTCCCTCTATCTTCAGCCTCCCTGGTTTAGTGACAAGACTTTTCAGTGCTTGGCATTCTTCCCCAGACTTTTCTCCTGCCTTCTGTTCATTGGGTTCTTGTCCTGCCTTCCACTTTTTGCCTTGTTTCCTAATGCTGCCACAGTAGCCTAGTCCTCTATAGTGCCACAAGGGATACTCTTAACAGTACCACCTGCAGGGGAATTCTGCTTGCCTGGGACAGTCTGGGACAAAGACTTTCTGTGAAGATCCCCTGACCACAGCTCCATTTGAACAACTGTCACCAGGCACTATTCTCCCTGTTTGAAATACCGTGATAACACTCAACTCAGATGAACTCAGTTCAAGGACAAACAGTAAAATGTGTAAGTCAGGACATCCAAACCCTTCTGCGTGGCCCCTGGGTAAATTAGTTCCCTCACTTATACCATGAACAGGATTCATCTCATCACATTGCTTTGAAGGTTAAATGAGGAAACATATGTCCTTTGTCAGAATGGTACAGGGAGGAGACAGTGAGATGGCGTACTAACCCAAAGACCTGGGTTTGATTCCCGAACCCACAGTGGAAGGAGAGAACTCACTCCTGAAAGTTGACTCTGACTTCTGCCCCAAATAACAAAAGAATAGAATTAGAGCGGTAACTGGCAAATAGTGTTTGTGCCAGTGATCATTAGGATTTGTATTTATCTCACCCTAGCTTTGCTCCAGAGAAGACAGTAATAAGAAGAATTACACACAGGTGCAGGAGGGGGTGCTCTTATGACTAGGTTTAAAAGTAAAAAAAAAAAATAATCAGATTTTTCTTGACTAAAATAATATCCAGTCCTCCTGAAATTAAGTAGATGTCTAGAGAACCATAGGCTAAGCCAAGTGACCAAAAAGGAGATCGTTAACTCTCCCAGGTAAAGCATGCTATGACAGGGAACCCAGGATGATCTGGTTAAGATGCTAGGTTGGCCAGTAGGACTATACACTCACACACACACACACACACACACACACACACACACACCTCCACATGCACGTGCATTCATGCATATGCACATATGTAGCACAGCAGGATCTTCCGTCCACACAAAACCTCTGCTCCTTTCCTAAGGGAGACTTCCAAGCCTCCAAGCAAGGTTTCCAAACCAAAGCATTCCAGGAAGATGAAAACAAAAGCCAGAGTCAGTGCTGGCAGCTCTTTTGAACACTCTAGTCAGCCTCCACCTCTTTAAAAAAAAAATCAGAGAATGAGCCCTTGTCAGTCTTAGATATATCAAGAGTTATCCAAGAAAAAAAAAAAAAAAACCTGAGAGATATGGAAAGCATTCACAGAGGGAACTAGAAGCTAAATAGAGGCAGCAAGAAACTAGACAGAGCTAATGGGAGACTCATCAGAGGTAACAAAAGATAAAATGAATAGAGGAAATTGGAGAAGGAAGGAAGGAAGGAAGAGGAGAAAATAAAAATGGAAATAAGAACAAGATGGAGGGAAGAAAAAAGAAAGGAAAGGAAAGGGAGGGTGGGAAGCTGCTCCAAACTAAAGGAAGAAAGCAGAGGGAGATCAGGAGGAGAAAAGGCTCCATCGAGGCACTTACAACAGAAACCAACAATCTCCGTCATCCCCACCAGCTCAACAGAGAGCAGGGGCTTTACCCAATTTGCTTTCCTAGTTCTCAATTCTCAACTGCTCATCTCAATTAAATTTCACAATGTGTCTCAAGTGACAGAGTTGTCATACCTCAGAACTTAACTGTAAGAAGTCTAATAACCCTATATGAAGGGATCTAAATGAAATCACCTAATAATGGGGGAGAAGGAGCCATCTGTCCATCTGTCCATTTCTTGTCAGCAAATGAAGTTTCTGGTACTGGGATTGAGATATACCTAATTGAGTTGTTGGCCAAAGAGGTCCCATGGGAATCCCCAGACAACTCAGGCTGTTGTCAAGAAAAAGAGTTGCTGTCTACAAACTGCATCAAGGCCCTGTTGCTGAAGACAACACTTGTATAACCCATTGAACATGGAGAGGTCTAGCTGGTGCCTGCACAGACCCTTCAGCTCTATGTGCAAGAGTCTGGTATAGGAAGGTACTCTGGACACTACCAAAAAAGAAACCTAAACACCAATTCAGCCACAAACCCTTTGATCTACAAGATGTCCTGCCTGTAAGATAAGCTAATGAAAAGCTTGTAAGAGCAACCAACTGAAAGCAGATCTGACTTTAGGCCCTGTCCATGAGATGGAAGCCCTATCTAACACCACATGGGTGTCCAATAAAACTAAGACCAGATAACCCAGGGACCTAGGCTAAAGCCAAATATTACTGTTCTAACCCCTCTCCTGCAAAACCAAAGCCCAAACCATGTAGCAATAAAATGACACCTAATAATATTCTGCTAAACTCATAGAGTAGGCTACATACCGGGTAGTAGCTGGCTAACAGAAAACCAACTAGATGGCATCTTTGGAAGCTCTTTGTCTCCTAATGTTGTGACATGACTTTTAAGGCAAATTATTTTAGTTTTCAATTTTTTTTGTATGTTTACCTTACAAGTACTTTGTGTATATAAATTATCATTTACAGTTTGGTGTTCTTATGGGATTCCCAAGCAAGAGAAAAAGTAGGTCTCTTTATCCATATTGTTTCTTGTGCCTTTTCTTTGCTCTCTTATTTTTGTTTTGTATATTCTGATGTTTTTGTTTTATCATATTATATTATGTTATATTATTAGTATCTTTAGAAGCAGTTTGTTTTCTCATTAGAGACAGAAAGGGGGTAGACCCAGATGAGATGGGAGGAGTAGAGAGGGTGGAAGTCATAATCTGGATGTATTATGTGAGGGAAGATAGATAGATAGATAGATAGATAGATAGATAGATAGATAGAGAACTCTAGTACCTTGCACCTCTGCAAAGGTCCTATAATGAAATATTATGTCTCCTATATCTAGAAATGACAAAGAATCCATAGAAATACAATTCTATGGAGTCACAGGGTTTACCTCTATTAATGGACAGAGGATGCTGACTTTGAATCTCTTGAATCTTTGAATTACAGGGGAGCTACCACACTGCAGAGGATGGAAGGCTTCCCTCTGCCTCTCTGAGTCTATTTATGCCAAGACCTCAGAATCCTGCAGCACGAGCTTCAAGTCTTACTCAGAGGTTGCAAAACTGGCAAGCTTGGGTGGTGGAAATATCACCAAGTCAGCAAATTGACAGATGGCAGATTGGAAAGATAGCAAAGTACTGAAGAGACAATGGAAATGCCAGACAACTGTTGGGTGTAATGCAGATAGGTTTTAATTAACAATTTGGTATGCAAATCCTGTAAGCAGGAGGAAAAGACAAACTTGAAATCACTGAAAAACAGAGCTGGAAGGGACATTAGAAATCACACAGTTGGGGAGAGGAGACTCAGTGTATAAGAATGCTTGCTGGGCAAACAAGGGTCAGGGGGCTCATTGACCAGCCAGCCTAGCTGAAACAGTGAGCCTTAGGATCAGTGAGATATCTTGCCTCAAAAATAAGGTAGAGAGTGATAAAATAAGACATTTCACATCTTCCTGTGGCATCTGCATGTATGCATGCTGGCATATGTACCTCCATACACACATTAAAATAAAAATCACTTCATTTTATCTATAGTTTCAAGATATCAAGGTAAGAGAAAGATTTAGAGAGCCTCAAATGATTTGCATCACTATTTTGTGGTCTAATAAATTAATTTAGTCATTAAAAATATAAATAAGTAAAAATAACAATCTGAAACTACAAAGAAAGGAAGTAAGGATTTCAGGGAAGAAAGAAATGAGAGGGGGAATTTAATTTTATTTCTCTAATGATCAACAGATGGCAGTTTGAGGAACATGTTAATAATAGCAACAATGTGTTGATGATTATAGATAATGTATAGTAAAATGAGTAGCGGTTATACATGGATGCTTTTGTTTCATAAGGAATTCATACCATCTGTGATGTGTTAGAGTGGCAGAGTGGTACATGAAAGAGGATGAACACAAGCTGACAGAGCATTTTAAACTTTAGGGTAAACAGGAAAGGAGAGGTTCAACCGGGAGCTAAGAAAGGAGAGAAGATGACGTCACAGAAGATTTAAAGAAAAGACTCAAGACAAACACAAACCAAACAACCAGAGCAACAGATAGAGACAGCATTTCAGCAGCAATGAAAGGAAAGACAGTAGGGATCAAGAGTGACATTACATAGTGGTAAAGTGTCCATCCTCCAAGATGACCCCAACACAACTAAAAATAGCATCAAAATGCACAAGGCAGAAGTTTCCAGATGGATCCAGTGCAGTGACATTTTAGATCAGAATAAATAGACATAGTAGGAAGAAAAATAATCAAGCACATAGTAGAACTAAAACACTATAGATCAAAGTAGATATGGCAGATTCTCCATCCTCCTTCATACCACTGTAGAATATACAGTTTTTCAGCTCACATGGAATAGTCTGCAAGATGGCACTGTGTGAGTCATAAAAAAAAAAAAAACTTTAACAGATGTACACACACACGTAAATGGCTCATCCATCGGTCAAGAGCATATACTTCTCTTGCAGAGGACCTGAGTTGTGTTCCCAGCACCCATGTTGGGCAGCTCATAACTGCCTGTAACTTCAGCTAAGGTCCCTCTTCTGGCCTCCACAGGCACCTGTTCTTATGTGTATATATTACCACAACATATACACATAATGAAAATAGTTTAAGAAAAATATGTACATACATATATATGGTTATATAATTATACAATGACTAGTATCAAATCAATGTATGATTTAACTAGAAATCAGTAACAGATATATGGCTGGAAACCTCTAAATAATTGGAAGTTGAACAACATACCTTTAAATAGTATATGACAAGGGAAGAAATCTCAAAGGGGGAAAAAAACCTTCAAACTAAATATTACTTTATTAGAATTTGAAGGAAGTGGGAAATTTATTGTAAAAGGGACATTATATAACTTGCACACATTTGAAGAGGTAAAATATTACTTTAGGAAAATAGAAAAATCAAAATCAAAGGAAGTGGAAATAAATAAGATGAAAATCAGGAACTCAATAGAGGAAAATCAACAAAACCTAAATATGGTTCTTTCTGAATCATCAGTAAAATCACCATGCCTATTAACAAGTTAACTAATGAATGAAAAAGTGATTTACTTCTATTAGGAATAGGTGAGGAGAAATAGCCATAAATACAATAGACATAAATGAAGAGTGAAAGGATATTATGAATCCATATGTACCTACACATTTGACAGTTTAAGTACACTTATTAAAAGCCACAATCTGCAAAAATTCACAGAAGAAAGAACAAATGAACTAAATAGGTGAACAGAATGGAACTGGAATTAAGAAGCTTTCAAAACAGAAAGCACCAGCTCAGAGTGTGTGTGTGGGGGGATACTTGCAAGGGGATTCGATCAAACATTTAAGGAAGAAAGTATTCAAGTACTCTACAATGTCTTGCAGAGGACAGAGAGGAAGGGAATACAAACTCATTCTACAGAACTAACATTTCCCTCATACAAAACAAACAAACAAATAAACAACAAAAAGACAAAAACAAAAAGAAAAAAAGAAAAAGAAAAGAAGAAAACTAAAGACCAATATCTATCTCTTAGACATTATCAAATACAGCAATGTATAAGAAAGGTATATACTATGGCCAAGTATGATTTAAACTAGGTATTCATGGTGACTGCCACATTTGAAAATCAACTAATGTAATTTCATGTCTGTCACATTAAAAACATCTCAGTAAACTAGCAAGAAATGGGAGAATATCTTTAACTTGATAAAACTATAAACAAAAGAATAACTAATATACTTGATAGAAGGCAACTGGACGGTTTTCTAGCAGCATTAGGAACACAGGAAGGGCCTCTCCTCTTACCATAGGTATTGATATTGAATTAGAAGTTTTGGCTAACCAAAAGTTTGAAATACCCAAGAGTCACTTCGCAGCAACAGTAGTTCTGAGTGTGACGTCCCAAATGGAGGGCTTGGAGAAAGGACTGAAGGAGCTGAGGGAGTGTGCAACCCCAGGGAGGTAGCAACAGTGGCAACTGGCCTGACCCCCCGATACTTCTGGAGACCGATCCACCAACTAAAGAATACACATGGAGAGACCCATGGTGCTGGCCACAAATGTGGCAGAGGAGGGTCTTGTTATCCGTCAGGGGGAGGAGAGGCCCTTGGGCCTGAGGGTGTTAGATCCCCCAGTATAGGAGAATGACAAGGAGGAAAGACGAGAGTGGGTGGGTGGGTGGGTGGGAGGGTGGGTTGGAGAATATCCCCATATTGGCAGGGGGAAGGCAGAGGGTATGGGGAGGTTCCAAAGGGGAGATCTGAAACATTTGTAATGTAAATAAAATATGAAAAAAAAAAGAAGTTTTGGCTAAGATAAATATTTAAAAAATAAGGGGGGGGGTTGAGAGGTAGCTCAACAGTTAAGAGCACTGACTGCTCTTCTAGAGGACCCAGGTTCAACTCCTAGCACCCACATGGCAGCTCTGACACCTTGCACAGACTTACATGCAAGCAAAATACCACCAATTCCTATTAAGTAAAAGTAAAGAAAATATTAAAAATAAAAGGAATACAGATTAGGAAGGAAGAAGTATAACTATTTGCAGATCGCAGTAGCACCTATGCAGACATCATACAAGAATAATACATCGCAGTAGCACCTATGCAGACATCATACAAGAATAATACATCACAGTAGTACCTATGCAGACATCATACAAGAATAAAAT
Organism: Rhynchomys soricoides; assembly: GCA_019843965.1. Classification (NCBI taxonomy): domain Eukaryota; kingdom Metazoa; phylum Chordata; class Mammalia; order Rodentia; family Muridae; genus Rhynchomys; species Rhynchomys soricoides. The sequence goes on along the minus strand of JADRCH010000101.1, from coordinate 2,333,029 downwards.
ATTAGCTCTGAAAAACAAAACAGAACAATTCCCAACTCCCTGGAAATTAATATGGGAATATATCAAAGATATAAGTTCAATGAACAAAAGTCATTGTTTTCCTGGATCAATAATGGACAAGTGGTGTTTTAAATAAGAATATATCAACATCTATATTAGATCCTCCCCCAAATAAAATACTTAGGTGTCCATTTAATAAGATACATACAAGATCTGCTTGGAGGTAACTGCAAATCCTCCATGAAAGATATCAAACATTAACGGAACAGACTGGGAAACAACACATATTCAGGAGCAGGAACGTCCATTATTCCAAGAAAATGTTTCCTAACTTCATCTAAATAGAATCAATGCAATCCTAATAAAAATCCCTCAAAGTTACTTGCTGTATAAGGAAAACCACAGATTCCATATTTTATATGGAGAAGCAAAAGATTAATAAGGGCCAATGCAAGATTGAGGATGAACACTTACTGAAAGCTACAGTCATAATGACTACATAGTGCTAGTAGCATGGATGGGCTCATAGAATTATGGTCATCTGATTTCTAAAAGGAAGTAAAGACACAGAAAAGCTGAAAGTGTACATTCCTGAATGAAAGAAGCCAACCAGAAAAGGCTACACATGGTACAGTGGTTATCAACTACAAGACACCCTGGAGAAGGGAAAACATAGACAGCAAAGTTCACGATTGCCAGGGATTGTGGGAGATGGGGGAAGGACAGGCAAATTCAGAGCTCTTTCCAGTCATGAAAATACTTTTAAGATTTCACAATGGACCCCTGAGTTAGAAAAATAACTCTGTGTATGTGTTTCTTTTTATGTAGGACAGAAGACAACCTTGGGTATTGATCTTTGCCTTCCACGTTGTTTGTGACAGGGTCTCATTTGCTGATGTCTACCTAGACTAAGTGGCCTGAGAGCTTCCAGAGATCCTCTTGTCTCCATCTCCTATCACACTGTAGTGATGTGGGGATTGTAGATTTGCTGCTGTATGTAGCATTACATGGTTCTGGAAATCCAAACTTGGGTCTTGCATAGCAAGTGCCACAGAGCCATCTCTGCATTCTAGGACAAACATCTGATCAAACCCATAGCATAGGAAACAGTAACAGTAACACTGAACCCTAATGGATTCTGGGAACTTGGAGTGACAATAACGGGTCCCCACTGATGTTTCTTGGGTACGTAATATACCACTGATAACTGGGAAGGCTATGTGTTGTGAAGATATCAGGTGTTTGAGAAATCTTCATATCTCCTCTCAGTTCTGCTGTGGACTTCAGAGTGCTCGGAAATAAAGTGTATTAAAACAAATTAAACAAAAATAAAACTTCATGAATCAATGGTCATTATTTAGGAATTGCTGCAAATACTTCAGGAGATGATCTCCCTACCTTTATGACAAGGGTTAAGAGAATATTATTAGACTGAGATCCTTGAAGGCACTGAATAGGAACAGAAATGTTATCACAACAGGATACATCACCTTCTTGAAACTATATGTGTGCTTCTTTTTAAGGACAGGGCTTTATATGGCCATTGTAAGTGTTTATAATCACAGAAGAAATGGTTGAACAAAAAAGGCCAAAATGAGTAAGACCTGGCATCCCTTGTAATTGCGGCTCTGAAGAGGAATTACAGGCTTGTGTGGGTAATGTCCAAGTCATTTCTGAATTAAATCCAAATCTCCTGGCTGCTATTGGGACAACATCCTACGTGAACCAAAGGACACAGTCAGTCCCCTTTCAGCCAAGGACTAGCAGTCCTAGTCTCTGCCCTTCAAGAATCCTATAGTGTGGCTGGCAAAGGGCCAGGGGAAGGCCATGAACACAACCCAGGTGGGAGGGACTGTTAAATTTGTATAACTTCTTGTCTGCCAAGATGGATGTCAGGAGGGATCTGAAGCAAGCTTATAAAACCAGAGGTACAAAGACAGGATCAGCATGGGATGGTGAGACAGGCTATTAAAGCTATGGTTTGGGAATGAGGTTGTGTACTTGGTCTCCAGCTAGTGCCCCTAATTTAGGAGAGCATGATACTTTCAGGGTTGGGGTTTAAGTGGAAGAAGTGGGTCACTGGGGGCAAAGCTTGAGGATTAAAGGTTTGCTCTGATTGGAGCACCAGCTCTGTTTCATGGTTGGAGATTTGAGGAAGCCAAGCTGTAGGCTCTGCTACTCATGATCTAGGCCTTCCTAATGGATAGACTAAATTCCTGCTATTCCTTGAAGTGGATTGGCTCAGGTGTTCTGTCACAATGATCAAAAGGAACCAACAAAACATAATGTATTTTGGTGATTCATCAAGCACTGCTAAAGAAAAGATGGTTCACATAATCCTAACACTTCAGTTTTAAATTTTGAGACTAATAGCGTACATGACTTTTGAGTACAGGAATATACTATAAGGAGACCTCTGACACTGGAGTAGATGGTCAAAGGTCAAACTGAGCAGTTCTGCCTCTCAGATCTGCTTCCCAAGAATGTAATTAGGTATTAAGAAATATAATCTTCCAAATTGTTTAATGATTCAAGTTTTGGGCTGACAAATCACACAGCACCTAGACTATGGTAGACTCCCCATGGGTGCTAAATTATTTTCTGCACTTACTTGGCACTTGAGAAGTACAGCTCACTACTTGGTCTTGTAGACAAGAAAGCAAGTGCTCAAAATCTAGGAGAAACTTCGTTCTTTTCTCTGCTTGTACACTACTCACACTCCTCTCATAAACAAAATCTTATGCTTTTTCAAGATTTTGGGCTTGGTGTTTATTTACGTAAATGTGACAGATTCCCTGTTTCATATTCCCAAAGACTTTATTGCAATTCAACCAGTGATGAAGCTCCCTTACCAAATAGCTCATTTTCTAAAATAAATGTTCATGAACTAATATGTGCTTTTTAAACTATAGCCACTGAACTAACCAACCATTGATCTCATCCCATCATTAAGCAGTTCTTATGTCTTCAAGCACAGCACCTCAAGACACATCACCAAATGTCTTCTAAAATTGTGATGGGCTAATCTACTGCACTGGTCTGCTCTCAGAGTTTATTGTGTCATAGATGGTATGTTGTTTGGGCTTGTTTTTAGGTAGATGCCTTTTTACTCCCAGAGAGGGCTTCTTCTAGATGTCCACTGTTCACAATTATATGCTTAACAAGCCTTTTCAAGAATACAACCTGTGTAGCATAGCACCATGTATCAGATGAGGCAGACACTCAAGACACTTTGGTTCATAGAATTAGTCTTTTAGCTTGCAGATGTGCTACACAGTAGTCTACTACTTTGAGTCTCTTCACGTGCTCTTCATTTTCTAGATTTTTTCCCTCCAGGACCCAACTTTTCTTTCCGTTTCTTCTCTTTGTTCTTTCCCCCTCATCTCCATCACTCGTTTTTTAGTGGTGTGGAGCTAGCCATCTGTTGAAGGTTAAGAGAGATACATGTCGTAATCCGGTTCTCAGTAGCCTTGCTGAGACAGTAAGAAGGTATAAGGTAGCAGTGCCCAGCACCATCCTTGTTTTACTCTGTACTCTCTGTAATACTCATTAAGATGGATCTCTGTACTGTATGCTGTGTGGAAAGCAAGGATTTTACAATCATCAACTCATCTAACCCCGTGGCTCTCAGCCTGTGGATTGTGTCTCCTGTGGCCAACCTCTATCCCCAAAACAATTACATTATAAGTCAAAATGGCAGCAAAAATACAGTTATGGAGTAGTTCTGAAAATAATTTTGTAGTCGGGGGAGGTGTCACTGCCACATGAGGAACTGTATTAAAAGGTCACACTTTAGAAAGGTTGAGAACCACTGATTTAACTCTTCTTGTGATAACCCCATGAATTACTTCTAACTTTTAGATAAGAAAATGAGGTACAGTGGTAGTTACTGGCAGAGGCTGTATTCAAGCTCAGGGAGTCTGGCTCCAGAGTCTGAATGCCTGCCCTTACCAAGCCTTACTACCAGCTTCTGTGGGAAAAATATGAGATGCCCACAGAGACCACTGTAGCCTTCATGTTCTTTTCAATGAAAACGACAGTGCAGAGACAAGTGAACACAAACAAAAGCCAAAATGCACATGATCCACTGGATTTCTCTTTTAAAAACACACAGGGCTTAGATCTGGGAATAGCTGTAAGAGTCATAAAAGCCCCTCAGCAAGGTGTCAGGTGATAACCAACAGGCCTTTTCTAGAAATTTCTTCTTTTCTTGTTATCTCACCCAATCTGAACTGAAGCTTCCTTTTCTGCCTTTGCATGAATGCATTGCAGCATCCCTGAGCCTCAGACTCCTGAAATTCTGTCCTAGGATGCAGGCTGTTTCATTTTTCCATGGCCCCAGATTACAAGATGGTGTGTGCAATGTGGCACATGTCAGTTTGTCTCCTAACACAGTGCTGCTCTGCAGTCTCTGCCTTGGAGTCCGTCATGCCTTTTCATCCCAGGCAGCCTAAAATGGAATCTTGATCAAACCTGCTCCAGGCATTGCCATAGTTATATCGTTGACTTAGCAAAGCAGCAACGGCTACTTGGCAGTGGGCTTTCTGGAAGTTCTGGCGGTTCCAGCACAAGATGAATTGTACTTTCTTTTTAAAGAGACATAAGAACATGTCTGCATTAGTATTACAAAAGATGGTAGTTCCACAAGATGAATTGTACTTTCTTTTTAAAGAGACATAAGAACATGTCTGCATTAGTATTACAAAAGATGGTATGTGTTTTAAAATCTTTTTTATAGCACTCTTTGTTTTTTGAGGTAAAGTTTTAAAAGCTGAAAACTCTTCCCATCTGGGCAGAACGTTTTTTGTTCTTGAGCCTCTTTAAAAGTAGAACATCTTATTTATCAAGAAAGGACCTGGAGTTTCCTAAATAAGTCCTTTTATAGAGTAAAAACCAACTGTTCAAGGCTGGAGTTCAAATATGCTCGAAAGGGGAGGACACTCAAGAATCCAGCTACCACTTCAGCAATAAGCATAAAAAATATTAGCAGTCATTGATGTGGATGCCAAAGTTAAAATCACTGTATATTTTGGTCTCCTCAGAACTCTTCTGAACTCTTTTTGCTTTGAAAAGAAAAACTTATATAAAGAAACACAATGAATATTTATTTTTTTTTGGGGGGGGGAACCAAGAAGTCATATGTCAGATAAGATGTAATATGTCAGATATTCTGAGGAAGAATAACAAATAGTATTTGCTGCAAAATTTTAACTCAGTAGGATGACCAGGAAGACCAAATGAAACAATGAACCTTTGAGTCTATGGTAAGCCTTTGGCTCTTTTGGGATCCCTTTCTCCACAGACTGATTCTCTCCCTAAGAGAGAAAGGGATCCCAACAATGTCACATCATGAGATGTAAGGGAGCTCAGCCAGCTTCTCAGCCGCTTTTCATTACTTCCCAGATCCCTGACGAGTTGTTATAAACATTTGATGACCATAGACTGTATTTTCTTTTATTGCCTGTGAAGAGAAAGCATCTAGCTCTCTCTATGAGTAGAGGTATCTGCTAAGATGGTCGTCAGATAACTTTGAGGAACTTTATAGAATCTTCTGTGACTTTTGAGAACGCTCAGGTTTTGTGGAAGCTGATGGGAGGTGATGATGATGATGATGATGATGACGATGACGACGATGACGACGACGATCATTATTATTTTGAAACATGTCAGCCTCATTTATACTCAGCATTTTATTTACCAGAATATCAATCATTTCATCTATTATATTTGATGAAAATTCTGCTAGCCAAAGACTTCAATCTCAAAAGTAAATGCATTTTCATTGTTTCCTAAGTTGATTTTTTTTTTTGTTCTATATCTTCATGGCTCAAACCTTTCTTTTCTAAACATGGAGGGACGAATGTCTTTCATGACAAAGCAATAGAGAAACTGTAATGTAGAGTATTGTGAGCTACCTCCTCTCCTCCCTGCTCCCTGCCCCAAGTGTGCATAGTGAGTAGGGTTATTGCTCTTGTTAGGGTTTCTATTGCTGTGATGAAACACCATGATTAAAGCAACTTGGGGAGGAGAGGGGTTATTCAGCCTATACTTCAACATCATAGACCATCACTGAGGAAAGTCAGGAAAGGAACTCAAACAGGGCAGAAACATGGAGGCAGAAGCTGAGTCAGAGGCCATGGAAGGCTACTGCTTACTGGATTGCTTGCTCAGCCTTTTTCTTATTGCACCCAGGCCCACCAACCCAGGGAAGCTCTACTCACAATGGGCTGGGTCCTCCCCCATCAGTCACTAATTAAGAAAATGTCTTATAGGCATAGGGCTACAACTCAATCATAGAAGAATTTTCTCAAATGAGGCTCCCTCTGCTCTGATAACTATAACTTGTATTAAGTTGACAGAAACTTAGCCAGCACAATTGTCCTCTGAGCATTAAAATATACCAAAACGACTTTATTTATATCTCACTAATAAATTCACAATAAAGAGCAGTAACGCTGGCAATTTAAACAGAGACACAGAACATCACCTGAATTCTTCTTATATACAGACTTGAGACACATAGGCACTAAGTTACATGTTTGTTACTTTGGGTTAATTCTCACAATACTTCTGTGCTATGGGGTACTTTATAAGATTGTAGAGATGAGACAAAATAACCAGAGAAGCCAAGTAACTATCCAAGATTCTCATAGCAAGTAAAACAGCAGAGCAAAGAAGGAGGTAGAATCTTCCAGTACAACCAATTTCATTATTCCTTTTCTAGTCTTTCTAGATTTGATCATCCCAATTTGATCAGTTTCTGGGTGGTTAAGTAATATAGACACAGACCAATCTTTGTTGATCAGACTCTTCTGTCTTTCATTCTGATGAGACCTCTGTGAACTATTGAACAATGTAGAGGTTCTTTTAATGGAGTCAGGGAGGTTAGGATCCACTTTAGCTTGCTCCATGCCTAGGAATTTAGGCCTATTTCAACTAGCCAGCTACATACACTTCATTTCTCCTGACTCGTAATGGCAGTTAAGTGACTTCGTGTGAGGTACCAGCAGAATGTAAGACTTGTAGTGATCCCTTGGCTTTCTCAATTAAAATGGAATGAAGACACACCCCTATTTTTTTTTTTTTTTTGAGGCAGATTTTTAATCACACAGCCCCAGCTGGCCTGAAAGACACTATGCAGACTAAGCTGTCCTTAGGCTCATAGTGATCCTCCTGTCTGCATGGAGTGCTGAGATTTGAGGCTATGTTACCACATCTGGCAAGAGAGAGCCTTTTTCTCTTTGCTTTCATCTTTCCTGGAATGTGACTGTGATTGCTGGTAGCACAGCCAGGAGGGACACAGGTTGGGCCTGGATGCCAATGAATTCCTTGGGAAATGGTAGCTGGTGCTCCTGACACCAATGTCTGGCAGTTAATTCAAGATCAGCAACTGACTTCTAGACTCCTTTCAATTAGAAATAAGCAGACATTTCCTTGTGCCCTTGTGAATAGCAGAAGACACTTAATAAGACTGTGGCTGGAAAGTCAACAGAATAGAATGTCTGGTGCAAGAGAATGTTTTGATCACTGAATGATGTTGAAAATATCTCTGTCCGACTGGTGGCAAAACTCACCCTCTTGAAAGCAATAACATGTTTTCTTTAATTTGGATTCCTAAAACACACACACACACACAATTTTCTCGAGTATCTTAAATTTCAGAGTGAAAAATACTTTAAGGTATCATTAGCATTCTTAAATTCTTTCTTCAACTAGAAGTTTTCCTGAGTGTTGACACTATGCTGAGTTTTGTTCTGAATATGGGGCTTTGAAGTAAACAAGATTACACCTTTGCCCGAAGAAATTCAGTCTAATGGGCAACGACAACACAGTATAGATGTTTCTTAGTGAATAATGGAAGTACAACCTGATAAATCCAACAAGATGTAATGATGGATCAAAATTTAACATCCCCAGCTTGTTATGCCCGGCTTAGTGTCAGAGTGCACCACAGATGAGAGTTGCTCCTCCTTATCACTGGGCACCATGATGTCACAGCCCCAGACTGCATCTTGAGAGTATGTCACAGTAGCTTCTCTGGCCCAGCAAGGGATCACAATTCAAAATTCAAAGTAGGATTGTTACTAAATTTTTACTAAAGTAGACATCATAATAATCAGAGAGCATCTGTCTATATTCCATTAGGGAATAGAAAGGCATGAGAGAGGAGGGGACATCTGTCTGTCGGCCATTCTGAATAAAGAGGCAAAATGGGGTTCAAAGCCATTAAGAGAAACAGGGGGAATGGAAAGAAGGTTTCCGGGGAGCAACACAGTTTGGGAACGGAAGAGTTTTCAGAGTGTAGGACACCAGCAGATGAAACAAGGGCAGTTTTTGACTTTTTTCATACCACTGAACCACTTATCTGGCTCCTCTTCTTCCTTTAAATTGCTTCCTGCCAGGTGGTTGGGCAGAACAACGAGGAAAGCTACTAATATAATCTCCCATCGGTTACTAAGAAATAATTTCACCTGAATGCAACTTTGATGGTACCCTCAGGGGAAGCATGTGGGAGACCTTCTGCTCTGTCATCAGTAGGCATGATGGTGGTGGAGGTTGGCGACTTCTTCATTATCCATGCTAGCTAGTGTTTTTCAGAGTTGAGGACTGAACATGAGGCCTTGTGCTTCTAGGCAAGTGCTCTACCACTGTGCTAAATCCACCCCCATGCTAACTGCTGTGAGTTCAATGGTTCCCTTTATGTACAATCATCAGCCTGTCATTCCTCTGCTTTCTGGATATTTGATTCTGTTAGTCATTACCATATGCTGTCATTTCCTTCATTCTTCATAGCCTGTGGGCCGTACCCCCCAGCCAATAATCCTTAAATCCTGAAAGTCTTGACGACAAACACTTTTCCTGCGTATATCCTGCCCACAAGTTCAACCCACTTTTGTATTTTACTGAAATGATGTCTTGTACTTAATGAAGATTTATAGGAAGAAAACAAATCAGCCACACCACAATTTATGATGTATCCACCAGAGATTAGCAAAGGGTCACCAAATAACACAAATCTGCCATTAAAGACATTCTTCAGGAGCTCATTCGGATCTTGCCCCCACCAAGATGCACCCATTGAATATCAAGAGCAAAACACCATAGCAAGGAAGGTCAATTAGTCTGAAAATGTTGTAGGTTGGCTGTATTTGCTAATATGGTAGAATTTTCCACAGGCAGGGTTCAACATGTTTTAATATCGAGACTTTAAAGGTAGAAAAAGAGTGTGTTCCCAAACCTAAAGAGTATTTTGTAAAAGAAAAAAATCAGTACTTTTTTTTTTTTTTTTTAATTTTAAAAGGGAAAAGCCTCCTGGATTTGGAAAAAGAAAGAAATGTCTGAGTATAATCTCAACAGGAATAGGTGTGCCATTATGAAATGGTTCTGAGCCCTGGAGAGACAGAGCAATGGAGTTACTAAGTGATCTAGGGGGATCAGGGGCATCAACAACAAAGCCCATAGCAGAAAGTCCTGACCCCTTTTGGAACACAGCGCTTATGCAACTGTTCTACATGCTGAATAGGATGACAATCACATTTCCAAAATTCACATTTAAAGCAGAGAACATCTTGGGCTCATGTAGTCTATGAGGTCTAGCACTTTGATATTAATGTTCTTAGGTAACTCTGGGGCCAGACTGGACAGAGCAGACCCGATAGAACAGAGACATCAATGCTTGTGTCTGAGACCTTGGAGGTTGGACCTGGGAAGCTGCAGGCACTGGCCACACAGAACAGACTTTTGTCACTAATGGACCACCTATCATTGTCATTTTCCCAGGAGAGAACAGTATGACCACCAAAGTCCCCAGTGCTTCCTAATCAACCAACTGAACACAAAGAATCCAAAACATACACAGGCCAACCCACATAAAATATGTTCTTACGATTATTACCCCGAGGTGCTCTAGTTCACTTCAAATGGAGATGTATTGCAAAGAAGAGACTTAAATTCTGGGGAAATTTAACTTGCAAAGGGTTGGACTTTGACATCCGTCTAAGTACCAGCCCCATAGTCTGAGGATTTTTAGAAGAGTCAGATTAAGAAAATGTTCCCAAATGACTCACAGCTATCTGGAACCACCTCTCTCTCCCTCCACTCCTAACCTCTATTTAAAATTCACTTCACTCTCACTGTGAGCCACTCATCTGTATACGAGGGAGCCACTTGAGTTTTTCTTGAAGGTGTACGTTCTATTGTATTAACTTTTGTGTCATGAGTTTATTTTCTCCCTCCCACACTTCAGTGTCTACTGATACTTACATACATAGAGCCCAATAAGAGCAACAGCACTCTATTCTGACTACTGTTAATCTTTATCTAAGTGCTTTCTTCCAAGAAATTCTACTCTTAAGCAAGCAGATCATGGAGTTCTGTACTTGAAGAGTGAACATGGATCCTGAGAATATAGGTTACATAAAAAATTCTATACTGTTGAGTAGATTTTTTTTTTAAAAGGCATACTCTATTCTGGAGAGTCATAATATACAAAACCCTGGAAAGACGTATAAATAAGAGCCAATGTTATCATCCCACGTAACCCAGCCTCTCCTGGTGGTCGCTTGTCAGAATGCAGAATCCCTGGTCCCACTCTGCCATTGTTGAACAAGGATCCATCTTTAATAAGATTCATGCACGGATCAATGTGTAAAAAACAATGAAGAATCCTTGCACAGTGCAAAGAGCCTAGGTTGGAAACCAAATAGATCTACAGATCTACTACAATCTGAACTATACATTTTACGAACTTTTCCAAGAGATTATGCATTTTTTGTATTGAAATATATATATATATGTGTATATATATATATATATATATATATATATATACTGTATATTGATCATATCTACTCTCATTCCTCTTCAATTCTTTCTAGAACTTACCATCACATCTACTTCCCAACTTTATGTCTATGGGCAACCTACCAGTGACTATGTGTACATATGGGCAGTGCTAAATGGATTCAGTCAATTGTATATTTGTGTGTGTGTGTGTGTGTGTGTGTGTGTGTGTGTGTGTGTGTAGGCAGTTGGGGACAGGGAGCAATTGAGGGAACGAAGGGAGGAAGTGTGTAGGTTAAGAACTAATGTATTAAGTTTTCAAGAAAATAAATAAACAGTTTTAAAAATCAAAAACACTCAGTTTATTCATTTAATTTAAAACAAATAAACGACTATAAGCATATGTCCTGAACATACAGATTGCTCCAAGGCCTTTCCTATATGTCCTTCCATTTTTACATCAAATCAAATTGATAAACAGTAGGCTCTTTCCATGCAAAGCCAGTTTTGCTTGTGTAAGGGAAGACGTGGAGTTAATCTCTCATTACTCATCCAGTATTCTCAACATCAAAAGCTTCAGATTATTGACCTTTCAATATATATATATACCTATACATATATATATAGGTATATATATATATTCATTCTGTCTAATGTCACAGATTTCAAAATAAAGTCTGCATCGGAACATTCTACCTAAGATATTCTCTAAGTGTAGTAGATCATCTTTAAAATAGGGCCTGTGATGAGCATTTCCAGAATGCTATTAGTCTATGACTCTAGATGGGCCAAAGAATGGCCTGTTCTGATTGGGTAAGGCCAGGTGCCCCCTTCATCCTCACATTTGAGAAGCAGGTGGAAATTTGTAAATTTAAGGATTTTTTTCATAGCAGTAGTGCAAAATTCCTTTGGATTTCCCCAAGCCCATCTTCCATTTGACCATATCTCCCTATACCTACATCCCAGGCTAAATACATACCGTCAGAACAGCTACCAGGTCAATAGAACTCAGAGAGATTGGAATGACTCAGGTGGGAGCTTCCTCAAGACTCATCTTCTTGTTCATTTTCTTCCCACTTGCTTTCTTTGTTGTAGAAGATAAGACCATTCTTTGGGCTAAAGATACTTCCAATGCATATCAATTTACTAAGGCTGCTCAATTTCCCTACGTCCATTTTAAGGCTCTGTTAAACCTAATCATTCTTAAAGAGATAGGCAACCAATTACTAAAAGTTACATCATGGGGGGCAAACTGGCAGCAACAGTTGGAAGGCAATGAATTCTTATATTTGCCTTTATATTCCAGGTGCCCAAAGCCTGAGCATTGTGAGTACATTTCTTTTTCTTGGCATTGAATGGGATTATAGATATTTATAACATATTCAGGGATGGAGGCCAGAGAGAGTAAATGTTTCCATTTCACAGCATGTAGGACATTCAAAGCACTGTTCTAAGGCTGGAGATGTATGTTTCTCTAGCATCCATAAAGGCCTGCCTTCCAACTCCAGTACCACGAAAGTTTGGCTTGGTGGTGTCTGCCAAATCTCAGCCCTTGGGAGGTAGACACAAGAGCACCATAAGTTCAAGGTTATCACTAACTACATAATGAGTTTGAGGCTAGCCTGAGCTACATGACATCCTACATATAAACATTTTTAAAAAAGCAACACAAAGTAACAATCAAGATCATGCTGATATGCATTTTTCTAGTCAGGATTTTGTTGATTTTACAACTGTAGATGCATTGATATGTGCCTAGGCTATCCTGCTAATTAGCTACTTCACACAGAGCTCATTTACCCTAGGGCTATTCAATTTTATCATCTGTGAACTGGAATTAATATTTCAGAAGATAAGCATGACTTTTAAATTATATTTTATGTGCATGGCGCACCAAAAGCCAACAGAGCAATGTGAATACCAGGCACTGTTTCTAGCTGTTAGTACAGTACGCACCAGCCACTTACTGAACGTGAACACTCACCATGGTTTTTACTTACATACTCCAAGTGCCAAGGGCAATGCCTTTGTTTCAGCTAAAGTCACTAGGTGTTCCTTGTTTGCAGGTTTTCTTTGTTATGACACGCTAACTCCCATATATGTCCTTTGTTCTTGTAGGGGAAATGAAAAGACCGAAGGCAAAAAGAGGAAATAGGGTTTTCCTAGAGTCCCTGCTTGCAGCGTCTTAATAGCTTCCTCCTTAACCGATATTTTCTAACACTCTCAACAAATACGAATGGCCCTTGAAATGCCACAGAACTTCCAAAGCATTTTACAATCATGGCCATAAAAGAACAATTATTTTTGTCATTTTTACAAAGCGTCTTACAACCACAGAAAATTTCATTTTTGCCTCACCTTCTACTTAAAAGCCACAACATGTGGCTTAGTTTCCTTCTAAAATTTAATACCTTGTCGTTTTGTTTAATTTTACATGTTATTGGTCTCCGATTATCCCACTTGCTGAGGATATAATTAGGTCTAGTATTATATTTTGAGATCCTGACTCTCTTTAGACTTCGGTATTATCTGCAGATGGATTGAGCATCCTTGTTATCCTCTTGTCTCCTCAGTGCTGAAATAGTGCAAAATAAGTGCAAATATAGCCAATGCATTTAATTTGTCTTTAATATTAAACACAGGCAGCAATTCAAATGACCCTGCATGCTGCCCACACTTGGATCTGTGCCTGGCAGGATTTCAAAAGACCATATCGTGGGCATGTCAGTATATATTTTCACCCAAGAAGCTTCTAGTTTGATGAGAGGTACCTAGCACACATTAAGGAATATCATGATACAGAACAGCGACCTATTGTAATGTAGGAGGAAAAAAACTATAAAGTTGAGGATAGGATCATCACGGATTTTTCTGGAAGACAAGGTGTTCACCACCAGGCTTGTGAGAGTAAAAGAGAAGCAGAAGAAGAGAAAGGCAGGCAGGGGCCTGATTGTGTCACATCTGAGAGGAGGCAAGCTTTACCCCAAGAAAGAAACTGGATGGTCTTCAGTACAGGGACAATGAGCAATGCAGGACAATGATGCTCAGGAGAAAAGAATCTTAAGGACATCTTGATCTACTTTACAGAGCATTTCCATATCAAAACTTGCAGAAAAGATCTCCAAACAAGTTCTTGTTGAACTGAAGCCATTAAGTTCTGAGTTCTTTGAGGCTGTGATCAGAGCTAGCAGGGAAGACTAAAAGAGGAGACAGAGCTGAAGGGGCATATTCCAAAACTCTGTAGGTAAAAATGGTTAGTTGTACCTGTATGGGGAAATTTCCCTGAGTCCAGGGATGGGGTTTCAGGAGAAAACAGCAAGAGCTAGCCAGACAGCAAGGGCTTGACAAATGGTGTGTCTGCTCCAGATTCTGTATGATATGCCTCGGTATCAGGAACAGATCCTGACACACTAAGTGTATTTTGGTCTTTCCTATGACACCTTAAAAAGAAACCTGGAAAAAACTGGAGCCCAAAACAATTATATATGTATATGTATATACACATATAGCAACGATATATAATATATATATGCATATATAGCAATGATATATACACACATATATCTCAATTTATATATATATGAATATATATATATGAATATATATATATATGAATATATATATATATATGAATATAGAAAATTCAGTACTAGTATAGGATCTAATGACTTAAGCTATCCAGAATTAGGTCAGAAAGAAAAACCTTAGGCATGTAAATGAGAAGGAAAATCTACAATAAGAAGAAAATAAATCCCTGTCAGTGGATCCAGCCATGATAAAGATTAAATGTCACCAGCAGAGGCAGACATCCAAGGAGCTCTTTCTTCTCACCACCTACTGATAGAGCAGCTGCTTTCCTGAACTGAACTGGAAAAGGTAAAGAAAAGCACAACTGTGATAAAGATAATTTATAATGTATAAAAGCAATCAAATAAAAACTTGCAGAGTTGAAATATTCATTTTTGAAGCAAAAGAATATACCGTTTGAGATCAAAAGTATATTTGAAATGAGCTGTAGAAGAAAACATGCACAAAGATAGAGTTATCAATGATCTAAATGAAAGCAGAGACTCTAAAGATTGGGGTAAGGGAAAAGCATTGGCGAGCAGAAAGGTACAAGAGATAGCTGAACCCTATTGGAAACTCCAAGGGAAGAGAGAGAAGTGAGGGAGGGAAGAGTGAAACCAGCATAGCTATCCAAGAATGGTGACAACCAGCATGTGCAGTCTCAAAAAGCTTGATGTATGCCAACCATAAGACACACTTAGACATGACACCAAGGAATTCCATAGCCAAGTTGTTTGAAGCCAGCGACAAAGATAAAATCTTAAAGACAGCTAGGGGTGTGAAACTACAAGTTATAGACAGAGACCTAAAGGTCAGGGGGAACAGGCATCACTGGCCAGAGACACTGCAAACCACATGTCAACAGATTAACATCATCAGTCAGTGGAATAGTTCTTCAGTTAAACTAGAATTCAGAGCCAAACAAAGCATCTTGTAACGACGAAGATAAACTAAGGGAAGGTTATAGGGAGAGGGGATGGTGTGGGGAAATTATGCAAGGTAGGAAAAGGAGCAGCAAACCCAGAAACCAGATATAGAAGGAGATACATGCTGGGGGGGGGAGGGGAGGCAAGAAAGCAGCAGACCAGCAAGGCTCTTGGCCGCTATGGTACTCAAAAAGCATTAGCTTTACAGTTCAGGAAAGTGCTGGCCACAAGAGTGTTAGGGTCCAAGTTGAATCCTTTAGAACTGACAGAAACAAGCCACGTGAGATGGTGTTAATAACTCTTGTGTTGGAGAGGTGGACACATAAGATTCCTTGGGGGTTTGCTGGCCAGCTAGCTTAGCCCAAGGTTCAATAAGAAATCCAGTCTCAAAAAATAAAGACACTTGATGTTAGCTTCTGGTCTCCACATGCACCTGCATGCAGACAAGAACACACACACACAATCATACACACACACATAATCACACATACACACACACATACACAAACACACACACAATCACACACACACGTACACACACACGTACACACACACGTACACACACACGTACACACACATACACAAACACACACACAATCACACACACGTACACACACATACACAAACCCACACACAATCACACACACACGTACACACATATACACAAACACACACACACACATTTTCCGGCAAAGTAGAGTTTCGGGTGACAGTTCTAAAGTGGATGACATGATACAAAGCATTTAGAAGCTTTGTTTTGGATAAATAATGGAGACCCCAGTAACGATACCAATTTTGGTCAAAGGTATAATTGTAAAATCTAAAAATATATCATATATGTATATATATTTAACAATAATTAATGAGGAAAGAAGCCACGGGTTTGAAAGAGAGCAAGAAGGGGTATATGGGAGGGTTGGGGGGGGAAGGGTAGGAGGAAATGATGTAATTAAATCTCAAAGATAAAAGATATTAAAAGTGTCATGTAAGCATATTAACAGGTATTAAAGGATGCAACTTAGAGGGCAATTGTAAATGATTATCTGGCCCCTGTCTGGATGATTTAAAAAATTATATGCTCACCTCTCTATGAATACAGCACTCAGAATTTTATTTCTGCATGAAGTCTACACTTGTTTGTCTCCCTCCTGGGATGTGTACACATGGCCCAAACACAACATGGCCAGCCTTTTTCCAGTTTCAAAAATCTCTTAATTTTATGTTTGTTTCAAAACAAAATGTAAACTAACCACACTATTTGTTGTCGACTAGTTTTATACGCTGATCAAGAATAAGTCAAGACTTCTAAACAACATGGTGGGCCATCTCCATCTCGTCTAATGCGAAGGCTGGGCCAGCTGCAGCTTGTGTTTTGTGGTCTGTGCCTGGGATTTATCTGGCATACTCACAACCTATTACTTCTTCTGCTTCATCTCTTTTTTATAAAAGTAGCTCCACCATCCACACTCATCTTCCTTCCCACTTGATAAGTGACTATAAAGTGAAATCCTACGTAAAACTAAACAGATGATATACAAAATAACATGCTTCATTTGGAGTTAAAAGTCAGCCCAAGGTGTCTCTGCATGTTTTAAAACATTTCCTCTCTGCTAGAGTATGTGAGTATGCTGGATAAGCCCTTTTGACAAAGCATGGTGTTCTGGATGAATCTGTTCCTGTTCTGATGAAGCCTTCACCCCCTGTCCCTTCCCTTAGCTTCATGATTTAGGTGTGGCACCACTTAATAAATCTGAGAGCTTCCATTAGACAGTGTGAAGAAACCTTAGATTTGAGAGTTAGGTACTTGACTATGAGACATTCTGTGTTGTTATTTCCCTTACTTCTTGGACAAGGTGCTTCAGGCTCTGCCCTTGCCAATGTAAGCTCTTGAACAGGCAGAACACAAGTACACAAGGGTCAGGAGATACAATACAATACAATCTTCATTTTATTTTGAGAAATCCAAGCTCTAGGACATGCATACCTATGATATAATATAAAGTTTTACACGTTAGAAAAATCAGTCTCTCTCTCTCTCTCTCTCTCTCTCTCTCTCTCTCTCTCTCTTTCTCTCTGTGTGTGTGTGTGGGGGCACGCACTTACGTGCTATAGTGCACATGAGGGCACCCTGGGATATTGGCGCTTAAGTGCCTAGCCTCACAGAAACTTGAAGTGCCAGGGTCGGAGATACCCAAGGGGGCCCCCACCTGCTCAGAGGAGAAAGAAGGGGGATTAGAAGAGGATTGTGGGAGGGGATGGGGATGACCGGAAGCTGGGCAGTGAGTGGGATGTAAAGCAAATAAGTAAAAATAAATGAACAAAAGTTAGTAAATAAATAGAAGAGGTCTCCAGTTCACTTCTGCGTACACCAGGCTAGCTGGTCTACTAGCTTCTGGGGATTCTCTGGTCTCTGCCTTCTGTCTGGATGTAGAGAACTGGGGTCACAGACCAGCGTTATCACACTGGCTTTACATGGGTCCTGGGGACCAGAACTCAGTTCCTCGTATGTTCACGACAATCACTTTTCCCATTGAGCCACCTTCCCAACCGAAACTGTACATTTTCTTTATTTTTACCAATCACTAATAACTTACCAAGTTTTTTCCTATAAAATAATCACATGGAACTGTAAAGTAAAAAGGAATTTTTTTCCTTGGAAAAATTCTTTTAATAGACATGTCAATTTAAAGCAGAATCGCTTTTAATAGATGAGCTAATTTTAAAAACATGAATGTTGAGACATTTAACAATTTTGGTTCACTAAAAAATTATGAAGCATGAAGACAACTCCTAAAATGTTAGATAAAAATGGAATAATTTACATATATGTTATTTCCATCTTCATATTCCCAAAGGCTTCTGCCAACAATTTTCATGTAAATGCACTGCATCTCCCACAATGCCACCATAACCTTTTGTTTGGCTGGGAGGGGGCTCATGACTAACCAGTCACTGACTCCTCAAACTCTGCATTTGCTAAGATGTACAGCATGTAGGCCCAGAGTGAGATCCTGCCAGGAACATGAAGGGGAACAAAGTATGCCTTCTGCCTGCCTCTTAGCACACAACTGTTCAATGTACTGAATAGAGAGGCTGGGGGACGGCTCTCTGGATAAGGGTGTTGTCTGCACAAACACGAGGACCTGACCTTGAATCCCTGCCACCCATGCAAAAGCCACACAGGGACCCTTGTGCACCTGTGACCCTAGTGCTGTGAGGGCTGGGGACAGGTGGATTTTGGGGCACACCAGTTGGCAGCCTAGCTCTGGGTTCAGTCAGAGTCCTTGTCTGAAGGACATGGGGACAAGAGCCATAGAATAGGGCATTCAACACCCTTCTATGGACCCACATATCAGTATACACACCCCCTCTCCAACATACACTCCATATACTGAATATAAAAGGCTATTTAAATGTACTTTTTTTGGTCAAGGCAAGCCTTTCCCATCTTCCTCCCCTCAATAGCAGACTGAAATTAAATCTGAATATTTGGCTACCTAAAAAAGACAAAAGTACATTTTACAAAACACTAAAATTCTCATAACAAACTTGAATTTTCTATATAGTTATCACACACCATTTGGATAAGATGTATTAGAAATTTTTAGGTAATTTACTGAATTTAGTTAGAGCCTAAAGCTGGATTGGTGACAGGAAAGAGAAAGGGTTCACAATTAACACATTTTTCTTGAGTGTACCATGGTCAACCCCAGGCCTTCAAGCTGTGTGGGGAACACTCAGGTGGTATTTCTAGAACAAAGCACTCAGATCTAGTGCCACTTAGCTGGGCAGTGGGGGGATGACTTCATTTGACTTGGGTGTCTTAACCACACACATGATGTTTGCAGTTGAAAGACTGCATTTAACCTGAAGTCCCCTGACAGGAGAGGGCCATATTGACACATCTTTATACCTCTGAGATAAAGCCCTTATGTCTCTGCTACTTTATGGCTTTTGCCTAGTTCATGGGGCCGGTTGACAGAGAATCAGTGCTCAACATTCACTTACCCAATGCTTATTGAGCACAAGCACAAGATTTAAATGATTTGCTTAAACTGAATTTCTGTCCCATAAAGTCACTGGCAGGTGCATGAAAATACATGCACACCTACATCAATCATTCTTAATACGGTCTGATGAGTTCTTTACAGTTATTCTAAGACAAACTCTATGTACCACAGGGCAACGCACTATACATTCATTAGTATGAGAGGATGGGACAAGGGCAGCAAATAGCTCTGTCTTTCAACATGTCACTTCTTGAATGAATAACTAAGTGATATTTGGGATAAGCATTAACTTGAAGCCGCTTCATGGATGAAGGGCATAAATACAAATGAGAAACAGGTCCAAAAATCTTCAGCACCACCGCCTTCATATTCTGAAAGTCTTTTACACATAATATTTACAGTATCATCTGTCATGTAAGGAAAAAAAAGGCACTTTCCTTGTCAAACAATAAATAGAAGGCCACAGCAAGATGTCTGGTTTGTTTTGGATTTCATTAAATAGACCGTACTTCATGACATACTGATTATGAGTCATTGGTCTGATGCAGAAAAACCCAAATGATAACCTATAGCTCAGAATTCCCTCATAGGTAAAATATAAGCAGCCTGAAAAAAATATTTCTGGGCAAGGTGATTATGCAAAAATATACAGAATTATTATGCAAAAATATACAGAATTATTATGCAAAAATATACAAGAAGCCTGGGAATGAGTAAGATGAGAGAAGGCAGTCTCAAGTAGGGAGAATGGTTCATCTAAGCTGCAAATCCTGGGTATCGGGATTCAGTTGTAGCTTAAAAATGCACATAGAAAATGGTCCAGCATCAATTCTGCCTCCACCAGCTTTTGCAGCTGTAGCATCCAGGTAATCCCCTGGACATTTCCTTTGTTTATTACTATTTTGGTAGCTATGAATTCTTCCTAATAGACAATGGATATTACTGCACACAAATGTTCCAGTCTGTATAAACATCTTAGTGTTCTGTATTTTCTGCTGTCAACACTACTCAGCTTTCTCTGAGAACAACTGGCCAGTAAAAGCCTCCATAAACTCAAACATAATTATATTAAACAGAATTATTAATTAAGAGGTAACATTCAGCTTGAGCCCAAACTGTTATGCAATGGGCACTTTCCTTTCTGGTCTCCGTGTTGTGTTTTCAGTTCATGTCCTCACCCCAGCACCTATCCTCTGCAGATATCCAGAGCAATCCGGGCTTGAACCATGAAGCAACCTAACTGTGAAAACCAGTCATTGCAGATTTAAATGGAAGTAATAAAGCTGCCTCATTTGACACATCATCAAAATGTCAGTAGACCAGAATGAAATATATCACTGTGAGAAAGGTCAAGAAGTCACCTGGCTTGAATTGTTCCAAGTTCTAAGGTGGTTTTCTGACATTAATTTCAGCCATAACTGCCTTATCCATCCAATTGTTTGTTTTGAATAAGATATTCTAAACAAGTGCTATTTGGGTTTCAGAAGCTATCAATCTCACAATTAACACAACTATAAAACACCCCAGAGTTAGAACAACCATACCAAGTGTGCTATACCCTTACCTGGATTCCTGCAGTGGTGACTAGCTGTCCCATGTAGCTTGGAACAAACACAGAGTCAAGAGTTTCTTAGTTGGCTGGTGCCTCTGCATATAGTGTCCTGGCCCTAGGCTGTTACAATACAGATCTTATCTTCAAGTAAATGTTTGGTGTGTGAGTGTGTGTGTGTGAGTGTGTGTGTGTGTGTGTGTGTGTGTGTGTGTCTGTCTGTCTTTGTGTGCATGTGGGGGCCAGAGGTCAACCTCATGTGTCATTCCATAGGAGCCATTTTTTTTTTTTTTTTTTTTTGAGGCAAGGTCTCTTAGGTCCTGCAGCTTGCTGATTTGGTTATACTTGCTGATCAGGAAGCTCAAGAGATCTGTAGATCTGTTTATATCTACTTCCTCATTGTCAGGAACTTTTATGTGGGTCCTGAGGACTGAACTCAGATCTGCTTGTACTGCATGTACCTTGTTGAGCTATCTCCCCGTCTGTCTGTCTGTCTATCTATCTATCTATCTATTCATCCATCCATCCATCATTTATCTACCTATTTATCATCTATCTTCCTATATATCCTCCATCCACCATCTATCTTCCTATCTATCTATCTATCTATCTATCTATCTATTATTTATCATCTATGTATCATCTATCTATATATCTATTGTCTATCTATCATCTACCTTCATCTATCTATCTATCTATCTATCTATCTATCTATCTATCTATCTATC
>JADRCH010000101.1:2273813-2311457 GCA_019843965.1 Rhynchomys soricoides | reverse complement strand
ATCTATCTATCTATCTATCTATCTATCTATCTATCTATCTATCTATCTATCTATTATCTATAGTGTGTGTTGGTACCACATGTGAGAGCCATGGTAGAAGACAGAGGACGACTTATGACAGTGGGTTTTCCTCTACCTCATGGGTTCTGAGAAATGAACTCAGCTCACCAGTTTTGGTGACAAGTACCTTTCAGCAGATGAGCCATCTCACTGGGCCCACATCAGTTTTTAATTTGCACTTTTCTTCATTAGGTTCTGGATATTCTCCTGCCCCTGTGGTCAACTTGAAGTTGCCAGTCTCTGATGCCCTTTCTCTATTTTGAGATAGAAAACTAGATAGTAAACATGTTAGAAGTGAACATATATTAAGAACAAAGACACTATAAGAATTTTTAGTGAATATACATTAAGAACAAAGACACTATAAGAATTGGAAGGCTTTTCATTTTTAGCATAAAAATCAGAGGTCTGGTTGCTTGGGGCTAGGTCTTTCAAGGTAGTTGAGGTTCATAAGTAAATCACTTCCGGGTAAGTAAAGCTTTACTGTGTTGCTGAAGTAAAACACATACCTGGGAGCTGGCATTGTGAAGGTAAAGAAAATATTTAAAAACCATGATCACAGCATCCATGGTAGGTTGGAAGCAGACTTCATTTCAATATAGAAAAGAGAGATATAAGGAATGATTCATTGGGTAAAGTGCTTGCAATGGGATTATAGATCCTCAGCACCTCTGTAAATGCCAGGTGGGCGTGGTGTCCTGGACTGTAATTTCAGCACTCAGGAGGCAAAGGCAGCAGTCTCTCGAGCAAGCTAGCTTATGAGGCCAGCTAGCATCAGTGAGATCAGTGAGCTCTAAATCCAGTGAGAGACCCTGCATCAATATGGAAGGTGGAAGAGGGATTAAATAAGACATTGATATAAACTTCTGGTCTCCAAAGATGCATGAACACACACACACACACACACACACACACACACACACACACACCACACACTTGAGACTATAAGAGCCAGATGGTCAAGAAGTTTGCTGTAAGACTGTCTCCTAGTAATGTCAGAAGTTATATCTATAGAGTCTCACTTGTGTGCTCATACACATTCAGGCATGCATACAACACACACACACATACACACACACACACACACACACACACAAGCACCATCTATAAACTTTAACCTGGTCCAAAATATTGGCAAGGTATTGGTTGGACTCTATGTTAAGAGAACAAAGGAAGGATAAATCTTGTTCAAATTAAAAAGAATTCTCCCTCAATAAAACAGGAACGCTCCTGTAAGCTTTGCTGGAACAGAAAAGTCCCTTAATCCAATGCTTAATCCCTTTAAGACAGAACAGCACAGCCCTGGCTCTGTAGGCTTGAAATTCATTAATGATCTTTGCATGGGCATTAGATTGGGCATTCTTTTCCACCATCAGATAACTTATGGAAGAGCATCCTTCCTTCTACTTCTGTATCATTCACACATTTGAAAAGACCATTGCCTGGGTAAGGGAATGAGGGAGATACATAGAGGGCGATAGCAGGGTACACACAATCTGTTTGGGGGAATAGAATAGAGGGGTCTTTAATTAGGGGGGTGAGGGAGATTAGTACAGGAAGAGGATAAAACAACAGTAAGGATGCCTGAAAAGTCACAAGGGGTCAATGATTAATTAGCTACCATAAAATCTCCATAATACATGTACGTTGGCATATAAATATACATATACAATTTAAATGAAATGTTCACATCTCAGCTGACAATGTTCCGTCCAAGAGTCAAAGACCACCTAACAAAATGTTCAACACTAGAAATGAGAAGCCCCCTTTTGAGTTATTAGTTGTCCAAGAGATTATAGGCTCTTGCTATTGTACTTGGTTGCTTCTGAGAGACAGAAGTAAGTCCCTATTGTTGAAGACACCATGCACTTCAGACACAGAGCCCAGAGGATCCTGGGCTGGAATTGATTTGAATGCTTCCCCCAGGACAGTTTTTATGGTACTGAAAAGCACCTTCCAAAGGAGGGAAGCAACCATCAGTTCTACCCAGCTATGATATCTATGAACCACAATCATCATGGCCCAATAACCTTAAGGGTACAGTAGTGGCAACCATTCCTTATGGTGACAAACACCTCTCTAATTGGACGTGAATTCCACTTGGCAAGAGGGAAACCACTATTGCCTAGTATTGAAAATCTAACCAACTCTCCAGGGCTAGTGAAGTCACAGTTTAGGAGAACCTACAACCACCACTTTACTAAAGTAGCATAAGTCCTGACTACATTCTAAATATTTGTCCTTTTACCAACAGATTAGTGTAGTTCTCACTCTTCATCAAGGAAACTTTTTTCTCAACAGACAGAGACCATTACAGAAAGTCATTACCGATCAAAAAGAAGAGTTATAGAGCTCAGTCTTAAATGATACATTCACAAAACAAACTCCATACATATGTCTTAGGGAATATTGCAGACAAGGGGGTGGAAGGATGGTAGGAGCCAGATAGAGGATCAGGAGGTTTGCTGTGAGATTGAGTCTCCTAGTAATGTCAGAAGCTACACCCATAAAGTCTTACCAACATGTCTGCCTAAATAGGAGCTGAGCAAGGACAACGATAATAGAAATTGCCAAAGTGGATGGGGGAAAAACACACAAGATCTCAACCCTACATCAAGAACTAGAGGCAGCTAAGGAATGCTCAAAGTGAAAGAAATAGCTTATCCAATGAAGAACACACCAACTGGATATCTAAAATTAAATGGTCGGCCCTGAAAACATACAGACAAGTAATATCTTAGTCAGGGTTTCTATTCCTGCACAAACATCATGACCAAGAAGCAAGTCGGGGAGGAAAGGCTTTATTCGGCTTACTCTTCCACATTGCTGTTCATCACTAAAGGAAGTCAGGACTGGAACTCAAGCAGGTCAGAAAGCAGGAGCTGATGCAGAGGCCATGGAGGGATGTTCCTTACTGGCTTGCTTGCTTCTCCTGGCTTGCTCAGCTTGCTTTCTTATAGAACCCAAGACTACCAGCCTACAGATGGTACCACTCACAAGGGCCCCTCCCCCCTTGATCACTAATTGAGAAAATGCCTTACAGGTGGATCTCATGGAGAAACTCCTTTCTCTGTGATAACTCCAGCTTGTGTCAAGTTGGCACAAAACCATCCAGTACAAACATTATACTGACGGAGGAGGTTATTTTTAGGACTATATATGTATACACATATATGCATGTAACAATAACTAATGAAAAACAGGCGTGAATTTGAAATAGCAAGAAGGAGCATATGGGAGGGTTTGGAGAGAAGAAAGGGAAGGGGGTGGGGAAATTATGTAATTACATAATAATCCAAAATAATAAAATAAACAAAACAATTGAAAGAGAAGTGGTAATATTTAAATGTCCACAGAAATCATCACCATCACTATCTCTCCAACAAAACTGCTGGTTAAAAGCTGTAAACACTAAGAAAAACTTTATCAGGCATGTTCCTAGTCAAGATGCAGATGGTAGAGTTTGAGTTATTTATTCAGGTGGAACACTCTCTGTCCTCAGAGATGTTTCCTCTTGCTAAGCCACGACAGTTCCAAGATGGTGGTTTGGTGCTCTTGGTCTAAAACTGGGGAACAAGCCTGCATTTGTCTCTGTTCTTGAAGTTCCTATAGGATACCTTCCTTGTCACTCCGGTTTGCATCCCTACAGGGCTAAGCACAGCATTTGATGGAAGTAAATATTGAAAGATCAAATGTACCGTGCAACCAAATGGGTATGCGCCACACATGATGATGCTCTGAAAGTCAACAAAGGAAACTGTCTACTTGAGTGACTATTACATGCCTTTGTCTCTCCCATTAAAATAAGCTATCTCAACTAGTGCGCCTGCAGAGGCCAGAAGAGGGCATCAGATCGCTTGGAGCTTGAAATAAGAATTGTTATGAGACATCATGTGGGTGCTGGGAATCCATCCTGGGTCCCCTAAGAGAGCAACAAATGCTCTTCATCACAGAGCCAACTTTCCAGCTACAGTTTAATTTCCTACACATTTCCTGCCACAGTGTTCTGCCTTGTAGGAGCCCAAAGGTAACAGGGCCAATTAAATATAGATTAAAATCTTTGAAACTTGGAGCCAAGATGAACCTTTCTCTTTTATAAGTTGATTTTGTCATGTATTTTGTCACAGTAGCAGAAAGCTAACCAATACAGTTTTATAATGTAGTTATTTCAAATCCTGTACTGGCTAAAAGAAGAATTAAAACCTTTGCCTTTTTGAGAGTAATACGGATAAAGGAATGCATACTCAGATTTTCACATTTATGTTACTAGTTTATAAACAAAGCTAACATTTCATTCTAACTTTTTCTCTGTGATTTTTTTAAAAAAATGTTTACTTTTTAAAGGTTACATTTTTATGTGTATGGATGTTTTGCTGCATGTACGTCTGTGCACCATGTGCATGTAGTGCATGTAGGAGAGGGTGTCAGTTCCTCTACAGCTGGACTTACAGGTGGTTGTGAGCTGTAAGGTGGGTGCTGGAACCAAACTCGGGTCCTTTGCAAGGGTACCAAGTATTCTTAACTGCTGAGCCATTGCTCTAGCTCCTCTCTCTCTGACATGACATGAATTCTACACAACCAAATGAAAAAACAATACTTGAAATAATGTAATTATTAGAAACATGTAAGATCATTTAATATTACTAAGCCAGTATATAATTAAAATATCAGTTTTAAGAAATATTGGAGCAAGTAGATAAATTTGGCACGTGTGTGCCATAACCTGATGTAGCATCATGGCATTATCATGGCATTTGTAAAACAGAACAAAGAGCACATTCACGTAGTCTTTTTTTTTTTTTATAGGCATTAGGTTTAATTGGGGAGGATTTTTTAAAGCAAGAAAGTATTTTGTCAACAGGTGCTATCTAACTTTATAACTGTGAGAACTGGAGACATCTTATAAACTGTTTATTCCCACGGCCTCATAAGAGGAAAACCACAAAAGTATAAACTGCAGCCAGGCTTGTAAATTCTAAAGTCAGCGATTTCTTGAGCTCGGTTCATGTTTTTAGCAATCACTCAAATACCTGGACTGCCTAAAGATGTTCCTTTTCCCAGCCTGCCTTGCAACTGTCAGTGGTTTTGTGACTATGATTTTCTCTCATACCATCTCAGTGGATGTGACAGGTGGTCCTTTCCTGCCTGGCCACAGAGATCCTACCTTTGCTTCTTAGTAATCCTTTCCCATGGTAGCAGTCAGTGACCTTGAGAAGGGCAAGACGCTCCTGAGCAATCTGGAGTAAACACCAGGAAGCATTAGGGGAGTGCTACACAATCATCTATTCCTGGGGCTAGCAAGCTCTAAGGTTTTCTTTCCTTCTCCACCCCAACCCCCTTTTTATCTAATGCACAGCCTTATTGAACTCTGTGGCAAAGTAACTTGATTTTTTTGTCACTATCTTTAAAACAGTGTTATTAATTTCTCCACTCTTTACACACTCAGCCTGTTTTTCCTTTAGTCTTAACACCTCACCTGAATCATGTTACCTATCCACAATAGGTGGATAATTCTGCCATGAAGCAGAATTATGGTGGTCCCTGATTTATAGAAGAAAAAAACCTGTATAAAATGCACCTGGGATCCCAGGTTCCTGACCTAGAGCCTCTGTTTAGGATCTTTGATCTCAACTAATTCTTTGCTTCTCTGGAGTCACAGAACCTACTAGAAGTGCACCTCAAATTTTATGAATGAAATCACCTTAATACAAACCAAGCCAGCAATATCAATTTTATTTAGATGAGCAATGTCTGCCTGCCTTACTCTCAACAGGATGAGCCAGTTTGAGATGATACATAAGTTGCAGATTTGCATTGCAAATATTAAACTGCATAAATTTACTGAGTTCTTGGCACATTTAGCCCAGAAATCTGGTCCATATTTTCCTATAGAGGTTGCATTTGGTACAAAGCAATAAACAGCACTCCAGTGGTTATTCCTTCCAGGACTAATCAAATTATTTCATACACTTTGGTGTCGGTAGGAAATTCCCTCAGGAGCCCATTTATTATTTGTTAAGGGTACAATGAAAGCAAATAATTTCTACAAATGTTTTCTGGATAGCAACGATATAAATTCTTTGGGTGAGATGGGTTCTGCATGCAAATGGTATTTGCAGATAGGCTAACGGAACCAACACAAGCTGCCTGAAGAAGACTTCTCTAAAAAAAATCTAAATAAATTGTCAACACACATCTGATTGCATGAATGGATATTGCGGGTGACCTCCTGGAGGGCTTATTCTTTGTTGTTCTCAAATGAAGATTTTATTTTGCTACTATTATAGACATTTATGCACTTTTCCCTCATCTTTGTATCTGCCCATACATTTTTCCATTATAACCCTGCAGAACTTCGTTAAGTCCTCTGTTAGTCAGCCC
Organism: Rhynchomys soricoides; assembly: GCA_019843965.1. NCBI lineage: Eukaryota > Metazoa > Chordata > Mammalia > Rodentia > Muridae > Rhynchomys > Rhynchomys soricoides. Next base: position 2,305,016 of record JADRCH010000101.1, on the reverse strand, counting down.
CTCCAAATCTCATGAGTAACACATGCAAAGACACTCAAAGGAGTATGTTGTGGGGGGGCTGCTTCGAGAGCAAAAAGAGGAGGTGCTCTATACTAGGGTCAACCTAAGACACAACCTGATTTAGTAGAACAAATAAGAAATCTATTAACCACCACACAGTCTATAAGAGGTTAGATATGTGTGTGTTGCTGATAAATCCAGAACCTCAGGTATGCTAGGTATATGTACTATTACTAAGCTACACCTGCCAGTTCCTAAATGGCAGCTCTAGTGTTTTCACATCTCTCTTAAGTGAAAATCAAATGCACACCAATAATCTGTGACATTTACACAGCTCTTCATGACTCAAGTGCCTTCTAATTATCCAGCCACACTAATTTCTCCAGGGCCTAAGTTGACCATATTATAAGTTGAGGTTGAAATATCCTCCTTAAGTTTTAATTTGTACATAATAGAAATTCGGTTATTATTATTATTATTATTATTATTATTATTATTATTATTAATTGATCTTCTAAAGCCTTGAACTCACTATGTGGCCTAGGATGACCTTGGATTTTGGTCTTCTATTTTCATCTCCTGAGTGCTAAGGTAGGCACCGTGTGCCCAGGTTATAATGTTCTGTGTGTCAAACCCAGTGCTTTATGTATGTTAAACAAGTACGTTACCAACCAAGCTACACTATCAGCCCCCAAACTCTTATTTAGTCAACAAAAGAAGTTCTGATCATTGATCAAATGGAACTTGGAATAATGGAGTTCTATACGTGCCATGCCTACTCTCAGAGCCTCTGGCCAAATACTTCAGAGCTAAAAATGATAATGAAAATGCTCTCATTACCTTAATTTAGGGAGTCTCTGGAGTCTTATATAGCAAAGTTCAATGACCAAAATCAGATGCATACGTGTGTGTGTGTGTGTGTAAGTGTACTTTTAAGTGTGGGTCTATGTGAATGTTTATAGGTCATATGGCAACCATGAATTTCAATTTCCTTTTACATTTTGTTTGAGGTAGGATCTATCAATGGCCTGGAATTTTGCCAGCGCTTACTGGCCAATGAGCTTCATGGATGAGATCGTTTCTGTCTCCCATCTCACGTCTGCCTGGAGTACAGGCCTGTGCTTCTACACTCAGCTTTTTAGGTAGGTTTTGACGATTAAAGGTTTTTACCTGGGCTCTGGGTTTTTGAACCAGGTCCTTCATGCTCTTCAGGAGATAAGCATGTTCCTGATCAAGTCATCTCCCCAGGCCCCAAAGGATCTGTTTTAAGTACATATAATGTAAAATTGTCAAGGGTCAAAAGCAAAGATTTTTCTTTCTTTAGCAACTAGTGTCTTCTAAATTTTGCTAAAAGAGGAAGCAAACATTTAAGAAAGAAAAATAAATATGAACTCGGCCTTTGAAACTAGTGAGGGACAGCCTTTGGTGTGGGAAGGCTAATCATTTGTTTCCTGGGATTTCTATCCAGCTGCAGAGGAACGAAAGACCTTTGTTTCTGGTTATTCTGTGTGGCAGCTCACGTCAGCACCTGTTTCACAGTTATAATCCTTCCCAGAGCCACCAGACAGTGTTGATATTCTGCAGAAATAGTCTTCCCTCAATAAAGCTATTCACTCAATATGAAGGTCAAGTTATCTCAGCCGGGCATAAGCACAGAGAAGGAATAACTTATAAAGTAGAAGGCTTCTCGGAATTTGCATAAACCTCCTTTGTCTTCTACAAATTATTCCTTGTTAAATGAAGTTGGCGTTTAAAGGCTAATTATATTTATCAAACAAACTGAATCCATCTCCTTTGGACTAATCACATATTCCCTAGGCATTCTTCCCTCCCTGACACCACAGAGGTAACATAAAGCAAGATCTATGCAAATTGATTCTCATTATCAACTTAATGGTTTCATTTTTTAGCCTAGAAATTGACTTCTGTACAGAAATTGCTATTCAGCTATCCAGACATCTGTGCGTCTTAAAAAAAATTCCATGAAGTAAAAGCATTACACGTAGATGGGTATTTTCCTTCTAAAACAATGTTAGGCAGAGGTCCTTCAGAGAGGATAGGACTGACTGCTGAGGACCAGAAAAACATTTCCATGAAACTTCAGCTTCACATAAGAGAGAGTTGATTCTTTAAAAATGGGAATTAAAGAAGAAAGAAGAATGTGATGCTCAGGGAATTAGTGGCCAAAACCATGAATATCTTTTTCATTAGTTCAGATCATGAGTAACTATATGCATCTGCTTTTTTAGTGATGGTTTAAAATAACTCCAGATCCAGGAAGGTAGACCAGGCCTGTAATTCTTGCACACTCAAGAGGCTGAAGCAAAAATATCAAAAGGTTCATGTCAGCCTGAGCTAGATAACTCATTTTAGGCCATCCTAGGCTAGCTATGTGGAGAAACAGTATTTCAAAACAGAAGAACCCCCAAGAAGTGATAGAGTTGCAGAATTCTGTAAGTCAGTGAAATCTGAAAGTCCATTCAAATAATAAAATCTGTAGCCATCTCTTCTTTTCATGATGTTCTTTAAGCATCACATTCTCTAACAGATTAAAAAAAATAACTTACCAGAGAAGTGGAAGCCACATTGTTAATAATATCCATTTAAAATTCAGAGGCGGCCACATACTCTCAAAGCAAGTTCTTTAAAACTATTTTTATTGTTTGAGAATTTCATTTGCGTGTATATTGTGTCTTGCTCCAATCACTCCATGCTCCCTCCTTTCTGATTCTTCTCCTACCCCCACTTTTAGCCTTTCCCTCCAAGCTTCAAGTGCAATTATTGTTTTTAAACCCAATGAGTCCATTTTAGTGCTGGGTTTTTGAACATGGGGGTGGGGGTGGTGGTGGAACAATCTCTTGGAGCATGGGTGGCCTCTCAGGGGCTGCATCCCTGAAGAAAACCACCTCTCCCTCCCCTAGCCACCATCAGTTGCCATTAGCTCCTTACATGGGGTGGGGGGACCTTCACAAACCCTCCCCTATCTATGTTGGGATTTTGGTTGGTTAAATCAAGAAATTTTAAATTCTGTTTTCTGAAATTGCTGTTAGGACTTGGGTCCAATGACTGTTTAATTAATTGATGTGTATGTGTGTATGTGTCTGTGTGGGCACATATGCACATGTGTGTGCAGATACTTGGAGAGTGGAAGAATCCACTCTATCTCCCTGTGCTTCTTGTCCCATGGAGGCAGGTTCTTCACTAAAGTTGATGCTTAGAAATGGGGTAGGCTGAAAAGCCATCAGTCCCAGTGATCTCAGAGCTGGGGTGACAGGCAATTTTAGGGATGTCTGGCTCATTATGTGGGCACTGAGGTCCAAGCTTTGGCTTCTGAGAATCCAAGCTTCTTCATGATCAAGAAGCAAGCACTCAGGCTGGGCAGTGGTGGAGCACGCCTTTAATCCCAGCACTCGGGAGGCAGAGGCAGGTGGATTTCTGAGTTTGAGGCCAGCCTGGTCTACAGAGTGAGTTCCAGGACAGCCAGGGCTACACAGAGAAACCCTGTCTCGAAAAACCAAAAAAAAAAAGAAAGAAGAAAAAAAAGAAGCAAGCACTCTTAACTTCAGACTATCTCTCCAGCCTAAAGAATGGCTTTAGTAGAGAGTAATTGAAGCAGGTCCTGCATACCTGAGGTTCCTCTTCAGGGTCTTTTTAGTTCAGGTTAGATGCAGGGCCTCATGCAGGGCACCCTACTATTAAACTACCCCCCCCCCCCCGCACACACACACTCTGAAGTTCAAAGAGTCTTGACAGGAGGTTCTTTGCTTCTAGTCTGCTCTTTAAATAATTTCAATGTGTGTCTTTTATTGAACATACTGTAAACATAAACAGATGAGAGCTCACAAGAAGCAAAGTCATAGTTTTGTTTATTGTCCATTAACCAGCTTCCTTAGCAAGGCCTGGTTGACAGTTGGAAACAACTCAGTGTTCCTGTAATGAATGATATTTATTTGGTTCCTCCACAAGGAAATCATACTTGGAAACCAATCCACTTGATTTAAGAGCTAATTTGATTTTGCATTTAATATTATTAAAAATCATTTATCAAACTTTATCAAATAAAGGGCTTTTAAAAACAATCCAGAGAGAGTGTACACTTATAATTCCAACACACAGTTGGATAAGGCAAGACAGTTTAGAGTTTTAGGCAAGCCTGAGCTACATAGTGACTTCAGGGTTAACCTGGACTAACTACATTATTGTCTTAGTTTGGGCTTCTATTGCTGTGATGAAATGTCATAATCAAAAAGCAAGTAGGGAGGAAAGGGTTTATTTGGATTACACTTCCATATTGCTGTTCATCATTGAAGGAAGTCAGGACGGGAGGGGAACTCAAACAGGACAGGAATCTGGAGCAGGAGCTGATGCAGAGGCCATGGAGGGGTACTGCTTACCTGGTTGCTTCCCATGGTTTGTTCAGCCTGCCTTCTTATAGAACCGAGGACACCAGCCTAGGGATAGCACCACCCACAATGGGCTGGCCCTCCCCCATCAGTCACTGTAGGGTAAGAAAATACCCTACAGTCTTACCTATAGCTTTATGTTATGAAGGCATTTTCTCAAGTGAGGTTCCCTCCTTTCAGATAACTCTAGCTTGTGTTAAGTTGCTATAAAATTATAGAGCACAATAATGTATCAATAGTGTATTGGTTAATTTTGTGTGTCAACCTGACACAATCTGAAGTTATAACAGAGAAAGGAGTTTCAGTTGAGAAAATGCCTCCATGAGATCCATCTGTAAGGCATTTTCTCAATTAGTGATCAAGGGGGAGGACTCCTTGTGGGTGGTACCATCTGTGGGCTGGTAGTCTTGGGTTCTATAAGAAAGCCAGCTGAGCAAGCCAGGAGAAGCAAGCCAGTAAGAAACATCCCTCCATGGTCTCTGCATCAGCTCCTGCTTCCTGACCTGCTTGAGTTCCAGTCCTGACTTCCTTTCATGATGAACAACAGCATAGAAGTGTAAGCTCAACAAACCTTTTCCTTCCCAACTTGCTTCTCGGTCATGATGTTTTTGCAGGAATAGAAACCCTGACTAAGACAAATAGGCAGAAAGACCTCAATTTTCTGATATTCCTGCCTTCATTTACTAAGTGCTGGGATTGCAGGCATAAACATCACATCTGATTTTATGCATTACAAGGGATTGAATGCAAGGCTTTATACATGCCAGGAAAGTGCACTGCTAACTGGGTTACATCCCCAACAGTAGTAAGGCCTGAAGTCTGTAAAGGCAAACACACAGGTGCCTCTCTATTTAAATATATGTAACTTTAGACTTTTCAGCTATTGTTAGATCCTGACAAGGGATGAAACATTTAGACAGAAAGCTGTTGTTTGTGAACAAGACTGACAAGTGTTCATAAGCACTTTTAAATCTCCTCTGACAAGCAATGTTCACAAAGCTTTCCTAGACTTCTGTGATAGTTCATGTTAATTGTCAAACTAATACTACCTGGGAGATGTGCCTCTGAGCCTCCTGGGAGGGATCATTTTGATTATATCAATGGAGGTGAAAAGACTGGGTGCCGCCCACTGTGGGTGGCACTGTTCTCTGTTCTCGATTGAGGGTAAAATATGACTAGCTGCTTCAAGCTCTTGGACTTCCCTGCTATATTCTTGAGCTGTGAGCCACAATAAACTTTCTTTTTAAGTGCTTTTCTCAAAGTATTTAATCCAAGCAAAAAGGAAGGAAAATCAGTGAACTTCTATGTTTATCCTGCTTTATACACTCCAAACAGACTTCCCCAGGACGAGTTAGTCAGGGGTGAAATGGAAGTAACATCACTTAGGTGAGAACTGTTGGTTTTTAGGCAAGTTACGTCTCTGGGTGTCCATTTATCAGCAGTGTGTTTGTATTTCCGAGTCCTTCCCTTTAACCACAACACTAGAGAGCAAAGCCAGATCCCTGTGCACACTAGGCAAGTGCTCTATGACCAAGCTTGCATACACCCCCAGCTAGTTCAAAATTAAGTTGAAAACCACATGGAGATGCTTGTTGAAGAGCAGATGTGCAAGAAGTATGCGTTTACATTGAGCTTCTATGCATGCCAAGAATACACTCACACCCTCAAGCTGAAAATTTACCTTCAGCAGACACAATGGCATGTAGCTTGTGGCTCCTACCATCTCAGGACCATCTCAGGGCCCAGCCACACAGACAGAAGATTCACATTTAGAATATGCTCACGTTCTGATGTAGATTACAACCATAGAAGGAGAACTGTCATGGAAAGGATGGCTTTCTGGACAAGGAAGTCAGGTATACTGTGGTTGGGGGAAAAAAAACTGGAAACAAAACAAAACATAAAATTTGGGTTGGGGGGAGTGCTCAGTCAGTAAAGTGCTTGCTGGGCAAGCATGGGGACTGAGTTCTGTTCCCAGAACCCATGCTACAGAATGAAAGCTTAGCATAGTGGTATGATTTTGTAATAACAGCCTTGGCAGACCGCCTCAGGGACAGGAGGGTCCCTAGCAAGCTAGCCTAACTGATCATCAGGTTGCAGAGTAGTGAAAGACCCTGATTCAAAAATAAATAAACAAATGAAAAACCATAATGAGATAGAAGGCAGGTTGTGGCTCACATATGTCGCATGTTATACTGCCGTGTACCCATGTGTAGCATACAAACAAAGGAATCTGGATAAATAGAGGGGTAACAGTGAGCCCAAGTCTCTGCGGATGCATCTGGGAGTTGTTTTTGTTTTTTTTCTCTCTCTGGAAGAAGAGGTAATATGACATCTCCACAGCTTTCTGACCATCTCTCTCAATCTCGTCAATAGTTATTACTTAGGTCCTTCTCTTACCAAGCTTCACCCCCATTGTGGTGTCAGTTTCTTCAGATAATAGCATCTTTGTATGTCATATGGCCCTTTGAAATCTCCTGGTGCCTGTCACATGGCTGCAGAACAGACACTGAGCTCCTTGGCTTCTCATATAAAGACTTTAGTGACCGTGTGCAGCCTGCCTCTCTGACCCTGTTAATGCTCCTCTCCACCTCCTTCCTTCCTGTGTCTTTCCAATTCTTGCTGCTCTACAAATTCCTCAGGAGTCACCCAAAGTGAGTAGTCTCTTCATGGACAAGTCCCCCAAAGTTCCTTACTATAGATGAGTGATTGTTATGGGTGTTTATTGGGCCAGATGTGTTCTAAGCATTTTTGACTGTCTTTTTTCTAGCAGTACTGAACACTAAACCCAGGGCCTCATGTGTACCAGCCAGGTGCTCTACCACTAAGCTATGGCATGTGTCCTACTTCTGATTCCTGTATTCACCTGTATACCTCCTACACATAGATGGCTATTTAACTCACCTCTTAAAATATACAGAGCACTCTTATTCTACCCTGTTCTCCCCCCCTTTCCAGTAAATTTCCCTCCACTTGCTACCACCCATCCCTGTGGCCTCCTTGCTCTTTCTTTAAAAACATACTTATTTTATGTGCTGCTGTTTGCCTGTGTGTATGTCTATGTACCATGTGTAGACAGTACCAGTGAAGGCCAGACGGTAATTGGATTCCCTAGAACTGGGGTTATATATAGTTGTGAGCTACTATGTGGGTGCTGAGAGTTGAATCTGGGTCCTTTCCAAGAGCAGCCAGTGCCCTTAATCACTGAGCCAACTCTACAGGATCCTTCTTGCTCTTTTTCAGTCAAGTCATTCATGCTTCTGGGCCAGGGCATCTGTTCTTAGAATTCCCTGTGAAACATCTGTCTTCCATAGCCACTGGCCTGTTCCCCAGATCCTCACAGTTACTGCCCAACTGACCTCTCTTGGAGGTTTTAATTGACCTTCCAGTTTGAAACCTATCAAACCCCTGCCATCACTTCATACTGTATACCTTTGCTTTTAATGTGTTTTTCCAATAGTATTGACCACCCACTAATATTTTGTATTATGCTTATCTGTCCTGTCTCCTTTCCTTGTGTATGAGCTCAATTATGACAGGGACTAGGACACTTCTGTTCACTGCTGAAATGCAGAGCCAAAAAACCTTCATGCCTAGTTCATGGAATACCTCCATGAATATATGTTGAATGAAGTTGGTATTAATGTTCCCTTTACAATCACGATTAGAGAGGAAAGGAGGAATCTAGTATGGCCACCCTGGAAAGGAGTATAGTCAGGTGTTTGCAAGCTCTGGTTGGATCTGGGTTCTAACTCACATGTGCTAGATCTCTGACCCCAGGCCTGTGAGGAGCTTTGGCTTATCTACTCACACATGGTATGGGAAGATTCAGACAGTTCACGTGTAGGACATATATCTAATGCTGCTGTGCATTAATTTTCTCTGACAGGAGCTCCTTAATGCTCAGAGTGTTTGAAAGGGTGGTGAAACATTCCATCCTGCAGAGAATCTTGTCAAAATCAGGAAGTAAACAAGTCAAGTCCGGAAGTTCCAGGAACTGACTAGACTTGGCTTCTCCTTCCTCAGCCATGTTTAAGCAGTCAGGACTGCTACAATACACTCTCCTAGAAGAGCTCCCTGGAAGAGGCTCCCTTTAACCTCTTAAGCTACCTTTCAAGCTGCTGTGAGCTACAGCTTGCCAGCTTTTCTAAGCTGTCACCCATGCCAGGGTGATATTTTGGCGATAAACTTGTCTGTTTTGTTTCTCATCCATATTCCTGTGAGTTAACCCTAATAAAACTCACTGGTTTATTAAGTTGGACATTGGTGGTATCCTTCCTTTGATATGTCACTGGTTCACTGTGAGATGTGAACTGTTATTTGTTATATCTCCCCAGGAATAGGGTCATATAATAAATGCAGACACAGAAAGTTTGGGCCATCTCAAGTATTCAACCCATGTCAGTTGGACCATTATGAGAAGCAGCATCTGGGCTCCCTGTTCCTGAAAGTCCCTTTAAGGTTATACTGCCTTCTCAACCATTCTACTCAGATGACTCTTGGTTGAGGACTCAGCAAATCAGAATTAAAACCCAGGTGAGAGTGGGCTCTAGCTCTGGAGAGCACAATCTAGACAACAAAAGAAGCCCACAATGATGGGCTAAAAATGATCTAAAACATAGCAACAGAGACAAATGCCAAATGATATTGTTAACGTAAAGTTATTTCTATTTAGAACTCATTTTAACTTTTAAATCAAATTATGACTAAAATAATCAGGTAAAGGAAGGTTTCCTCATTATCTAAATAATTATTGAGTTCCCATTTAAACAGAAGATTATTTTTACTCTCACTGATTTGACTCTGGAGCCATTTCGTGGTTTCATTAAACATTATGAAGTATTGACTGTATCTTTACATTTTTTTCTCAATAAACTATAAACACTGGAAGTTTCCAGATAATTCAGCAGATGAGGTTTAGGTAGAGGTAGATGATGTTAAGAATAATTTAAATAGAGTATTTTGGGTTATTTTCCAATTAGCTTAGGGCCATTGTATCTGAGGATATCTTGATAGAGCTTCAAAAATGGTGCCAGGTGTTGTTAGCTTAATATTTAGTATTCAGTCTACAATTGATATTCCTTTAATATCTGCTACTAATTAAATGAATGTGACAAGTTGTGACAGATTCATCATCATGGCCACTTGTCAGCTCCCTAGGCAGCGGGGGAGGGGGAGGTCTTTCCTCTTCCCCACTGAGTGGGCTTGTTTTGTGCTTTTTACTTGACAAACGGAATGTACAGATCCCAACATCTGTCCTGTTTTGGGAACTCTGCATCCTGAACTGGAAAATCTCACAAAAAAACCAGCTATCCTGCTGGTCTGGCTATGCTTTAGAGAATGAACACTTCCACAGAGGGGCCCATTGGCTCTCTCACAAAGATAGAAGTCAATTGTGAACTACTGGGCTTTAGCTAAACCCTCAGATGACTGTAGTCCCTATGTGAGCACAGGCATGACCAATCAAAGACCTGCCTAGCTAGGACTGGTTCACATTGGGGGCCTATGAATAGTTATTATTTTAGGTCACTAAATTTTGGTTATGTCTTATGATATAGTTATAAGAAACAGAAGCACTATTTCCTCAGTTAATTTATATAGTCAGTAAGAAAATATTTCCCAGTATATACTCCAGTGTTATTTTCAATATAGAAAATTCCCTTACATGAAATTCATCTGAAATTTTATGAACATGAAAAAAACCCCAAATGTATGCAGATCCTTGAGTTTAGGCAGGAACAGCAACCTTCAGCCTGAAGCAGTGTGAGAGAGCTTTGACCAGGCTGAAGCAGTGTGAGAGAGCTTTGACCAGCCTGAAACAGTGTGGAAGAGCTTTGACCAGCCTGAAACAGTGTGGGAGAGCTTTGACCAGGCTGAAGCAGTGTGAGAGAGCTTTGACCAGGCTGAAGCAGAGTGGGAGAGCTTTGACCAGCCTGAAGCAGTGTGGGAGAGTTTTGACCAGCCTGAAGCAGTGTGGGAGAGCTTTGACCAGCCTGAAGCAGTGTGGGAGAGCTTTGACCAGCCTGAAGCAGTGTGGGAGCTTTGACCAGCCTGACGCAGTGTGGGAGAGCTTTGACAGGCTGAAGCAGTGTGGAAGCTTTGACCAGCCTGAAGTAGTGTGGGAGCTTTGACCAGGCTGAAGCAGTGTGGGAGAGCTTTGACAGGCTGAAGCAGTGTGGGAGAGCTTTGACCAGGATGAAGCAGTGTGGGAGAGCTTTGACCAGCCTGAAACAGTGTGGGAGAGCTTTGACCAGGATGAAGCAGTGTGGAAGCTTTGACCAGCCTGAAGTAGTGTGGGAGCTTTGACCAGGCTGAAGCAGTGTGGGAGAGCTTTGACCAGCCTGAAGCAGTGTGGGAGCTTTGACCAGGATGAAGCAGTGTGGGAGAGCTTTGACCAGCCTGAAGCAGTGTGGGAGCTTTGACCAGCCTGAAGCAGTGTGGGAGCTTTGACCAGCCTGAAGCAGTGTGGGAGAGCTTTGACAGGCTGAAGCAGTGTGGGAGCTTTGACCAGCCTGAAGCAGTGTGAGAGTGAGGCAGTGTGGGAGAGCTTTGACCAGGCTGAAGCAGTGTGGGAGCTTTGACCAGGCTGAGGCAGTGTGGGAGCTTTGACCAGGCTGAGGCAGTGTGGGAGAACTTTGACCAGGCTGAGGCAGTGTGGGAGAGCTTTGACAGGCTGATGCAGTGTGGGAGTTTTGACCAGGCTGAGGCAGTGTGGGAGAGCTTTGACCAGCCTGAAGCAGTGTGGGAGCTTTGCCCAGGCTGTAAATGGCGGGGGAAGATGGTAATGGAAGATGAAGAAAGATCATGAGATGTGTAGAAGTTGGATGGCCCTGATGAGTGGGTGGAACTGCTGTGCCTGATAGAAGTAGACAGGCACATACATGGGTGATGAGAAAGTGGAATTAGGTTCATCTTCTCAAGCAAAGTCTTACTGTACTAACTAGCCTGCTCTGCCTTTCATAAACTCTGCCTTGTGAAGCTCAATAAAGTCTGACTATAACTTCTTATGAATATAAGACAAGTGTGCCTGCATAAGAACAACAGAGAGAGGAGGGGGGAGAAGAAGAGAGAGAAAAGCATATATGTAGTGTGGCCATTTATTGTAAACAATTAAAAGCATTAGTTGACTGAATTTATTCACTATTCAATTGGTCTCAGTGATGGAATTCCTTTTCTTTTCTTTGTTCAAAGCCACATGACTCTCAAAGCAATAGGACATGGTTTCAACACACTGCTCCCAAACCTGATCATGGCATTCCAGAAGAAGGAAGCCTATACTGATCTTCCACGTTTGTCTTCAGAGTAAGTCATATTAAAAATAAAAACATTCTGGCCTTTTCCTGAGCACTGTTGCATAAGAGGTGCGCATGCTGGTCCTGGCAGAAAGGCATGCTCTATCTCTCAAGATGCAGAGAGCAGACATAAAGATGAACAAAGTCTTGCTATTCTCTTCCCAGCCTGTCACAGTTGGACTGATTCCCTGTTATTCAGTCATATTTCTTTCTATTGTCTCAACCAATCCCAAGTATGCCAGGAAGCATGGAGGTTCCTAGGCTGTATAGCACTTACACCAGCCACCAGATGAAGAGCTGAGCACTTACACCAGCCACCAGATGAAGAGCTGAGCAGTACACCATTGCCTAGCATGTGTACAACCTTGGGCTCACTCTCTAGCATATCATAAAAATAAGATAAAACAAAATGAATGCTTTAAAAAAATCCACACTGAATAGTTGTATATGCTTGCTTTTTATCAATGTCTCTTGTTTTGGGGACCTTAGCTATGAACCTAGCTTTGACAGAGGAAAATATTCTTCTTCCCTGTAGGCCTCACAGAACACAAAGAGCTGAGAAGAAAAATATGAACATAACAATATATATATATAAAAGTTATGGAATAATAAGATTAAGCCAGGGGAATATTTTTTAAAAGCAAACAACGATTTATTTAACTAAATTTAACTTTCACCTTCACCTCTGAGATATTTATGAAAATGTCCTCAATGTCAGCATCCTCAGTGGCTGTGATCCTGAAGAGCAAATGCCAAGCTATGGCAGTTTTGGAAATTGATAAACAAGAGGAAGGAAAAGAAAAAAATATGTAATGCATTTCCCCTCTCAGATAGTAGGGAAAACATTTGGTGGTTTTATTTTTGAGGTGATTTCCAGAAGACAATAGTTTTCTTAACTTTAGTTTTGACCTCTAAAATCTCTTGGATGAGAGCGCCCTACTGTGTTATTCCAATTTTGACAGGAAGTAGAGGGGGGCATGGCAGAAAGTGACTTCCCAGGAGATCCCCGAAGTCTTTTCTCTCCGTGTGGGGTCTGTCTTCTTCCCTACAATATCTGTTTCTCCCTTCGGTGGGATAGCCTCACCTCCATTATCCTCGGTTAAGCAGCACACTTATCCCATAATACCCAGAGAAGAAGCAGAAGGCTGCTGAGCCCCAGGGTCCTTGTTCCTGCTTCCGCAATTCTGGGAGTACAGGTACATTCTACCATGCCTGGCTTGCACGTGTGTGCTGGGAATCTGAACTCAGGTTCTCACGTTTGCATGACAAGCATTTTACACACTGAGCCCTTCTCTCAACCCTGTGGAAAGCCTTTGGCCATCTTTACACTTTTCTCCTCCGGCAATGTTGGGGAGGAGGAGCTACGCCCCAGTTTCCCAGCAGAATTTCTAAAACAAGCAGAAAGAAATCTAGAAGTCCTCAATGAGTGACTCTTGGACGCATATGAGACACCAAGGTCATCAAAAATAATACAAACTTTGGTCTTAGAGCTGAGTAGGATGCTTCCTAGAGTTGGTGGGGAACCCAGTGTTCACTGTTATCAATACAAACCCTAAGATATCTGTGTGCATAGGATGAATGTTTCATGAAAATCAACAGGCTTCAGTGTGTATGATAGAAGCTTTAATAATTATGCCCTGCTATGGCTAAGAGTGGCTCCTGCTGGCTTGCATTGCTTCTGTTTAGGAACAGAAAAGCTTTTTTGCCTCCCGCCCCTCCCTTGGATCAAAAGGGCACCATAAGTACTTGAACTCCTATTAATAGCCCTGCGAGCACAGCATCAGCCTGCATGTGCCCCTGTCGGACTGCTTCTGAAATGACAGGGAGCTTTCAAACAGAACTGGGCCATGCATTTTTCTAATACCAACTGTGCTGGCATTGCTGTGCCCTGTCAAATGCATAATATTGAAAAGCCCAACTGGGCACCTATTTGCTAGAATGTTCTTGGCTGTTCTCCACCCATCATGTCCCAAGATAGAATTTGCTCAGAGAAGCAAGACTATTCTTAGGTGCTTCCCATGGTGAACATTAACCAAAAGATTGAAATCTCTGGTAACAGGTAAGGACTGGGTAAAGGGAGAGGGTGTGTAAATTCCTTAGAAAACTTCAACAGAGCTGTTATCCATACAGTGCTTTAGAAGTGTCCAAGGCTGCTACTGCAGAAACAAGCTTTCCATGGGAGCTGTCATTTCTAGGACCAGGCATGAATGGATGTTTCCCAGTCTATTAAGAGACACTTAACTGCCTAAATGATGCTTTGCTGTGTGTGAGTGTGAGTACATGTGTGCGAGTGTGCAAGTGTCTGTGTGCACCTGTGTGTGTGTGTGTGTGTGTGTGTGTGTGCGTGTGCATGTGTGGACCTGGTATGTGTGTGTCTTGTCTATGGTTGCTTGCATGCCTATATGGAAGGCAGAACCTGACACCAATGTACCCTCCTCTATCTCTCAACTTTGTACTTTTGGGATGGTTTCTCTCACTCAACCTGGAGTTCCCTGATTTGACCTGCTTAGCTGAACAGCAGACCATGAAGATCCTACTAAGTGCAGGGATTGCAGGCATGTATACCATGTCTGGCTTTTTACATAAGTGCCAAAGATCCAAAGTTAGGTCCCAGAGCTTAGAAGGCAGGAACTTCATCCATTGAGCCATTGCCCCTGGTCCCTAGGCAAGGCTTTTCTAAGTGCTCAGAACCCCAAGGTGGCAGAAATAGAGCCAGGATGACTCATTATCCATTCCAGGGCCCAAAATCTAGAAAAAAAAAGTAGTGGGTTTGCCCCGATTGGGCTTTACTCCTTTCTCATTTCAGCCCTCTTAAGCAGCCATCCACATGGGCAGGTTTTAAAATACATCAATCTGATAATTGTTTGTGTGTCTCCAAATCACACTTGTACACAATCTCAGACTCTCAAACCTTCTCAGAGCCCCAGCCTGTATGCCAGTCCCCAACATAGACAGCAAGAATTGGACTTGATAGAAAAACAAACAAACAAACAAATGGTTAGGGAGGTTGGCAAAGGAAGGTAGATCTGGGAGGACTCGGGGAATGAAGATGGTCAAAAACACATTATGTGACTTTCTCCAAGAATGGGTAGTAATGCACAAAGAAAATTCCAGAAGTAAATACTGTTTGTGTTTTATGCCAGCACTGTACTCATAATTAATTGCAGGTGCATCCTTTCTTCTTCGAGTCATTTGTAGCAATCATTGGAACCGAATGACTTTCCCTAACTGAGCTAGGGTTTAAGTTCCAGGCTACACTTAGATTTTCTGCAGATAGTTTATTTGGTAGAAATAAATCAGTGCAAAGTAGCTACACTCATTCCTCATTGGACAGAAGGTGAGAACTGATTCATATAAGTAATTGTGTTCTTTCTTTCTCTTCTTCTTCTTTTTTTAAAAAAAACTATTTATTTTTATTTTATGGGCATTGGTGCTTCATCTGCATATTCATCTGTGTAATGGAGTCAGACCCCTGGAACCAGAGTTACAGGCAGTTCTGAGCTGCCATGTGGGTGTTGGGAATTGAACTCCTGTCCTCTGGAAGATCAGCCAGTACTCTATAGCTACTGGGCCATCTCTCCATTCCCTGTGTCATTGTTTTTAGATATGGACCAAAGGACTGGAGAGATGGCTCGGAGATTAAGAGTACAAATTGCTCTTAAGAATGAGTGAAGTTTGGCTCCCAGTAGCCATGTTTGGAGGCTCACAGATGAGTGTAATCCCAGCTTCACAGGATCTAGTGCCCTCTTCTAGGCTCCACAGACACTGCACTCATGTGTACCTACACACATACACACACATACACATTCATAAATACAAATAAGTGTTAAAAAGAAAGAAAAAGATTTATGAACTGAAAACTATGTTAATTCTGGCTACTATGATATCCTATGGGCCTAAATGATTTTTTAATCTGAATTCATGCACATCATTATAATTGCATAAAACTTTATTGCTACATAATGGTAAAGTGATTTGTGCAAGGAAAATATAGACATTAAGTCATGTATGTACTTTCTTGATATTAAGTCATGTATGTACTTTCTTGATATTAAGTCATGTATGTACTTTCTTGGTCATGAGTTGTGGTAGAAGAAAAATATAGGACATGAAGTCACAACAATAAACTATTTAAAATACTCTTGTGGTAGCAGTAATTCTATACAAATATAAATGCGCTGTCCGTATATATTCACATATTATTAGGAAGACTGAACTTTCAGGCAACAAAACAAACAAACAAACAAAAAAAACGAAATTAAGAAGAAGCGTAGAATTGAAGCCGATCTCAATGGTAGATTTTAGGTGGGTTCTAAGCTGAAGCCATTGCTACAGGCATTTTTTTGGGGGGGTGGAGGTCAGTATAGGTTACTTTATTCTACCTTAAAAAAGTAAGAACATTAATGTCCCCAGTGCTGCTAGTACAAAGCTTAAAATATGAATTAAGTCTGTGTAGTTCCTTAGGTTTCCCATACATTAGCAAGATCACCATTGGTCTTGGAAAAATTTCAATAATGACATCTCCAATACACCTCAACAAGGCTCTTAGAAAAACCTTCAAACTGAAGGTATAAAACAAATACCTGAAGAAGACCTTTAGAATGACCTTAAATCTGGAGCTATGCAGCAAAATCTATAGTGTTCTGTACTAACACCATAGCTACTGGTTTCAGCATCTGGTAAGAAATCTCAAACTAAAATAAATCTTGCAACCCCACAGCAAGGACTACATACAACACACCCTTGTCTCTATATCATGCCCTTAATTCTGGGGCCATTTATTTAAGGGAAGTGTTAAGGAGGAGATGGACTTAGAAAAATGACACATCAGTATTAGCATTCTGTCTAAATTCCACCCCACATTTATCTGGCAACAGCCAGGTATGCTCCTCCCCACAGTTGCCTGGCAACGGCCAGGTGGGCCTGGCCCACTACAAAAGGGGCTGCTTGCCCCCTCCTCTCTCTCTTGCCTCTCTTGTTCCCCCTCTCTCCTCATTCCCTCCCCCCCTCTCTCCACGTGGTCATGGCCGGCCTCTCCACTTCTCTACTCTCTACTCTTTTACTTCTTCTTCTTCTCTCTGCCTTTCTCTGCCTCTACTACCCTCTCATCTCCCCTCCCCATGCCCTGAATAAACTCTATTCTATACTATACCATGCATGGTGTGGCTGGTCCCTCAGGGGGAAGGGATGCCTCGGCATGGGCCTGCAGAGGCACACCCTTCCCCACACCTCCCTCACACCCACATAGAACATATATATCTTTATCTTTTTATAAACACATATATATCTTTATCTTTTTATTATCAATCAGGGTTTCAATTATTGTTATTTAATTACATTTGTGTCATATAGTATTTGTTTCTTTTACTTTGTATAGGGCTGGGGATGAAAGCCAGGGCACTGTGTACAACAGTCAGGTTCTTTACCACTGAGCCACATCCTAGACCCCATTTTTCCCATTTATTTATTTATTTATTTATTTATTTATTCATTCATTCATTCATTCATTCACTTTCCACCCTTTCCACCTCTCCTCCTGGCACCACCCTCCCACTCCTCCTTCTCCTACCCCTTTCTCTTTTCTGAGGAGAATGGGAGGTCACCCCCAGGTTCCAACCCACCTTGGAATATCAGATTTCATCAGACTAAGTGTATCCCCAAAGCCAAACATACAGAGCTCAAGGAGTTTTGTGGAAGAGTTGGGGGAAGGATGGAAGGAGCCATAGGGGTCAAGGGTATCACAGGAAGACCTATAGAACCAACTAACCTGGGCCCACGTGGCCCACAAAGGCTGAGCCACCAACTAACGAGCCTGCATGGACCCTATCTTTTTAACGGTAATGTTTCTAAGCGGACAGTACTGACTTTGGGGGCAGGGTCAAATCTGAATTCTGTCTTCTAGCTGAAGCAGACACTTGGAAACTGCTTTTGCTGAAAAGCATTCACTTGCAACGTGTGCTCACAGTGTGTTCACAGGCCACAGAAGCAGGATTTCGTGTCTGTCTTTTTAACTCTGGCTAAAGGTACGAAGTGAGGCCATTGTCCCCAACCTCTTCTTCTGAGTTGCCCTGAATTCTGGGAACAGCAAAAACTCCCAGGACAGAAGATTCCACACTCAGATGAAGGCAACTGTCCATGACAGTGAGGTGGCACCCTACAGCAGCAATGGCCCTTTGTGGGGCCAAATAGATTTTATCAAAAGATGGCAAGGATAAGTATTTCCTGGGACCAGTTTGTAGAACCTAGCAGAAATGATGGCCAGCCAGATCACACTTTGACCAAGACTGCTTGCTTATGTACATCCTTCCCCTGGTCTTGTCCCAGTCCTTCTTTATAAACTGAAACCTTATGTCAGTACCCCAAAGACAGACATATGGTCACATGATCCTTTTATTGTGTTCTCAGCATTGCCATACTGAGTAAATCGCTCTTTGCTTTGTGCTGTTACTTGATACTTTAATTAGGAAAGGTGACTGAACCTAGCCCAAGACTGAATCTTCTGTGAAGATAAAAACTTTAACACATAAAAAAATTATTTTTTATAAAGCAAGTAGGAGAACATAATTGGAGTATAATCGCTACTAGCTACTATTATTTCTAATGTATGTATGTATGTATGTATGCATGTATGTATGTATGCATGTATGTATGTATGCATGTATGTATGTATGTATGCATGCATGCATGCATGTGTGTACAGTTGCATGAGTATTTGAAGACTGAAGGATAACATGGATGTCATCTTCATGAAAGCCATCCATCTTGATTCAGGGACTCTCCTTGGCCTGGAGTCACCAATGACCTAGACTGACAGGTAAGAAAGCCCCGGGGATCCTCTGGTCTCTGCCTCCCCATTGCCACCACACTAAGCATTTTTATGTGGATTCTGAGCCTTGGAACTTGGCTTCTCATGCTTTCAAGGTAAGTACTTTACCAACTGATCTGTGTTCCTAGCTCCCTCCCTGCTTCAGCTTAATGAGCAGCTGAGTCTAATTAGTATTGCTTCAATTGTCTTGCCTGTGAGATTCAAGTTCTGTGGGAGAAGAGTAAGTGAGTGAAGTTGGAAATCGAGCTAGCATTTCCATAGAGGCTGCAGAAGAGCTTCTTGGTGATGAAGCCCATGACCAGGGTACGTGGATGCGCATTCATGCATCCATGTCTTTCTGTACAGTCTTCGTTGCATGGTTATTTCAGCATAGCTGCTTTTGTGTTGTGTTTGTGCTAGGGTTAACTGTATGATAATTTATTGGTGTTTTTCTGAGGGGGATTTGTATGTTTTTAAGCAGAAAAGTAGTTTCTGAACTAAAAAATATCAGTTTTTCAAGAGCCATTGATCTCACACACACACACACACACACACACACACACACACCACACACACACACACACACACACTGACAGCACTTTATATTTCCAAATAAAACACTAAACTTCATTATTTTTCCTCCTCACTATCATTTGACTCCAGTGTACGGAATCCACATCAGGGAAGGAAAGGTGTAGCAACTTTTCTCTTCTGGTGACAAAACACCAAGACCAAGGCAACTTATAGAAGGAAGGGTTTCTTATTATGGTTCCAGATGGAGAAGTGTCCATTCCATCATGCAGGGAAGTGTAGCAGGAGGCCTGCAAGATTGCAGGGACAGACAGCTGGTACCTCACATCTCAAATTGCAAGCAGGAGACAAAGAGGGTGAAATTGAAAGGGTCAGAGTTTTCTGAAACTTCAGAGTCTGCCCCGGTGACACACTTCCGGTGACACACTTCCTGTAGCAAGGTCACACTTTCGAAGCCCCTCAGCAGCCACCAACCGGGAACCGCATATTCTAATGCCTGGGACACCTCACTCAAACCACCCCAGCAGCAATCTGTTTTGATGAAAACATCAGTAATTTGATGATTTTAATACTGGTTTTTGATTTAACAAAACATTTCTATTTATATGCACATGTGTGGATCTACTTGTATATGCATATAGATGTGCCAATCCCTGCGGGGGCAACAAGGGGGTGTCTGGTACCCCGGAGCTGGAATAAGGGTGTTTGTGAACCATCCAATGTGGGTGCTTAGAACTGGTTTTGGATCCTCTGCAATGGCTGTTTGCACTCTAACCAATGAGCCATCTCTCCAGCTCTGGATTCTGATTTTAAAAATTATAATAAATGCGTGGGAAGACATGTCTCTTATTCGTAACTTTTCAGCTAAGGCAAGCACCTGCAATGGGAAGACAAGTAGCAGGAATAAGGACAGGAAACAGATGTGGGCCGTGAGCTCTGCACCACACAGAAAACATGGAAATGCTTCTAGAGCACAGTCAACTAAAACATTTGATTTTCTGTTTGAAGGAAAAGCCAAGCAGGACACAGAGCTACACTGTGGTCACAGTGACCTCCACCATGGTGACACAGGAAGATAAGCTTATGCTAGGTTGATCTTATAGTAATGTTCTCTGTTGTGTCAGTGGGTGTATGCCTGGGCTACTTTGTCCTTCTGTTCTAGAATGACCACCCTGTCAACATAAATAGCAGCATAAATGTCCAGTGAGTACCTGTTTCATGAATTATGACAATGTGTCTGTCTTATTTCATGAATACTCTTTATCTTGGTTTGTTTTGAAGCAAATTTATATTTCATCATTTTGTCTACAGAACCATCAGTATTTTTCACTAAGAAACACTTCTGGAGTTGTGTAACCAGTGTACCAACATCACAGAAACTCTTTAGTGCTTGTTTTAATAAAATTACTTTGATTATACTGTAGTTGCAACTTTATGATTCTTTTTGGGACTCAATCTGGAAGGTTTTTTTTCTCTCATTTCTTTCTTTTTACTGTATTAAAAAGCTTGATTTATTTATAAGTTTCTCATTGTGTCTCTGCCAATGGTATTGACAGTGATTAATGATGATTGTCAGATTCATGAATTCAATTAAGAGTTAAAAAGTGATAATATTCTGGGCTGTAGAGAAAGCTTGGTGGTTAAGAGTGCTTGCTGTCTTCCAGAGGACCATGGTTTGGTCCCAAGCACCCATGTTGGGTAAATTATAAGCACCTGGTAATTCCAACACCAGGTGATCTGACACCCTCTTTTGCCATAAACACATATACACACAGGCACACACATAAATACACACTGATGATATTCTAATTTTACTATTTTTTATCAGTTAACAATAAACTTCTAAATGATCACAATTTTCTGCAGTTTTTTGTACAGCCTTAGGTATAGTTTGGGAAGAAAGTATCTTTCTCTATTTGCCAACTTTTAGATTTATATCACCAGCATTCTGCAAAAATTACTAATTTTAATGCTTTATCACTATAAACCTACAGATACTTTAACATATCTCATGTGTTCCTATTAGCTGTGAACATTCAATTCTGATTTCCAGATTGTTCTATTGTGGGCCTGGGGTGATAGCTTTAGTTGGTAGAGTGCTTTCTTTGCAAGCATGCAGACATGACTTTAACCCTCAATAACTCTGAGAACAAACTTGTCTGGAGTGATGGTGTGGGCTTGTGATTCTAGCCCCAGGAAAGCAGAGGAAGGAAGGTACCTGAAGATCTTTTTCCAGCCCTCCTTGGTTCAACAAAGAGTTTTAGGTTCAATAAGAGACCCTACCTCAAAAACAAAACAAAACCCTAGACAGAAGCTACCTGACAAATGACTTGAAAGGTTTATTCTGGCCTCCACATGCACCTAAACACATAAGTGCAATCGAACACACACACACACACACACACACACACACACACACGCACGCACGCGAACACACACACACGCACACACACACATGCACGCATGCACGCTCGCACACATGCAAGCGCACACACACTCGCACGCAAACACACACACACACACACACACACACACACACGCACATGCACGCACATGCGCGCACACACACACTGTTGCACTGATACTACCAGAAGCCCATCCAAGTTGATTTTGTTATTTTAACTGATTCAGTGGTTCCAGCTTCCTGACTTCCTGGGACAAGGAGATACTATTTACCTGCCCTGGGCATCTCTTTTTCTCTAAGAACTGTTTTTTAAAAATGTTTATTTTTTAAGGGCAATTGATCTAGTTCTCTGAATGCCTGGAGAATGCTACAGAATTGGTAGCCTTGTATGAGCAAAACTGCTTTTAAGCTAAAGACAGGAGCAAAATCAACATGAGGATAAAGATGACGGACATTCTCCAGAACTGTTTACCCTGTGAGAACATGTGGAAAGTCTGCAAGGTGAAGGGATTCACCATCTGAAAAACCTGCTGAAATAGAAATGACATTTGGCCAGTTGTGGCTTTCTGTAACAGTCTCCTTCTGCTGTTTAAAAAAACAATGTTTCTTTGATGAGAAGTGAGCTATACCTGTCTGTTGTCAAGAGAATATGAATTGAACTGACCATGGGCTGCCAGACCCCAACTGATATATTGAACAATGCAACTGGTACCTCATGAAACTCAGGGGACATTGCAGGAGAAGAGGCAGAAGGAATGTGAGAGCCAGGAGATCAGGACACCTGTTGTTAGATAGTGTCTTCTCTACATGATAGGGATGTTGCATCCATAAAATGTCAACAATATGATTGCCTAAACAAGACTTACACAATGACAACACAGGCTGATGAGTCAAAGGGAGAGGGTGAACACCACAAGGCCCCACCCCTAAATGAGCTCCAGGAAATCAGTGGGTGTGGAGAAAAGGAGAGTTAGTCTTCTCCAGGTGCAAGCTCCTGGATAGATTATGCAAACCCAGGAAGTGTGTGCGCGGTTGTGTGCATGCATGTGCGTGCGTGTGCGTGTGCCCATGTGCATGTGTGTGTATGCATGCGTGCGTGCGTGTATAATTAAAGAAGAGGCCAAGAATTTGAGAGCGAGTTGGAAGGATGGGAGGACTTGAAGTCAGGAGAGTAAGGGGTAAAGATGATGTAAATACAATACTTGTGAGGCATTCTTAAAAAATAAAAATAAAATAAACCAATTTGGATCCACAACATCTAGAATCAATTTTCCCACATTATTCTACAGAGAATAAGAGTGGAAATACTTTATATCAAATGAAATAAAGTGCAGTTTGTAAAGGATCTATGAAAATTGATGCTTCATAAAGCATCACCTGCTCTTTTCCATCTCCCTTCCCCGTGTAAGGGAGCCATACAAACTAATATTTTAGCTTATTTCAGTTCACTCCTCTATGTAATCCACTTCCTTCAATTTTATTACAAAATCACTTTCCCTAAAATGAATATAAATGCTTCACGATACAATTGTAGCCTTTTAAAAACGTAAATACAGGGTCTAGGAGCAAAATAAAAATTTATTCACAGAGGTTGGAAGAGGGTTTGCTTTGTAAGCATGGCGACCTGAGTTATATCCCGGGGCTCCTGTAAAGTGTCAGGTGTGGTGCAATATATTTGTAATCCCAGCCCTGGGGGTAGAGTGGGGGGCAGAAGCAGGTGGATACAGAGGGTGTTCAGTAGTCAGGGGCCTTGTCGACTTCCTGAATTCAGCAGAAGAAGAGCCTGTTTCAAGGTAGGGGCAGATGATGCCTGGGGGAATGACACTGTAGGTAGTCTGCCGACATCCACACGCATGTGTTCCCATGTACATGCACACACGTATGAACTTACAAAATAGTTTTCTATAGGACTCCGACTTTAAAATGAGCAATACTGCTTATCAGGCACCATCGCCTTGTGCTTACTGTGAGTCCGAGTGTGTCTACAGAGAGCCTCGGGGTCATTGTTACTGCCGACTGTTTGCCATAGCACCTTACTGTGGAAGGATTTTATTTCGGATCTTCTCTGTACCAGTCCTGTCCTGGGAGCTGTCTCTATGCAACAACCCTGTCTCCACTTTTGCTCAAGGCTTTTTGAAGCACCGTGTATGGTCTGTTTGGGCCCCTTGGGGAACAGAGTGATTAAATAACCCAGAAACAGGAGGAAAAAGGATCTATCTATGGAATAAAATGATACTTTAGTGGTGATATCTGCTGGGAAAATAGCACTTTAAAGAATGTTGACCATACTGAAGTAATAGCTGATTCTCTACTAGGATAAAGTTGGCCCAATCTCTGCTCAGTAGAGCTGGCCCTGATGTCAGGGCCACAGGTGAATGCAAGAGAGTTGGCTCTGTCCCTTGCCAGCTATAGCACTCCAGAGAGTAGGCCCCACACCTTGACAGTAGAGCTAGCTTTGGTGGTGGCATGGAAGCAGGTGAGCTGGGCCTGAGGGCATAAGAGCAGGAGAGGGGACTTTGTCCCTTGCAGACTGCCACATTGGGTGAGATAACTGGAGCAGTGATGGAGAGCTGACCCTGGAGGTGCAGATGCAGGAGAGCTGGCAGGCTGATCATCCCAAATCCCACACAGGCCCAGATCCAGAGCTCTAAGTTGGCCCATGTCATCATCTGTCTCATCTATGAACTGCTAGAGGATGTGAAAGAACTGTTCTTACAGATCTAAAGCTGCAGGATCTCCATGACTCAGGGTAACAACAGGATATCCAAGAGGAGTCCTCATGAGCAGCCAGTATTAATGGTAAAGCAGAAACTAGAGACCTTTAATCAGGCCAGTGACTCATTGCAATGAACATTGGCAAGTAAATCTGTGTGAACAAAAGGACATACTGTGGGACACACCGTATCACACTGCTTCCACAACAAGATTTTTTTTTTATGCTTTGTTTAAATTTTTGCTTTTTAGTTTTCTTTTTGGTGGGAGGTTGCCAGGTAGAGGGGGATCTGAAGGGATGGGGAAGTAAGTCGGATTGGGGTGTATGGCACACAAAGGATTAATAAAAAGATTTTTAAAAAAATGTTGGCCCAATTAAACAAATAAAAGGAGACATTGTATATGATTATTTACATGTCATATGTTTTCCTGTGTGTGTGTGTGTGTGTAGGGGCCTGACAATAAAGTCACCTATCAGTCCTCAGTCCTTATTCAACTGGGCTAAAGCTAAACAAGTACCCTAGGCTACTCTGCCACCTATGTCGGTCTCCCAGCCCAGGATTAGAAATTTATTCCACCATGCTTGGTTCCTATGTGGGTTTTCAAGGACCGCACTCAGGTCCCTGTGCTGTTGAGGCAAGCATTTTACTGACCGAGCTATTGCTGACACACCCCATAAGTTTCAAAAAGTTCATGTGAATCATTGAGCTTCATTAGCAGGTAAGTGTGAGGCGTGCCAGATGCTAACCTATGGAACAAAGCCTTCTGCTCAGGCCAGTTGTACTGCATATGATCCCAATGTTAGGAGACTTTCCTAAACTCAGAGACTCCTCTGAATTACAGCTAAAATGTAAAGGTTGCAAAAAAAATTGTGTTTGCATCAAATTATTTACATTTACCCTTATGATTTAGAACTCATGAAGCAGTTTGATGTGTGTGTGTGTATATATATATATGCATGCAACATGTCTGTAACATTAATGCTTGGGAGGTAGCCAATGCAGAAGATTTCCAGTTTGGGGCCAGCCTTGGTTACATAGGGGAACCCTGTTTGAAAAAAACCTGAAGCACATATGTCTAATTGGTAGTTATTCTCCAGTTTGGGATCACTCTTCCTCTGCCAAACCATCAAGGCCAGCTCTAAGGACTTCTAAGTGCTTCTGCTGCAACAATCTTAATGGCTATTTATAGACCATAAATGGTTGGCAAAAAACACATTTGAGTCAGAACCAAAATTAAAATGTTTTAAATTATCTAAATGCTGCCAGATATTCAAAACGGGAAGATTTATACTAGAAAATGTTCACAGTTTCCAGAAACATTCACACTCCTCCTGTCTCCCTACCCCCTTGCTTCCACTCACTTGAAGCACCGTGAATACAGATTACTACTGTCCTCAGGAGGCTCCACAGTCCCTCATCGAAATAGTCTGAACTTCTGAACAGAGGATCCGACGGGATCCTGAAGAAGACAGAGTGTGTCTTAACACCCAGGAAGACTTGCCATGGCAGTCTCTTCCCCTCATTCATTTCTTTGAGGTCATTGTCCTTTACCTGCTAGGGTCCTCTCAGCTGACATCATACACATGTCTAAACCTCTGCTTTTAGCTTCTACATTTTCTTAACAGGTGTGCATGTGGGGCCTAATGCCTTCTTGTTGAGAGGGAGGAAGGCCTGAATGAGTTCAGTCCCGAGTAAATGAGTATTTGTTGACAAAGGCACAGCCTTGTCAAAGATTTCATAGACCCAGATTCAGAGGGATGGCTAAGCCTTCCTTAGGAGACCAAGTACAAGTGTTGATAGTGTGCCCAGAAAATGTCTACCATAGCTTCCCCCCCTTCCCGCCAGATATTTATGGCTGGAAGATTGTTCCCGTACAGGTCTGCTCCTACAGAGATTAGCTCAATCATGCTTCCTCAGGCCAGCTGTAAACCATACTCTTTGTTTATCTGCATGTTACAACTCCACCTTTGTGTTCAGTGTTATGAAATAAATGCGTAGCATGGTATTGTCCCATTTGTGTTTGTGAATGGATCTTCCCTCTACAAGAGCACCTGCCTTTTCCTTACCAGTTGACATGTACTTGAGAATTAAGGTTAAGATCTATCTATGTGTATGAGTGTATACATGTGCCTGTATGAGTGCCTGCAAGTATGCATGTATGCCATGTGCATGCAGTGCTCATGGAAGCCAGAAGAGGGCGCTGCTATCCTTGGAAACTGAGTTACAGGTGGTTGTCAGTGGGTCCTGGGAACCAAACCTGGGCCGTCTGGAAGTGTTTGAATTGTCTCTCTAGCTTCCTCTATTTGAGTTTTTAAGTAATTTGTTTGTGTCCAGTTTGATTTGAAAATAGTGACACATGCCTTCTCCATATCTTCTATGTAGTAGACCTGACTAGACCCTTCCAGTGGCTGTTGGGTTCTTTTAGTGTTCCTTCATCCAAGCACTGCACTGTCATTCAGCTAAACAAAATGGATTCTCCCACACTAAAACCCAATTGGCCCACTTCATAATTACCATCTAAGCCTGATACCCCCCCTTTTTTTTGTTTTTTTAAAAAATTATTTTATTTATTTACATTTCAAATGTTGCCCCCTTCACAGTCTCCCCTCCAAGAGTTCTTCACCCCATCTCCCCCTCACCTTTGCCTCTGAGAGGGTGCTCCCCCATCCACCCATCCTCCCACACCCATCCCCCTTCCCTGGGGCATCAAGTCTCTCCTACTGATAGACTCATCCACTCCTACTGAGGCCAGACAAGGCAGTCTTCCGCTACACATGTGCCAAGGACCATGGACCAGCCTGTGTATGCTCTTTTGTTGGCGGCTTAGTCTCTGGGAGCTCTGAGGTGTCTGGTTAGTTGACACTGTTGTTCTTCCTATGGGGTTGCCATCCCCTTCAGCTCCTTCAGTCCTTCCCCTAACTCTTCCATAGGGGTCCCTGAGCTCAGTCCAATGGTTGGCTGTAAGTATCTGCATCTGTCTCAGTCGACTCCTGGTAGAGCCTCTCAGAGAACAGCCATGCCAGGCTCCTGTCTACAAGCACAACATAGCATCAGTAATAGTGTCAGGGTTTGGTGCCCACCTGTGGGATTGATCCCAAGTTGGGCTGGTCACTGATGGCCTGAGCCTGATACTATCTACTATACTTCTGGTCCACATTTTTAACAGTGGGTACCTCATACATTGTTTTAGAACGTTTGGTATTCCCAGCTCACCAGGGCTTAGATAGCATGGTTAAGGTGTACTCCATCCTCTCTTGCAGCTTTGATCAACACAAAATAAACTCTATGTTATTTTCTGCCTTTATCTGTTTTGTTCTTATTTTGGCTTTTTAAAAAAGAAAGATAAAGAATATGAAATTGTAGGTAAGTAGGGAGATGGGGCAGAATCTGGGAGGAATTTTGAGAGAGAAAATATGATCAACATGTATTGCATGAAATTATTTTAAAAAATTAAAAACTGCAGAGAAAGCAGTCTGTCATTATTTCCCTTGACCTTGGCGTCTCTGTGCTACTGCTGGGATTCTCCAGAATGAGAACCTGCATCTCATCTCCCGGTCAGGCTTGTAGGCATTCTGTCCTGATCTCAGTCTCTCTAGTTTCTCTGAATAGATTGCACCCTCTACAAAAATGTCTATTCTCTCCGTATCAGCTGATGTTGACTGGAAAATGAAGATTAAGATACAACATCAGTCTCTGATCTAGTGATCTAGTCTTTTCTTCTTCCTCTTCTTCCTCTTCTTCCTCTTCCTCCTCTTCCTCCTCTTCTTCTGCCTCCTCCTTCTCGTCTTCGTCTTCTTCTTCTTCTTCTTCTTCTTCTTCTTCTTCTTCCTCTTCCTCTTCCTCTTCCTCCTCTTCTTCCTCCTCCTCCTCTTCTTCTTCTTCCTCCTCTTCTTCTGCCTCCTCCTTCTCTTCTTCTTCTTCGTCTTCTTCTTCTTCTTCCTCTTCTTCCTCTTCCTCCTCTTCTTCCTCTTCCTCCTCTTCTTCTGCCTCCTCCTTCTCCTCCTCTTCTTCGTCTTCATCTTCGTCTTCCTCTTCCTCTTCCTCCTCCTCCTCCTCTTCCTCCTCTTCCTCCTCTTCCTCCTCTTCCTCCTTCTCATCTTTTTGAGGCAGGGTCTCAAGTAGTCCAGAGTGAACTAAAACTTTCCAAAGATGACCTTGAACTTCTGATCTTCTTTATTCCATTTCCCAGGTTCTGAGGTTAAAGGCATGCAGTATCACATCTGTGGAGCTAGAGACTGAATCCAGGGCTTTGTGTATGCTAGGCAGGCACTCTGCCTATTGAAGGGCATATCCAGCTTCTTGCATCTACCGCCTCATGGTCTTCATGACAGTATCACATGAATGTGGTCACTACGTTACTCCTTCTATCTACTCTGGGGCTGTGGTCCTAAGCTCAAACACTGATTTTTAGTCTGGAGTATTTTTTACACATTTAGTTGTACAATACACAAAAGGACCTTTGTTTACATCAATTATATTTTCCATATTATTTTATCCTATGCATGATAATGTGACCATCCAGCTATATATAAATATTTATCCTATTAAGACTGAGAACTTAAAATTTAGTTTTAAGTTAAAAAGTTGATTATACTTCAGCAAGGGAGAGAGATGGGGGGGAGAGAGAGAGAGAGAGAGGGAGAGAGAGAGAGGGAGAGGAGAACATTTTGGTTGAAAAGTAGCTGTTGCTAACAAGGGGTATTCTGTGAAAAAGGTTTTCTGTGGTTTGTTCGACTCAAATCTTGGTATTTACATTTTTGAAAATTATATCACTATCTGGCTTAATAAAACACATGAACATTCTTATGCCTGTTGTTGAATCTGTTATATGGCATGTTTTGGTATGAGATATGTGAAAAAATTAGATTTCACACAGTCTATATATGTAGTTAATCATTGGGTTGTATGTGTATATAAATGTATGTATGTATGTATATGTATGTATGTATGTATTATATGTAGACTCTAAGGACAGCAGTATGTTACAGCCATTTCATATAACTGTGGATATTTTACTTTGAAAATACACCCACAGTTGATATATACACTTTGTCAAATGTGAGATTTGATGTGGAATGCAAAACCGCATTTACAAAGTTACATTCCATATTATAGAGAAATCTGTTGTATTTGAACAGATCTTGCCCTAGTCAAGATGCCAAGTGTGATGAATTTATTTTGCTCTAAACTCTGATCTCTTCTAAGGTTATGCAGACCTTTGCAATTTTGACACATTTCATTGCATAATCCAAAACCGCCACATTAATTAATATCACTGCCAGTCTCACCAGAGAGCTCCGTGACTATTGTGAAGTTGTCAGGCTTTCAGGAATGGAAACCATGTTTCTAAAATTTAAATTTTAGTTGGAAAGCTCAAATTTTGTATCACTGGCAGCAAGGACTGCTCATGTTTGCCTTGTAGTGACAGCTCACCTCATTCATTTTGCAGAAATTCTCTGCAAACCAGCCAAAGCTGAACATGCTACAGCTTTCTTCAAAGACTGTCCCATGAGAAAGGTAGTTGGCTGAGTTTTCATCTCCACATGGGGCTTATCATTCTCCTATCCTCAAGATAATTAGTGTTTTAGTGCAAAACAAAACCCTACCACATACTCTGCATTGTGCTTAGAAAATATTCCAGAGTCATGCTTCAAGGAGTAAGACTTAAGGGCCTGGGTATAACTCAGCTGGTACAACACATGCCTAGAACTAATAAGCTTTTGGGTCCAACCCTGACACACACACACACACACACACACACACACACACACACACTGTGGGGAAGAGGAGAAAAGGGAAATAGGAAGGAAGAGAAAGCATAGGAAGAGGAAGAGAGGCGGGGAATAGGGAGAAAGGGGAACAGAGGGAGAGACAGAACACAGAAAGAGGTGAGATCAAGTCCTCATTGCATATCATTTCTTCATGCTTTCATAGTGAATGTCATAAGTTGAACCATGGAGAAAGCATGTGGAATGAAGAACCTAGTGGCTATTGTGTTTTGTGACCACTGTGATTTTTTTACATACATATACATATATATATATATATACATACATACGTATATAGACAGGCAGGCAGACAGACTGAGACTGACTGACAGACAGATGTTTATTATAGATAGAAGTTAATAAATGATTATTAAATTAGCAATTGTTCTTTTCATCCTCTCTAGGACCACTGTGATTTAGGATATAAAATACCATCAGTTTTGTTCCCTACTGACTTTCTACCATCAGTGCAGAGAGGCTAGGCATGAGTCCTTATCACAACTCTAGTGGAAAGTATTGTGAACTCATATCTTCCCTCCAAGGGCTTGAAGACCCCTAAGTTCAACACACTGCCCTCGGGAAACTGCTTCCTCCTGACACTCAACACCTAACCACAAGGGGCCCCAAACACATTTTGCTGTATTCGTGTGTGTGTGTGTGTGTGTGTGTGTGTGTGTGTGTGTGCGCATGTGTGTGTGCTTGTGTGCCTGTGTAGAGAATGTGGACATACATAGTAGGGATGCTATCTGATTGGAAAAAATGTTTGCAATTTGACCTAGAATTAAAATCAGAGACTTTATAATAAAGATTCCATTCTGAGCTGGGATTATCATGAAGTCACGTCATGAGCTCCCCTAACCTTCAACTTCAAGAAAACCTCCTAGTGTTTCTGATTCTTTTTGTAAAAGTTCCTGCTACTTTGAGGACTTTGACCAGCAATTTGTTTATATAATTCTTAACTACCATTGTGAGTTCATAAAATATAAAATGAACAAAGATTTAAGACTTTCCTCTGGCTCTCTCAACCAGCCTGAGTAGCACACTCAGAGTACAGGGTGTTTGGGGATGATTCATCCCTTTTCAACCTCAGGCTTGTCTTCCTTTATCAGGGAAAGTTCACAGCAGGAGTTCATCTTTAATGCTAACTAAAGCTGAGCCTTTGCCAGAATGCCTAAAGTCTCAGTCCTGATCCCCATTTGGCAGTAGTGTAAAACTCAACATTCAACCTCTCACTGTGGTGTGGAGTGAGTGCATGCTCAGATGGGTCCCCGTGTGGAACAGCCTTA
>JADRCH010000101.1:2254637-2273803 GCA_019843965.1 Rhynchomys soricoides | reverse complement strand
GTGGAGTGAGTGCATGCTCAGATGGGTCCCCGTGTGGAACAGCCTTACCATCACCAAAAGGCAGAGAGGGAGCTCACACTGTACTCTCATTGCCATCACATACAAAGGAAGTATTTCATACACATTATGTGCTAGAGCATTCCCTGTTTAAAAAAGCTATTTGTTTCCTTCTGTCCCTATGAGATGACAAGTATTGTCTGGAGAAGTTTACTCAAGGAAGTTCAAGGCACCAGGATTCCAGAAAAATAGTAATGCCATGTCCCTGGAGTGCCCTTACTCTGGGATTGGTAAACTGCAGCTGTAAGGTAGCATTTGCAGGGTGATGAGACATTCACTCCAGGAGAACACACAGTCTGTCCATCGCCAAGCTGCTTTGGAAATACAACATGGGGTCACCATTGGCCTTAATAAAACATGTATAATTCAATCCAGAAAGCAAAAGAGAGGTCATTTCCCCTATCCGTTCTGCAACATTTCTTCTATGTTCTCTTAAAATAAAAGTCATCTTGACCCTAAATAGCTAATCTGTGGCGGCAGAGTGCCCAATTAAATTACCTTCATTATGAAAGCACACAGGCAAATACTTTTTATAGCACATGACTCTGAACCTATAATAAGGATTGAGGGAAAACAGGATAAAAGCTCTTTTGGAATTATATAGAGACTTTTAAACAATTGGTGATACCCAAAAAGGTCAGAGAGAATGCTTCACCATGGAGGCTCAATGGGCAGAGTCATTATGAAATTGACATTTGTATAATGAGGGAACATTTTAATATTCATTCTTTTTGATTAACAATTATATCCAAAGAGAAGATGAAGACCTTCAAAGTAAGCCATGGTTCTAGACAAATTAATATATGATCATACATTGTATTTTCTAGTGCTATTTAATAGTGTTTTGTTAGGATTTACTCATACATTCATGATAACTTTATGAATATTGTTACTTTTATACTGCTTTATACCACAGTATAAAAGGATTACTACTTTTATACTGATGATAGCATGGCTTGGAATTCACATGATTTCTGTAAAACTCGAGGCAGTGAGTTTAAGGCTGGCATCAAAACCTGGTGTGGCTAAATCTGCTAATCCACAGTTTCCTCACCATTGCTTTGATTGCTTTCTGGAACTCCACAATTCTCTATCATATCATCATTGTCAAATGTGTAAACAGCATTTCTATCCAGCAGGTACTCATTAGCACATTTATTCCACCTTTACCACCTTTAAACAATTTGTAAATTCAGGACTGGACTTCAGGGCAAAGAAGCAATATAAAATATTTATCCAGATGATTAAACTCTCATAACTGTTGTTAGAACAGTGAAAAATAAATCAGTCAATGACCAAGTATTTCTAGATGGGTGACCGAGTACCTTTCCTGTTGTATGCCCACTTATAAGACAGTCTCCCTCTTATCAAGAAGTGTAAAATCTAATAGAGGAGGGCATCTTATTTTTGTTTAGAGTGGTATGTAGTGTGAAATACATGATGCACTGTAGTGCTAGGGATAGCTACAAAACAGACAAATATGTGTGACATCCATTTCAACAATACATGTTGTTTCAGTTTATATATGCACATCTCTGCCTGATTTGTTCACTTATTGAACATATAACATATGGCAAATAAGTGACCAATTTAAGGCTCCTACTAACTTCCCAAACTTCCTATTCAATATCCATGCTAATAACATCAGAGAAGTATTTGATAAGGTGTACTACCTTCGCCACATCACAGCAAAGGGTCATTTTTGGAGTGTCATGGTTCAAAACCCACACCCTAAGCTTTATATGTGCAAAGGAAGGCTCAACCACTTTGCTCTATTAAATCTTCTGTATAGCAAAAAGAAATATTTAGCTACAACTCCCTGGAAAATGATAATGCTTCCATATTTAATTTAATGCGTCTTGATCAAAACTAATCATCTATCAAGTATTGTCCCAAGAGCAAAGAGCTGTTGTAGCTCTCACTTTAAAGAGCTGTTAAAGTGTAGAAGGAAGTTGGAGATAAAAGAGGGTACTGTCCAGGGGTGCCTGGCTTCAGACGTCCATGTTGTGGGGATTAGATGCAAGAGTAAGTATTTGGGAGGCTGGGGAGATGGCCCAGTTGGTAAGTTGCCTATTGTGAAAAAAGTAAGAGATGGGTGTGGTTGTGTGTAAAGGACCACAGATTCCAGGGGCTCACTAGCCAGCCAGTCTGACAGGATAGTGAGCTTCAGTTTCAGTAAGAGACCTTGTGTCTAAAATAAGTGGCGAGCAGTAGAGAAAGACACAGGGCATCGACTTCTGGCCTCTACACAAGCTATGTGCATGCGCCCATATGTGCGTGCACCACTCCCTTCCACCAAACATGCAAAGAGAACAATAGATTGAATAAGTATTTGGTTGCTGCCATAAACTGCTCCAGTGAGAATGACATTCCTAGAATAAGGGAGTGGTAAAAGGAGGTGGAAAAGAATCTGATTAGGTATGGGAGTTGGAAAGACAGGACCAGGGCCTGAAATGTCTAGCTCTGATTGAGTTGCCAGAAGGTTGAAATTTGACACATATTAACACTGGATCGGGGAGGGAAGATTGAAGTGTATGCTTGAGGTTTCCCCAGGTCAAAACTGGCAGATGGTGGAGACATAACCCCGACTGCTTCTAACATTAGGATTTATTCCATTTGTTCTGTGGAGCAGGCTTTGGGTTCAGCAGTTTACATGGATAACCCTTCCCTCCTCCACATCAAGAGCCCTGCTCATAAAAACATTTTACAAACAGAAGAGAGGCTAGGGAACTTCCACTTTTGAAAACATACACATTGAGAAGGCAAACCCTGGATGTGGATCTATTCCTTCTCAATCCTAAACCAACACTAAATTATTTCCCTATGTAATGATAAAAAAGTTCAATTTGAAGAATCGTATAACAACCTATCATTTTGCCTACAGTTGTATGCATGTCTGATCCTCTAGTGGAATTGTAGAAAGAATCCTCATGACTTCACTGTATCAAGGATTCAGAGGCACTTCCATAAATGAGGGCTGCATCTAGAGACCAAGATATATATTCACACTCATCTATAGCCACACACTTGCCAAATCGCCATTGGTCTAGCATCTACATCTATAGCATGGCCAGGCCTCTGGCTTTGGGTCAAGATTGACTTCTGCAGAGAAGAAGGAGCAAATGGTCAAAGTTCCATAGCACATGAGAGTCGCAGAGGCTGTGCAGCTTGGCTTCGGTGACTCACTTCAGAGCCAAGAGACACCCATTCATAAAGTGGAAGCTGTTTCCTGACTTCTTGTGGTGAAAGCCCCTAGATCTTTGGCAGGCACCCCAACTTGGCACTCATTTGAATTGGTGCTGCCAGGATGCAAACATGCCTGCACCCCAGGGCTTCATTGTCAAGTTACAGAATCGCTGGAGGCTAATGGGTGCAGAGACTAAAGCCCCCCAATCTCCAACAAGTCCAATCATACCATGAAGACCCATGATAAATCTCAATTTTATTTCTAGAAGATTCCAACTAATTTCCCCCAAAGGATAGGCTCATACTGAATCATCACATCTTGCAAGTGATCAGCATGGTAAGAGATTGGCCACAGGCACTAAGCATTGTCTGGCATACAGGTACTGTTCAATTTATGAGAACAATTGCTTCTTATCAATGGTAGTCATAGAGTTAGTAGCAGTCACACGGGAGCTTTCTTTCTTTTTTAAAAAAAATATTTTTGGATACTTTATTTACATTTCAAATGTTTCCCCCTTTCCAGATCTCCCCTTTGGAACCTCCCTATCCTGTCTCCCTGCCCCTGCCTCTATGGAGGTATTCCCTCACCCACCCACCCACGCACCCACTCTCGTCTTCCCTCCTTGGCATTCTCCTATACTGGCGAATCTAACACCCACAGGCCCAAAGGCCTCTCCTCCCCCTGATGGCTAACAAGACCCTCTTCTGCCACACATGTGGCCAGCACCATGGATCCCTCCATGTGTATTCTTTGGTTGGTGATCCAGTCTCTGGGAGCATCAGGAGGTCAGGCCAGTGGACACTGCTGCTCCCTCCATGGGGCTGCCAACTCCCTCAGCTCCTTCAGTCCCTTCTCCAACTCCTCCATCTGGGACCTCACGCTCAGCCCAATGATTGCTGTGAAGTGACTCTTGGGTATTCTGAACTTTTGGGCTAATGTCCACTTATCAGTGAGCACATACCGTGTTCATTCTTTTGTGACTGAGTTACCTCGCTCAGGATGATATTTTCAAGTTCCATTCATTTGCCTGCAAATTACACGAAGTCATTGTTTTTAATAGCTGAGTACTATTCCATTGTGTAAATGTACCACATTTTCTGTATCCATTCCTCTGTGGAGGGACATCTGGGTTGTTTCCAGCTTCTGGCTATTATAAATATGGCTGCTATGAACATAGTGGAGCATGTGTCCTAACTACATGTTGGAGCATCTTCTGGGTATATGCCCAGGAGTGGAATAGCTGGATCCTCAGGTAGTATTATGTTCATTTTTCTGAGGGTCTGCCAAACTGATTTCCAGAGAGGTTGTACTAGCTTGCAATCCCACCAGCAATGGAGGAGTGTTCCTCTTTCTCTACATCCTTGCCAGCACCTGAGTTTTTGATCTTAGCCATTTTGATTGGTGTGATGTGGAATCTCAGGGTTGCTTTGATTTGCATTTCCCTGATGACTAAGGATGTTGACCATTTCTTTAGGTGCTTCTCAGCCCTTCGAGTTTCCTCAGTTGAGAATTCTCTGTTTAGCTCTGTTCCCCAATTTTTAATAGGGTTATTTGAATCTTTGGAGTCTAGTTTCTTGAGTTCTTTGTATACTTTGGATATTAGCCCTCTATCGGATGTAGGATTGGTAAAGATCTTTTCCCAATCTGTTGGTTGCTGTTTTGTCCTATTTACAGTGTCCTTTGCCTTACAGCACATGGGAGCTTTCTAAGCATTTTCCCGAGTTGTCGAATTTTTCAAGTTTTATTTAATTATTAATTTTAAAAGAAGGTTGAAAATAGCAAGTCCAAAATAGCTCAAAAAATCAAACTCTGATCACATGATATCTATTAAGAATAATAAAGATTTCCCAGGGAGTACACTGATGAAATATTAACAGTTAATAATATGACACTTATCATTTTCTCTACCATAGAATGCATTTGTTTCTTATAACAAAGTATCTATAGGTATTACTTGTGTTTTGTGCTTAGTGAATTGAACTTTTTCATGTAGTTAGCCTGCTAAACCAAAAGCTAGATGTGAATTTTTGCATCAGAGCTTCTCACTTTCTCCCCAGAGAGTTCATGGTTCAGAATGCCTTTCTCTGCCCTTTGTTGATGGGAAAAAATAATCTCACCCATTTTCAGGGTCTATCATAAACATTACCATCAGCAACAACAAACTTTATTATCCTGGAAATATAATATTTCCATTTGATTCTGGTTCCTCTCTCTCCGTATGACTTTTCTTTTCATACCACACTGCGATATCATTTTGCATTATTTGTGTCCGCCCTGCCGACAATGCTTGTTTTGTGAGAGCATATGATACACAGGAGTACCTACAGTCCTCAGCCAAATTATACCCTTAACATTTCCGTTGTGCTGTCTACAATGTAGTACAATGGCACAGGTGGTAATGAACTGCCCACAGAGGTGTTTTTCATCTCCGTGGAAGAGAGATCCCCTGCTCATTTAAGTCTTTTAGCATTTCTCTATCTCATTGAAGTAGGAATTCCCACTTTGCCTTTTATTTTGATGTCTTGTATTGCCTGCTAATAAAATGATCCTTGGATATTTATTGTTTCTAGAAAACTCCTCTCCACGTTTTCATGTTATGATGAGAAACGGCATATCCAAGACTTCTTTAATATCATGAGTATTGTTTAAGTGGTTTTTATTTTGACTGACCCTGAAACAGCTAGGATTCAGTTCTAAGTAGATCACTTGGAGCTGAGACTGTGGAAATTCTGAGCGAAGTGTGAACCTGACAGAGCCATACCTGTGACGGGGATGCTGTACATTTCATCTCCCACTGACTTTATCTTCTGTGTTCCTCCAAAAGTGGATCTTGTACAGGATTAGTTGGAAACTTTTCTACTGGGTTACTTCTAAGAACAGGAACTCACTATGTTTCCAAGAAATATCTTCAATATCTACCATAGAGGACATTGTATCCATGTTTAGTCCTTCAACTGAATACATCTTTTATTGGGTTACTTGAATCAGAGATTATGGTTATTTAAAATTTCAACATGCACAATTCTCATGCCACAATTGATAGACACATATACACAAATAGACATATGTTCAAAATCAATTTGGATATAAATTAGGCATAGTGAATTTCAATTAGATTATGCTTCTTGACAATCTATCCTCTACCACTGAAGGAAGTTTTTATCTTTTTTTTTAAGAAAAGGTTTATTTTCTTTTTATTTATGTGTGTATGCCTGTCGGCATGTATGCCAATATGCAGGTACCTGTAGAGATCAGAAGAGGGGGGTCAGATATCCTGAACTTGGGTTAGAGGTAGTTATGAGCCTCTGAATTTGGGGATTAGGAGCTGAACTCTGGCCCTCTGGAAGAACAGTTGCCACTTATAAATCTGTGGAATCTCTTCAGTCTCAATAGAAGAAAGTTTTACTCATGTAGGAAAAAAAAATGTTCCTGAGGAAAACCAAAAGACCAAAAGATGTCTTTTTACTTTTGTTCTATTAAAAGATGAAAATGTTTACTGTAAGGACATGGTCTCCAACCGAAATCATTTGTTTTCTCTTGAAGTGATGTCTATGCATTTTATATATAAGCTCCAGAGAAATGATTTAATAGTGAATATTTTAAAAGATAGAAAATAAAACCATTCAGGTTTTCCAAATCTCTATGGATAAACACCCTTGACTAGGAAGGTGGTGGCCATTAGAGTAACTAAACATCAAAGTACCCTAAAACATTGTCATATTGAGTTCTTGTTCAGTTCATGGTAGTTTGGGGGTAAATGGCATAAAAACTTCAGCTTTTATTCTGATAACAGTTATGTCAATGGAACTGTAAATTTTATTTTACCCTATTGGCGTTTTGGAGTGCTAGGGGGAATGCTACTTTTATCTTTGAATTCATGACCAAATCATTAACTTTTAGTGACAATATGTATGTGAACAACACAAGCAAAGAAAACCAGGGCAGAGTTTTTAGTTTCAGCAAAAACATATTCTCTCACATATTATCATTCTATTCTGGGGTTTGTTCATCAGAAACACAGGTGCTGTCTCAAAATATTACTACAACGTGGCTCTTTAGTCTGCAGGTGGGACACAAGGTATTTAAGTCCTTCCCTGGGCTAGATTTAAGGAATTATTGACACAAAGCCAGTGACTTTGCTTTGCGAACGCTATTGTTGTTCTTCAAACCTAATGTTATCACAGGTCTCCTGTGTATGTGTTTTCGGGGCTCAGTTCCTAGTTCAGCACTTCCAAATCCTGCTGATCCCTGAGTTGGAACAAAGCTCTCAGAGGCAATCAACTGCTCTGGCCATCCCAGGTGCCAAACATACACACAATGCCCTTTTATTTATGGAAATACAGATCTATTCTGCATGCACTCGGAGCTCAGTACAAATACCACCTCTTTCCCAGAGGCGACAGGAAGGATGTGGTTTGAAGGACATGGTTGCTTCATCTGAATGTGCAGTTGTTCTTCAAAAGAACTCTTGTTTTCACGCTGGGTGGATGCTCCACGGCATTTTAGAATATACAGCTCAGCCATGCCCCAAACCTACTTTCATTTCTCTAGAGTGAACAATCAAGGAGATCATGGATGATTCTTTTCCTTCCACCCCAATGGAAACATACTAAAAATGTGCTCACCATCAAAAGATATTACTGTGAGTTCTTGACCTAGCAATCCATTATGTATTTATCAGTAACAATAATACCATACTAACATTACCAGATAAAATGGTCAGAACCACTCAGAGGTTTGATCAAATCAGATTATTTTCTGTCTAATCTAGGGATAAACATATGGACTGCTCCCAGCAGTGGAAAACATAAACATTATACAATGCACCCCCACCGCCAAAGCTGTAATACAGTCAGGTCCCTCACTGCCACAAAGGTAAATATTTGCAGAATTGTCTTGCTTTCACCTGAATGCAAATGTGAGCCACAGAATCACTGGCTACTGTTTCACATGGAAAAGTATAATACAAAGTATCAATTCCTGTGCATCCACTATCCCCTTTCTCTTATTATTTTTTGTTTTTGTTTTTTTGTTTTGTTTTGTTTTGTTTGTTTGTTTTTCCAGACAGGGTTTATCTGTGTAGCCCTGGCTATTCTGGAACTCACTCTGTAGACCAGGCTGGCCTCGAACTCAGAAATCTGCCTGCCTCTGCCTCCCAAGTGCTGGGATTAAAGGCGTGCTCCACCACTGCCGGCTCTCATATTCAATGATGCACTCAGAACAAGCATCCGTGGAGGAGGCACATTTTTTGATTTCACATAGCCTGCATCCTAGGAGCTCACTATCTTCCTTATTATTTCAGAAACAGCCTGTGTTCTGAGTGCCTTGTCCTCAGCCCTACTTTTTTGTTTTGTTTTGTTTCTCCCCTGCTCTTGACTAATCTCCAGCTTTCAGGAAGTTTCTTAATCTACACAAGATCTCTTATTTGGGGTCTAGTATTGTACTGGCTAGTTTTGTGTGTCAACTTGACACAAGTTGGAGTTATCAGAGAGAAAGGAGTTTCAGTTAAGAAAATGCCTCCGTGAGATCCAGCTGCAAGGCATTTTCTCAATCAGTGATCAAGGAGGAAGGGTCCCTTGTGGGTGGTACCATCTGTGGGCTGGTAGTCTTGGGTTCTATAAGAAAGTCAGCTGAGCAAGCCAGGGCAAACAAGCCAGTAAGCAGCATTCCTCCGTGGCCTCTGCATCAGCTCCTACTCCTTGACCTGTTTGAGTTCTCAGTCCTGACTTCCTTTCATGATGAACAGCAGCATGGAAGTGTAAGCTGAATAAACCCTTTCCTCCCCAACTTGCTTCTTGGTCATGATGTTTGTGCAGGAATAGAAACCCTGACTAAGACAAGTATCTCATGTCATATTGATGCCCTCAACCAAACCAATATTCGAAAACTCGTGGCCAGTATGTTCTTCCATTCCATGGTAGAAAGTCTTTTACCTTAAAATGGATGCATTGCTTGTTACCAGTTGCTTCTTCAGCTTTGCACAGAGAGTCTTCTCTCTATGTCCTTCCTGTACAGTCACTAGCTCAAGGAAAGTGCTTCAGCAATGGTGTAAGTCCATTGCTATGAGCTCCTGCTTCTCGATTCCTTGGAGTCTACTCACTCCTTAAGTTTTCTCTAACCACTTCTTGTTTTTCACCTCTCAGTTATAGAATGTGTGATCTACAAGAGACTTGCTATAGGAATATAGCAACAGGAATCAAGGAAAAGAAGAATGGAGATTTGATGGGAATATTTTATTGGTAACACTCAACTTGAAACACCATGTCTAAGAAATTGTACACAATCCCCTGTGCCAGGTGGAATATTACTCTCACTCCAGCATATTATATAAACATCTGCATTTTCTTCCCCAAGAAGAAATAAATGACTCTGGATGAAATGTCTGTGCCCTGGTTCTTCAAGAGTCCATATCTCACTCTGAGATGCCAGGAACACTTCACCTTGTATCACGCTGTGAGCTTTGTGTAGTTCTTATGTAAACCTCAGTCTCAAAACACATTCCAAGCTGAATTTATTTCAAATTCCAAACTGCATTTATTCCATTCCTCTCACTTAAAATTCCAGTTGTGATCGGAACAGACACACTTCATTTACCTTCTAAGTGGTGATCAGTGAATCACCTGTTAGGTCTTGCCCTGGCAGGTGGCATTCAATCCTTCATGTGTCTCTGTGTCAACTGATTAAAGCTTTGTTTTTATTTCTAAGGGATGTTATGACCTTCAGTGTCATCTTTTTTGGCAGTTTTTGAGACTGGAGCATTAGGAATCTGGCAAAATAATATGGTAAATAATAACACTCTTTCTCTTTCAACTCCTCCATTCACTTGTCATGGCCAAGCCATGTCCCAACGAAGCATAAAACCCAACTTCCCCTTTGTGGTTTATTTTACCCAATTTTCTATATACTGAATGACATAAAATAAGGTAACTTGATAGAATGCCAGAGGCAAACAAAGCTTAGTACCATCTGGCTTGAGCAAGACAAATCACTTAGGGATGAGGCCTTGGGGAAGGTCATTTCTCAAGGAGGAAGGGTGCAACCCATGGAAGGGAACTGATTCTTTGTTGGGTGTGTGTGACTTTTCTGAATGAGGTTTAAGGCAGAAACGACAGGTAGCTTAAAAGAGTTAACTATCCCCAAGAAAGCAAAAGACAGAAGGAGTCGCTAAATCACATAGGGTGCAGGACTGTAGAAAAGCTGCTGCAATCCCTGTCAGTGGTTGATAACGATAAACCTCCATTTTTTTTTAAACTAATGAAATATCCTTAGGTATATATGTGTCTGTGTGTGCATAATGATTTCCTTGGCTCTCCCACAGGGTTTTCCAAGGATGCTATCATTCTTTGTATGCCAGAAATTGATTCCAACTCACTATGGTAATATAGTAATGCCTTTCTTTACTTTGAAACACTCTCTCTTGCTCAACTTTATTCTTTCCTTTCAACTCAAAATCCCATGGATGATCATTTCAAATATCTTTCTGCCAATATCCACCATTTCCCAGAATTTCTGCCACTGATGCACAGCCTCCTAAAAGATTTCGGCTCCAAATAAGGTCACTATTTTATTTCTGTCTTTAAGACCTTAGCAATTACGTTTTGATAAATTCTTGTGACTTCATGGATGAGTGCAGGGGCAAAGCCTTTGTCTTCAACATTTCTGGGATCCCAACACTGTCCAGATAGGAATCTGTGCCCTTTTCCTCCAGATTTAATTTGTCATTCCCATCTAACAAGATGTTCAGCCCATACTTCTGCATTCTCAACGAAGTCCTCTGGTCCTTAAAGTGACCCACAAAGTGAAAGCATGCATAGCTCTCTCTCTTCTCATGAATTTATCCCAAGCACACCCAACTCATAAGAAAGTTTTCATTTTTTAAATTCGACCCCAATCTTCCCACCTCTATTCCAGACCCTATCTGCTCCCTATCTACTTCTCATGTAAAACATTGGCTCCTCCCTCCCATTGGCTCTTGTGCAGCAGGGCCTTGGAGCTGGTGGCTGATTTTAGGCTTTGGTTCTCCACTATTCACTGAGCTCAAACAGACAGCCTGATTCCAGGAATCACATGAGTCTTTAAACCATCGATATCTGCAAACACTATAAATCACAGCTTTTATCTATCGCTCCTGCCTGAGGCCTGGTTTATCGGAATGGCACCCCTCATAAGCATTCTAGACACAAGGAATAAAAACTGCAGTGAACTCCTTCTGTCCAGTCCCCCTTCACACTCTAGTTCTATGGCCTTCTTCCTTTCCCACTCTGTTGACCAGGGTAATCTGGACTCAATTCAGCCATTTGCTCCTAAGCAATCTGAATTTGCCTTCCATTCCTATCAGTTCCTCCCAGCAGCTGCTAGTTCCAAGGTAGACAGTAACTTGCTAGTTGATGACTCTATCACTATGGTTGTGTGGGCTTGTGACTCTACCTGTGGGGTCCAACCTCACCGACTATTCCTTCTTCATAACTCTTTCATCTCATTATAACATTTTCTGAATTTCCCCTACCCGTTCTGGCCATTTCCTCTCTGGTTCCTTTTCAAGGCCTTTTTATTTCCTACCATTTCGCTAGATCTAGCCCACACTCTTTCCCTGGCTTTCCTTTCCTTTCCTTTTTTCTTTTCTTTTCCATTTTTCCACTGACCTCATCAGTTAACTCTTACTGTAAACTTCAGCAAGGTATCCATCACTCATAAAGACCCCCTGCCTCTCAAACAATCTCTTGTATGGCAGGTGCCATGGTCACA
This sequence comes from Rhynchomys soricoides, assembly GCA_019843965.1. Lineage (NCBI taxonomy): Eukaryota > Metazoa > Chordata > Mammalia > Rodentia > Muridae > Rhynchomys > Rhynchomys soricoides. The sequence goes on along the minus strand of JADRCH010000101.1, from coordinate 2,261,814 downwards.
GTCCATGTAGAGGGTTCAGGTACCAGGCATGTCAGTCCCAATGTCACTGGATGGAACCTCCCTTTCTTTACACTGCTGGCTGATTTCCTTGAGTCCTTTAGTCTTTTCCTTATGACACAGTTGATATTAATGAGTGTGCTCCTCAGTCTGTAACCCCTGGCCTAAAACACTGTAGCTCCTCTCTTTGCCTTGAGCCACCTCTGCAGCCTCATTTCTTCATTCGCTCTGCTGCATACACTTTTGCCCTTTCTGTATCTCCACCCAAGTTCTAAGCCTTTGCTCCCATCTACCACAAGGCCTTTGCACACACCATCTTCTGCTGCTGCTACTTCCTTCTTTCCAAGGAAACTCAGATGTGTCTTTCTGATCTTGGCTCACGGAAGGTTCTAAGAAGGGATAGTCCCTGCTTACTTCCTGATCTGCTCCAATCTCATTACAAAATTTTCTGCATCAGTAATTAGGTCTAAACTGACGAGTTGCCTTCGATGTAGGAGAGATAATGATCTATTGTCTTCACACTATTTCTGGTTTAATGAACAGAGTATAAAGTCTTTCAGAGTAACAGATGATCATGTAGTGTTATGTTTTGTCCATAAAGCATGTATGTAGTAGACTATCAATATTTGTGCTCACATATCACATTCACATGCTCACAACTTACTGTACAAACTGAGGTACATTTCTCCACGAAAGGGGATGATATAATGATACCAGGGGACACAGAATAAAACTATAAACTGCAGAGGTATCTGGCAAACTGGGATATGTCTCCAGAGCTTTGGCTGGCATAACAGGATAAATGGTTATATGTAGAATTCTCTTTGCAAGTGGAATGCTCCTGGGGTCATAGCTGATAGAAGAGGCAGGTAAGTCATCTTCCACAGTGTAGTGCACCTAAGAGGGTTATGACTGCATTCATCTGAATTTTGTCAGCTCCAGTTGTTTATCCCTACCCCCCCTTTTTTGCTTCCCATTACAAACTAATCTTATTTTAAGAATCACCTGTCTGAGCAATAGGCTTGGTGCAGCTAGGAGATATAGGGGTTTGGAAGAGATGTAGCCCTGGGGGGGGATCACGTGTTTGAATACTTGGGGCCCCAGTGGTGGTGTTGGTTTGGAAGTTATAGAACTTTTAGACCATTGAGTCTCGTGGGAGGATGTGGGTCACTAGAGTGAGTCTTGAGGTTTTGTAGCCTGGCAGAGCTTCCTTCACTGTCTGTTTTTTCAGTGTTGCCAGAAGCTTCAAGCTCCCTCTGCCATGGCTTCCCTGCCATGGCGCATCTCCCCTCAAACCATGAGCCCAAATAAACCCTTCCTTCTGTAAGTTGCTGCTTATCAGGTATTTGGTCCCAGAAACAAGAAAGGTAACTGACTCAGGAGGGGAAGAGAGAACAGGAAATTAACCTTTCGAGAAGCCATAGTTGATTACGGGATAAATACTGTCTTCCCTTCTGAGAGACTCAGATAGGACTTGGCTCGGCCTGGATAGACAAAAGCTGCCTGCCTGGCTGTAGCTACGGTTCAGGTCTCCCACTTTCAGTTCGGAACAAAGTCCATTTTTCTAAGCCCCCCCTCCCAGAGGGAGACAGCACACCAGCAACACATCACTGTGCAGTATATTTGCTCTCATCCTCCACTGCCACTGAAATGCCTCACAGAGCACCTTTATGCAGTTGCTACAGAAGGAAGGGTGTTTATTCTGTCTGTGCACACTTCCTTTTTAGGCACTGGCTTCTGGCCCTGGTACAAGGACTTGAACGGGCTTTAGGAGGAAAACCACACCTCTGATTTTGACAGGTCTTTATATCACACCCATGCTTAAATCCTGAGTAAATTGTATGTGTATTCTTTCGTTGGTGGTCCAGTCCCCGGGAGCTCTGGGGGTCTGGCATTCTTAAGGGAAGTAGTTTCTTGGGCTGGAATTGCCGGAGAGGGAGAGGCTTAGCATTCTTGTTTCCCAAATGTTGGCAAGAAGCCCATATAAAGTACAGAGTGTTTTAATATTCAGAAGCTCCAAGTCCCAGAGACTTACATGTTTCCTTCCTTCCCAAGTCTATTGTGCTATTGGTATAAGATGCTCATAAAACTCAAATGTCAACCTCTCTATTTTCAGACTAAAGAATGATACATGACTTATTTCATAAGAAGTATCTCCTAAGACAGATATGACTTTCATACAATCTCTTTGTTCCCTTTTCTTTTGACCTAAAGAGATTTCTGTAAAGGACACATAGAAATGAAAACAGCTCACAGATCAGTTAAGTCATTCAAATCACAGCCAAGGATAACCGCAGCAAAAACCATCTGAAGTTACCTGAAATTGATGAAGAGCCAAGAAAAGACTCAGTGATAGTGAACAGATAGGTGCATTTTCCAAGCTCATGGCATGATAGGAATAAAATGTGCAGTTGAGATGAAAAGCACAGCCAAAGAACCTGAGAGAGAGAATGTGGAGAAGAGGGAGAGAGGGAGGGAGGGAGGGAGGGAGGGAGGGAGGAAAAGAGAGAACAAATGGGAAGGAGGGAGGGACAGGCAGAAAGGGAGAGGGAAGGAGAGGGGGAGGGAGGAAGGGGGAGAGAGAAAGAAAGAGAATGGGAAAGAGAAGGAGGGAAGGAGGGACAGAAGGAGGGAGGGAGAGAGAAAAAGAAAGAGGGGAAGGAGAGGGGGGAGGGGGGAGAGAGCATATGAGACAGTGAGAGAGAACGAGACAGTATATCTATATGTCAGAGGTCAACTTTGGCTATCACATCTTAAGTTCTGTTTATCCTCATCCATTCTCTCTCTCTCTCTCTCTCTCTCTCTCTCTCTCTCTCTCTCTCTCTCTCCTTCCTTCCCTCCTCCTCCCTGTCCCTGTCCCTGTCCCTGTCCTTCTCCCTCTCCCTCTTTCTGAGATAGGGCTACTCACTGGCTTTGGGCTCACTGATTTGGTTAGGCTAGCTGGCCAATGAGACCAAATGTTCCACCTATTTTTGTTTCCCCTGCAGCACTGATATTACAAGTGTGAGTTGCTTTCGTAAAGATTTATTTTCATTTTCTGTGCACGAGTGCTTTGCCTGCCTATGAGTACATGCATGCCATACACACCATGCTGTGGAAGCCAGAAGAGCTCTTTGCATTCCGTGTCAGTGGATTAGAGATGGCTGTGAACCACCAAGTGGGTTTTAGGAACCAAATCCGGCTACTATGCTGGAGAAGGAAGTGCTGAGACATCTGTCCATTCCCCTCTGATTTTTTTTAAAGTGGATTTTGTGGATTGACCACAGGCCTTCATGTCTGTATGGTCAGTACTTTACCACGTCAGCCATCACCCCGAACTTTGGGCAGGAACCTTATCACAGTTTTGAAGATGGGGAGACTGGGGTTGAATGAGAGGTAGTGATAGTGGCCTGAGTAGCCACATTTGGGCAAGATTGGTTACATTTTGTGATTCTTTCCTCAGGACTCTCGAGTCTTTGATAAATTATTACTTGAGTTCATCGAAAACATCCAAAGTATTTTGAGTGGTAGGATTAGAGATAGGAGTAGAGTGTAGAGTCAGTCTACATGTGAATGATTAAAATTTTGACTAGTGTAATTCTGTTCATTGAGTCGGAAAATGAAATGGAATCATTGTGGGTTAGATGTGAAATTTCTTCCACGATTGACAGTTCTCAGTGGCAGCAATGTTGTGGGAGGTGGAGGCACCCTGTGAAGATGGGAGTCTTGTGGTAAGAAAGGCATCACTAGGGACAGGTCTTGATGTGAGCCTGTCTTACCCTTCTATCTGCTCTCTGTTTCCCATCTATGTAAACAATGTGACTAACAACTTCACATTAAAGCTGCCATGCTCCCATAGTGATAGATTGTAGCTACTCAAACTGGTAACTCAAACAGTTACCAGTCAAGATAGGCTTCTCATTCCTTAGGTGGCTTTTTGTCAGGGATTTTGACACAGCAATAAGAAATGTAACCAAGAGAGGGATCTTAAGTTGGATTGATCAGTCTATTTTGTTTCATCCACTATGTAGGCAGTAGAACATTACCCTGTAACTGTAGACTAAACTCCTAGTAAAGGAACCAGAAAACCAAACCAAACTAGCTTAGAACAGAATCAGCAGTGATTGAGCGTTTATTATGTGCTAGACATTGTTCAGAAAGTGGGCATGGTCAGTAAGCTTTATGAAAAATGTCTTTCCTGGAAGGGAACACACACTCGCACATTTATGATGGAACAGTGGAGAAAGACAGGGGTAGCTGTACCCAAGGTAGAGGGGTGGTGTGCTTTTATATATGTCAGGTAGCAAACCCTCTACAGTAAGGAAATATAGAGAAACACCTGAGAGTCAACAGAGTCCACCCTGGGACCAACAGATTGGAACAAGATGGGGAGAGCATCTTGACTGAAGGGAGAGAATAATTATAACTATTCACAAAATAGTGTTCATAAATGAGTTTAATGTCTGTTGCAGCCTGAGAGTTTGCTTTAAGGCTAAGGCTATGGAGTCCTTTTCTAAATTAATTTATCTCAAGGTATGTTTATTTTCAATCCATGCTTAAGTTCAGTTACAGTGTCTGGGATAAAGTAGGATAAGTAAAGGTATTTAATTATTGTTTTCTTCTTCCAGATCCTCAACAGAATAATTACTGAGAAACTCTGTTGCCCAGAAAATGTCTATTAGAATTATTGAGTACCAAGGAAACTACAAAGGCAGTGAAGAGGGAGTATGCTGTATTTATTTCCTACACTGCAATCAATGCTTTTGGGCTGTTGGAATACATCTTTGCTGGGGAGGTATCTTGCATCTATATAAGAAGTTTAGAATGGTTAAAGTTTATATCTGTCATATACTGGTCTGTTCATCCAAATGTGCAGGCTTTATTTGCTTTCAAATACAATGGTTTTGCTATCCAGAACCTCTAGGTCTGAACCACTGAATGACTGAAGGGTACTTCAGCTTGTCAAAAGTTATCAGGGTGTTGCTCAGGGAATTCTCCCAGATTCACAATTGTAATGGGCTTTTGCACATAGTGATTCTGACTTATTGTTTATTACCCAGATAATATAAATAAAACAGCAGGTCAGTCCATGCATAAGACTGCGCTTAAATCCATGAAATGCTCGGGATCCTCTTGGCAGTTAAAATTAGAATTCAGAATAATGGAGCACCCAATACAAGAACTATATCTCTTCTGTGTGGCTTATTTCATCTAAGCCTCCAAGTTGTTATGATTAAGATCATCCCTGTCTTACATAGCACGTAAACCAAAGTGGGTAAGTTGAGTTCATTTGTCTACAGCCACCTAGACAATCCTTTGCTGGAGATTGTTCATAACCACCAGCCAGACTCCAAAGTATGCACTGCCACACTTGCCCTTGACTTCTCCAGGAAGATAAAACTTGGATTCTACCTTTCAAATTTTTCTGGAAACTACTTATAGTTCACTTGGTCAGTACATGATTGCATGACTGTGTATGCAGTCCTGTGGGGAGCTCTGTGTATTTGTGTGTACACATATATGACTGAGTATGCAGTCCTGTGGGAAGCTCTGTGTATTTGTGTGCACACATATATTACTGAGTATGCGGTCCTGTGGGAAGCTCTGTGTATTCGTGTGCACACATACATGAACTGTGGGGTGAGTGAACATGGACCATATTTCTCCCTTAGATATTGAGTTTCTAGAAGTTCCTGAAGATTTCTGCAAGTTCTTCTCTATGGCTAGCCAGCTTCTGCCTTTGCCCTGTCCCCAGGAGACAGGTATTGCATCCCGACAGACAGGGAGTGGTACAAGGGAATCACCTCAAGCTTGCTTGATACAGAACAGTGACTGGCCTGGCACCGAGCATTTTCAAAGTCTTAGAATATGAATGAAAGCATTCTTTCCCTCACTCAAATTCTCTGACTCTTTTAAAGTATACATATTTTTAAAATTAGCACTTTTTTTATAGCATTTTTAATGTCTCCAGTTTTCATTGCCCGAACCAAAAGCAAAGTAGATGATCTACTGCTTTCAACTGGGCTGGAGATTGAGTCTAGCTACTACATCACATCTTATCTGTTTTCCCAATTCAGTTTAGAGGGCCTGTTCTTCCAAGGGACATCTACAGAATTTCTGATTATCCTTTATGATTACCCCAGAGTCGACTTCCCCACATAAATTTCTGTGTCGTACTCCTAGCTGAGCCACATTTATTTCTTCTAAGCTCCCTCTCAGCACTTTATTTGTATCATTGTTATAAATATTAATGTGTCCGTTTGCATTGTTGTCCCTTGTATATGCATCTTATCTTCCTCCTATAAACAAGTCGAGTTCCCTGGGGGGAGGGGCTTACACCTCCTCTCTCTGGCATCACTGAGGTTGCACAGCAAGAGTACTTCACAAAGAGAAGAGACCTAACATTTATTTTGTGACTTGAATTGTACAAGGGTCCCCTGGCTCCTTGGGAAAATGTTGATGTGAAACCTGTTTCTGTGATAAGGAGGGAGAAAGTAGTTTTGTTTCCTGACTCCATGCTCAAGGTTCATTTAGGTCTTATCTTATTTCTGGATCTGGCTTTTCAGAATTTTACTCTTTGGTCATTAGTAAAAGATGAGGAAAATAGGCAGGAAGAAAGAGAGGAGAGAGGAGAGAAGAGAGAAGAAAGAGATGAGAGGTGAGAGTGAGAGGGGGAAGAGGGAAAGAGATAGAGGGAGAGAAGACAGAGAGGAGAGGACAAAAGAGGGAAAGAGGGAGAGAAGGGTAAGGAGAAGGGAGAGAGAAAGAGACAGAGAGACAGAAAGAGACAGAGACAGAGAGACTCTAATAGTAGTCAACACGGAATAGGACATAGTCTTCATGGCCAGTTCTGGCATTACCTAGTATGGCAGCTATAATTAACAAGAAGATTTCTAACAAGTTACCTCTAAGTTAATGTAATAGTATGCACTGAAGACAAACTTCTGTCAAAACACCCGTGCACTCCTTACCAGTGGGTAATGTTAACGTCAATTTTTTTGGTCACTTGAAATCAAAACTTTGCAAAGCCAAAATATCAAAGTCACAATTCTCCCCCAAACTCTTCTTAGATGAAGGAAAGATTTTCTCATCTCGTCACTGCTTCCTGAGAAATCTCCACATTGCTTTTGCTTAGGTCTCTACTGGGGCAGGCTGCAGTGTAGGGTCAGGCTGCAGTGTAGGGTCAGGCTGCAGTGTAGGG
>JADRCH010000101.1:2220830-2254627 GCA_019843965.1 Rhynchomys soricoides | reverse complement strand
GCAGTGTAGGGTCAGGCTGCAGTGTAGGGTCAGGCTGCAGTGTAGGGGCAGGCTGCAGTGTAGGGGCAGGCTGCAGTGTAGACACTTGTCCTTTTCAAAAGCACCATCCTTTAAAGGCATTCATGTACAAATTACAGTCAGGTTACCATATTTTTTCAAAGCAATGAAGAGGAATTTCAAAACCTTTCCCCAAACAGATTCCTTAAAATGAACAAAGCCAGAAGTGTCCTTGTGACTTTCATAAAAAAACCAAACCAAAACAAAACAAAAAACATAAAAGACAACTGCATTCTATACATACAGTCTTCACAAAGTCACTCTAACGCTGTTGTGTGGAAATGTCAGATATGATGCTAATATGAAATATTTTTCTTTAATTAATAAGTCCATGTGTCCACCCTTCCCTTTTGTTTTGTTTGTGAGACAGGGTTTCATGCGACCCAATCTGGCCTCTACTTCTCCATTAGCCAAGATTGTCTTGAACTCCTGACTATTCTGCCTCTGACTCCTAAGTGTCAGCTTGGATTTTTATGGCTCTTCAGATGAAAGTACAGACCGTATGTTCGTTATCACTATTAGAGTCAATTCTTCTGTAGGATCTGCTTCCAATTTGTCTTCATTTTCCTCCAACTCTGAAAAAGTAGCCTTCAATAACGTGAAGGTGACATTATTCTCTCAAGTATCAAGAATTTGTTAGAGTAGGCAAATTTGATACTAGAAGTTTGCATGCAGAAACAATTCTTGATAGAAGCAAATGAAACATAAACTTAAAGTGGAATTACTAACTCATTTTTTTGAGACAGGGTCTTTCTTAAAAGCCCAGGACAGCCTAGAACTTATTATTTAGGCCAGGGTGGCCTCAGACTCCTGGTGATCACCCTGTACCACTGGGCAGGTGAAAAAGGTGTGGCATGAGATTCCACATAGTCCACATAGAAGGATTTCAATTTCTGACTTGAGTCTGGTAAGATTTAGGGCAGAGCAAAAACAATGAATATGGGAGAACTATGAGGTGATGCTCCTTACATAAGTCATGAGAAGTTAGAGATCAGCGCCACCTGATCAGGATGGGTGAGTCACAGCAAAGATCTAAGCCTCATTTGATTCCAGCATACCAGCCATTTTAATGGTAGAAGGCGGACATTATTGTGCCAAGTCTTGATGAACAGGAAAGAACAAAGGAAGAGAAAGTGTTGTAGGGGATCAAGGAAAGGGAGAAAGTTTTCTATGAATCTGGATATTTCCTCAGTCCAGTGTTGATCACCATGATAGAGTGTTAAAATCAAAGCAAGAATTTACTTAAGTGTTTTACCTTCCTGTAAGGCACAGGGTCCTACCTGCAGTCCACATGATCCTTTTGTAGGGCTGGAAGAACGAGGGCATAAAAAAGTGTCCCATGATCCTAACAACTTTAGACATTATCAAAAAAGAGAGCCAGGGAATGCCTCAAGGGCAACTGAACAGAATCTGATAAAATAGGAGTCTGGGGAGGTGGCTCAGTGTGTAGTATGATTGCCTCAGAAGCACAAGGACCTGAGTTCAATCTACAGAACTCATGTAAAAACAGCAGCTGTGGAGATGCATGCTTATAATCCTAGCTCTGAAGAGGCAGGAGCCGGCAGAAGGGTTACTGGGGGTCAGTGGAATCAGGCTTGTTCTCTTCATGATCCATCTAGAGAGTAGACCTAATATTGATGGGGAGGAGAGGCAGATCCCTTGGACTTACAAGCCTAGCTAAATCATCAAACTCAAGGCCAAGCAGAGACTCTATTTCAAGAAACAAGGTGAATATTTCTTAAGGAATGACACATTAGGTTGTCCTATGACCTCCATACACATATGTATATCACAGACACCTGCATGAACACACACACATCAAACTGGTTTTAACCCATGAAGAAAAGTACTCATGATGAGTGACAGGGCAGCCATTTTCCTTCAAACTGCTCAGGTCTAGTGTACTGTGTACAGCTAAGTAAGCTGCCTGTTTGGACAATGGCCAAGAGGCCGAAATGTTCTTCAGAGTAGGCAGGCAATTTAGATGAGTAATGACTTAGCAGCTTATAAAAATATGTAGACACTGACAGACTAATGGAACAAGGCACCCATCAGATCTTCCTTGATTTTTTCCCCCGTATATACAAGGACTGAAAACTGGAATGCAGCCATAGCTACCCAACTCCTGCTTTAGTAGGCATGTGCACATGGCAATCGGCATCTTGAGTGTGACGGGATGTTAGTGGAATTCAGAGCCACATCACATAGCATCTGTGGTGAACTGATAATACTGATCAGGTGGAAGACTTGAGAGCTCTTATCAAGTTTCTGAAGGGTTATTAGGTACAAGTGGAATCGGGCTTGTTCTTCTCTTCATGATCCCTCTATAGAGTAGACCTAATATTGATAGGGAGAAGAGGCAGACTGTAGGACAGGATCTTAGGGTTCCGCAATTTTCCAGCAATAGGAGTTGGGTATCAGTAAATTAGACTGACTTGTGAGATGGTGAGCTTCCTACACAAAATGTGCTCCTGTCTAGATCAAATGGACACTTGCTGGAAATGATGGACATTAGAGGGGATGTTACCTGATACTCCTGAGGTCTTTTGCAAATCTGACATAGTAACATTGTATATTTTCAAGGTCTCAAGAAAGGGAGATGGAAGAAAATAATAGAACCTTCTAGAAGGATAGATACACACAGCAATGGGGAAGAAAACCGAGGAGCTGTTATACAGCACTTCTTTTATACGGTTTATCAGATATTACTGTTTTATATGTGTGTGTTTTCACCTGTGTGCACACACATGTGCAGGTGCATGTGCATTAGTGTGCATGACCACATGGAGGCCAGAGGTTGATGTGTGTCTTCTTCAATTGCTCTCTATATTCTTCTGCTCTCTTCCCTCCTTCTCCTCATTCCTCTTCCTTCCAAGATAGGCTTTCTGACTAAATGTGAAACTCATAAATTTGGGTAAGCTACCTAGCCTGCAAAGCTGGAGATCCCTTGAGATCCTCTCCAACACTGGGATTACAGGCACATGTCATTGCATTTGGATTTTACTTGGGTCCTGGGGATCTGAACTTGGGTCTTTCTGCTTCTGCAGCAAGTACTTTACCAACTGAGCTACCTCCCCAGCTTCCAGATATCAACTTTATAATAGATGAAATTATTAATTAAAAATCTGAAGGTACAGAAATTCAGGGTTCATTTTTCTTCTAGAGTGAGAAAAACTCAGTTCTTTTGAATAGTCAGAAGTCGGAAATAGGATAAAGGAAAACAGGTGAAGCCCGATTCTCCTGCACTTTTCTAAGGCTCTTCTTGACTATTCTTGTTGTCTTCTAGTTAATGATTAGAAACTTTTAGCCACAGTTTTATACTCAGTATAGAAGATAGGTGTTTTCCAGATACTCTTCAGGGACACAGTTTGATACCAACAACATATATATATATATATAATGTTTTTATGCTTGATCAAATAATTTCACTTCTAGATATGTGAGATGCAAAGGTTTTACGAAGCATTTTCAATTTTAAAATGCACTGCTTTCAGTTTTCAAGAACTTACCAGGAAGAACTGATAGGGTCTTTTCTGCTTTCTAATACAAGAATCCGGGGAGGAAGAATCTGGCAATCTGGAAGGTCAGAGACCATGAAGTAGAGCTCAGAGGAAACACACTTGTCAGCGACTTCTTATTGAAGTCAATGCTCCTTTGGTAGGATAGAGGCTATCTACCACAGGAGTCTGCTGAGACAAGCCAGTCAGTGAAGGCTTTACTAAGCAAGATCAGGTATCCTCGTTAACAGATATTTCTGTATAGACCAACTAACTGTGGTGAAATATGGACACACTTGCCTGAGAGTATATTACATGTTCCACATGCACACACACACACACAGTTTAAAGTACACACACACCCCACTGATGGATGTGCTTGCCTTTAGCAGCACACACATACTCCTTCATAAATAAAAACATAATTATTCAATTGGCTCACTTTATCTTTTGTTAATTAAGCATTGTACAGATAGAAAATACCAGAATGTCAGGCTATCAGGAGGCAAGATTCTACCCTTGAAGGGTCCACAATCATCAACTGAATCTTTGCATCATCTAAACAAGCATCATCTAAATCAGACTTTGAAGCTATGAAGAGAAATAAGAAAGGTGATCCCCTCCCCCAATTTGAAGCAATCTGCTCATAATTACATAGCAATAAGCATCCATAGTGCCCATTGAAGTGCACACTTTACATAATAGTAATTACCTCTGACGTCTGTCTTCTAAGAACACAAGTGAAAACTTGGTGTCCTTTATTTCTCAGCAGCTTTTAAAAGCTTTCCCACCCCATGTGTGAATATTCCCCCAGTTCTGTATGCAAGAAGACAGAAAGGGACATCAAATTTAGTCACCTTCTTCTTCTTTCTGGGGTCCTGGTTTTTACTCATTATCCACAAACACCATAATTTATAATGTATGTATAAAGGGAACAATTCAGGGTTAAGGGCTCTTCCTCATTCTCTTCCCTTTTTATTTTCTAAATTTTAAAATATTTATGTGTGTGTGTATGCACGTGTATAATGTATAATGTAAGTGCCTGGGGTGATTGGTAGAGGTCAGAGGACTATTGCAGAAGTCAGAGTTCTTTATTTCAATGTCTACTTCCTAGGGATCAAACTCAGGTCATCATGCTTGGCAGCAAGTGCATTTATCCATGGAACCATCTCATTACTCTCTCTCTCTCTCTCTCTCTCTCTCTCTCTCTCTCTCTCTCTTTTCTTTCTTCCTTTTCATCACTTCTGTCAGTACATGTCCACAGACTAGCTCTTATACAGTCTCTCTAAGAGAATTTTCATCATCAAAGGGTGGTCAAATCCTATGAAGGCCATGGTGGATTGAGTCTGGCTCTGCCCTGTGAGTACAGAGCAGAGGCAGTGGAATTCACCTCAGTCTTGTGCAAACTCCCATTGTCTTTGATCTCCACCTGCTTCCCTCCCTTCTGCTTCAGTGGACTCTGTCCTCAGGGCATATTTCTCTACAATCCAAACCCCTCCACTCTTGTTGTTTGTTTAGGTCCAGGTTCTCTGCAATCATTGGCTCCAGTGCTTTCCCTTCTGAAACGTGATCATAAGTAGCAGTCACATTTGAATAGCGGATCCTTGGTGACTTTCTTTTCCCTCTATGTTATTGGCTTGTGCAGCAATATGCTATTCAACAGTGAGCAGAAGAACTAAATTTTATAAAATTGAAAGCTAGAATAAAAGAGAATCGTCATCTTCTTCTTCTTCACGCATTAATTACTGTGTTGGTAAAGTCTGTAATTGGCACTGAGTATGTGCATTGAAGACAATATAAATTGCTTGTTGGTCCTTACATGTTTTTCTTCTGTCAATTGTACTTTCCCTTCGGAAAGTAAGCTGCTTCCATAATTTTCATTTTCCCGTGAACATCTTCTTTCTTTTCTTCTTCCCTTCCTTTCTGTTTATTATTTTTAAGTTGAGATAGTTGCCATTGCCCATCCTGGTCTTGAACTCAAAATCACCCTCTTTCAGCCTCCCGAGTGCTGAGATCACAACTGTGTGTCTTTACCCTGATCTGTCCCGTAGCTCTCATTTTAAAGACAAGGAAATGGCACACACAGGAAAATCTTACCTTTCAGTCACCTGGGAGGTGAAAATGACAGGGGGTGATGCATCCTAGGGGAAGACGTGTCTACTCTTCAACCAAGACAGCTAACTGTCAGTCCAATGACAGCTTACATTTGAGAGCAGTCAATGGTTTCCCAGAATCACTGCACTTGTGTTTTTGATATGGGGCTTCCTTGCATGCCAAAGTGCAGGTGTCACTTCTATTTTAATGACACAGAAGCTAGAATTTAGGGAGGGTAAGATCCTGCCTAAGGCCATGCCCTGGCAAGCATCAACATGTCTGGCTTCAAGTCTAAACTTGTACTTTCTCGTACATTCCTTGACAAGGACTTGTATGTTCTCTGCATTGTGAATAATGGTGTGTGTGTGTGTGTGTGTGTGTGTGTGTGTGTGTGTGTGTGTGGTGGGTGGGGGAGAAGATGGTCTAGCATACATGGAAAGGGAGACAAGATGTTTACTTTGGTGGAAATGTTTACCAGGCATATTAGGATGCTGACAGAAATAGCCATTTCATTTAGAGATACAAAATGCTTTCTTCAGGGGCATGGCACAGCCATTGCAAACATGATCTGGTAGCAGCTGTTCCAGGCCTGTATGGGACTGAGCCTATCAATAGTCAATCATCAATGAAGCCAATCATGAGGCCCTATCCCTCCCTGCTGAACTTTTGGCAACTGATGGATTCAGGGGAGAGGGACAACCATGGCCTTGTTGTGTACTAAATGGTGAGCCCAACAGGTTCCAGTGGCTATGCCTAAACCTGTGGTCACACAAACAGAAGGCCACAAACCCACAGTATCAGAAGACTACAAACCCATACAACACAAAACAAAAAGATGTGGGTAAAGGATACTGGGAGCAGGAGGGGTTGACAGGTATAGGGGAGATTAGAGAGAGTGGGGGGTGAATGTGGTGGGTAACGGTGGGGGTGATGGTGGGGGTGACAGTGGGAGTTGACAGTAAACAGAAGCACTACATCTGTGTAGTGTACATTAGCTCCTCAAAGAATAAGTTGATCAATCAGAAGGTAGAAAATGATAAAAGGAATCAAGATAAATGATTTTGAAGTGGTCAGAATAAATGCTTCAAATATTCTCTAGTACATTCCTCAGGTCAGTGAAGTTAAATAACTGTCTGAAAATCAAATTCAAAATCTAATTATGGAATAGCAAAAATAAGATATTTTAAAGATAATGAAAAAATTATCTTTTCTAAATCATTTTTAAATTTTGTATATGTGTATCTGTGTGTGTTTATGTCTTTTATTTGTTCCTGAATGTGTGTGTGTGTGTGTGTGTGTGTGTGTGTGTGTGTGTGTGCCTGCAAAGAGGTGTTGGGTCCTTGAGAGCTGAAGTTACAGGTGGTGGTGAGCAGTCAAGAGCTAACCTCGGTTCCCCTGGAAGAGCAGCATGTGTTTCTTAACTATAAGCCAATTCTCCAGCTCCTTTTCCTTCTTAAAAAAATAATTTAAAGTGAGTTTTCTCCCTTCCCTTCCCTTCCTTCTAACTTTACTCTGAGAGAAAGAGCAAGCTCCTGTCAGTATAGAAAAGATTCTTACAGAACAAATTTACGTTCTCCATTCCAGAGCCTGTTACGTCAGCTCCAGCTCCATTGCTGTTCAAGAACACTATAGTAACTCTCAAGTAGAGTGATTTGGGCTACTGACAACTCAAGAGCCACTGCATTTCTCATGAAAGTGAGGCAAAAATAAACACTTAGGTAACTTCAGGGTGACAGAAGAGGACCCCATCTTCCTCTCTCCTGACACTTTACACATTGCAGCTTTGTCAGGGCTTTGTGTCATAAGACCCTAGACAAAATAACAATGGCTGGGGTGGTAAGATACTAAAAATTTCATGTAGAAAACACTTCCAGAAAATAAAAATATTAACTGGAAAGGCTGAAATATGAGGATTTCTGTGTGTCCCGGAACACAGTGGGCTATTGAATGAATTTTTTATCTGAAAACAAAAACCAAATAAACAAGAACCCCAACTAAACCAGAGTCTTTTTTCTACATGATAACAACTTATTTCTTTTTAGTGTAGAAATAATAGGGTTTAATATGGTTTTCATACCTACTGAATCTTGCTCATATGCCCCCATCTACTCCCTCCATGTCCCACCGCATCCTTCTTCCTAGTTCTTCCAAATAGCCTCCTTTCTGCTTTTGTCACACAGGTATACACTACGTGAGAGAAAAAATAATATTTGTCTCTTTTGTACCCCATGCTCTCTTGATTTGTCTCTCTTTCCTTCAGACTTCTCTCTTTCTGCTCATGATTCCCTTTCTCTGAATCTGATTTTTAAAATCAGTTTTAAATCTATCTGTATTTACTATTCTGTTCTTCTGTTCTTCAGCATAAATAATAGCACACCAAAATATATACCTACAAAGATTATATATATATAAAACAATGTCGTATGAGAGGTTATTTTGCATCGAAGAAATAGATCCAGTTAGTAGTGTGGTAATTTTAAGATTTATCAGTTAAGTTAAAATACAAAATAAAATACAAAAAGGTGACTCAGAATTTTTAGTTCATTTCCATTTCATATAGTCATTAATGTGTAAGAGAATGGAATATTTTAATCCCTGTGATTTTAAAGCCCAGATTCTCGGGGTAAAAGAGAAATAAAGGTATTTTTAAGTGAGAGGTAGGAAAAAACCAGGCATATGAGCCTAGTGGAGGCTGAAGCAGGAGGATTACCAATTTGAGGTCATCCCAGCCAACATACAGAGATATTGGAGATAGACAGAAAAGGAGACAGAGATAGGGAGGAAGGGGTGAAGAGGGGAAAGAGAGAGAAAAGGAGGGAAGAGGGAGAGAGAAGAAAAGTGAGGGGATTATTTTAACACCAACCAGCAAAAATATAGTAACTCAGCATGATGTGGCTAAATTCACATTCCATAAGTACTTTCTACCCAGCAATGCCATAGACCTTTCCCTATTTAAGACCACATTCTAAAGATTAAGAATTAGTCCAGAGAGATGGTTCAGTGGTAAAGTGTTTAGTACAAGCATAAGAACCTGAGTTCAGATCCTCAGAGCCCATGAAAATGAGCAGTGATACAGAATAGTTTATAGAGATGTGAAACGAAGACTGGAGAATCTTGAGAGGCTCAAGGGTCTACTTGCCTGAGAGAGAGCAGTGAGCAACAAGAGACCCTGTCTCCAACAAGACAGAGGTAAGGATCCACATCCCACAGCAGAGGCTATATTCTGACCTCCACATGTGTTACATAGCCTGTATGCACCTGTAGTGGCACACAGAAGCACACACACACACGGAAGCACACGCACAGAAACACATGTACACATAGACAGAGGTGGGGAGATACTTTTAAAAAGTGTGCCAACAGTCTCTACTTCAAAGAAGGTCTGTTATGATACAGAGACACAGGACTTGAGTTTGGTTCCCAGTACCGATGCCTGTTGGCTCACAACCATCTCCAGCTCCAAGAGATCCAATGTCCTCTTCTAGGCTCCACAGGCACCTGTGTACTAGTGGCATTTATTCATTTAGACACATACCCACAAATACGCATAAATCAAAGTGAAAATAAACTCTTAAACAACAAAGCACGTAGCCCTTAGCGATTTCCAGGGTTCATAAATCCTGGTCCTGGCCTTCCTACCAAGTTTGCAGATTAGAGCCAGACAGTGTCATCAGATGCTCTCTCCACGCAGCCCCCACTTCTCTGTAGAAATCCCCGATCTTTGATTCAGCCCCTAGCTTGGTGCCTACTACTCATTTTGGTCTTTCATTTGGGGCATTCACTGGTTCGAGAATGATGTTGATTGAGCAGCTGGTGGATCTGTGTGTGTGCACAGATGAACAAAGCATCTTAAGCAGCGGTGAGACTCTGAAAGCATGGTGAGGGTGAAGTCTGTGTCCTCAAGTGATCTTCCAGAAAGCTGTATCCCTATGGTGTCCTTCAGCTGGCCTTGTATGGCAGGCCTCAGGTCACTAAATCTTCAGTGGTCCATCATCCCTCAGTTTTTTTAAAGCTTGCCATCTTTTCTCCTTTGTGGTACTGGCAATAGAACCCAATACCTGGCACATGCTAGGTAAATACTCTAACAATGAGCCATACCCTTAGCCCCACCCCTTTAAAATATATGTGTGTATGTGTGTGTGTGTGTGTGTGTGTGCATGAATACACACACCAGGTTTTGTGCATGTGAGTACAGGTGTCTGTAGTGGCCCAAGGTGTCAGAATTCCTGGAACTAAAGTCAAAAGTAGTTGTGAGCTTCCTAATGTGGGTGCTGAGAACTGAACTTGGGTTCTTTGCAAGAGCAATAGACACTTTTTTTTTTCTACTGAGGCATCTCTCCAGCCCTATTGAAACTCTTATTTTAATGTGTTCTGTTGAGAAGATCTCAGAAAATTTCCCAGGCTGGCCTAGAACTTCATCTGTGGTTTGAGCAGGTCTTGAATTCATAATGCTGTTTCCAACTTCTATAGATGGGACTATAGGCTTGGGTCACAGGGTCTGGCTAGTTTTTATTGTTGTTTTAGCTTTTAGAAACTCCACAGATACAACATAATCTGAGAACTGCACATCATATACACAATGGCAAGCTTACTGCATACCAAAGTACTGCAAGCTGTATATATTTATTGCTACATGTAAAGGGACTGAAGATCATCTTTCTGAAATACAGCTTTCAGTCATTCCTGTACTGTGAGAGGTTAGCTTATTCTCTATTCACTTTAGTAAAGTAGATCCTATCAGGCATGGAGAGGAAGGGAACCCTGCAAGATTATCACCTAACCAATGCAGACATAATGGATTACAAGATCCAAAACTTCTATTTGCATGTAATGAGAAAGAGCTTGGGTATGGGCTAACCTCGTATTGTTCTCTCTGCTCCCGATCTCTACAGAGCTAATTATAAGAAAAGTTCCTTTTAATTTCTAAGAGCATTTCTACTTAACTCTTTTAAAGATGAATGGGAGTGTGACAGCTTAACTCCCCCCTTCAGCTCCCCAAGAGCTCCCATAACACAACATGACTGGGTGGGTGAGATGTATCTCCATAGGCTCATGAGCTTATATACTTCATCTCCAGTGTGTTGGTGCTATTTTGGAAGGCTGTAGCACCTTTGAGTGTTTATGTGGATCACTGGAGGAAGTGGGTTACTGGGACAGGCATTTGAACTTTATATCTGTCTCCTATTCTGGTTTCATCTGTTCCTCCTGGTCCACCATAAAGTGAAGGGACTCAACTGCAGAGTCCTGCTTCACCACTCTAATGGACTGTGGCCCTCTCAAACTGTGAGCCAAAATAAACATCTCCTTAGATTGCTTTTTGTCAAGTATCTAGCCACAGAGAAGAGAAAATATTTAAGATGTTAGCTTAAGGAACATGCATTTATTCTACAAAGTTCTAGAGCCTGGGAAGACTCAAATTAAGGCTATCACTAATCTAATTCCTGGGAAAAACATCCATTACCTATTACAGAAAAATTTACCTCCTCATATTATCCTCACTTATGAGGGGAGAGCAAGGTCTCGTCCTTTTTATAAATCCTTCAGTCTTATCAACCAGGTCAGTACACTACCCAAACTACATCTTTAACCATTAATTGTTAACTCTTTAGAGCTACAATGGCAGGCAGGGCTTCAACATAGAAACGTCAGGATCTCTCCAATTTAATTCACAACATTGACAAGATAAAGAATTGCTATGATCACAGGAGCAAAAGAGGATAAAAGAGTCCATTTGTGAGCTCTGTTGATGTTTTGTAGACCAATCATAATATTTTCCTACAGAGTTGTGTGAAGGAAGCACGAACACAGGTATGCAGGAAGACAGGGAGAAAATAGACCTAAGCACACAATCTGATTTCTAACTCTGTATTTCAGTTGTGTGTTTCCAGATTATTGGAGTAAAGTTCATAGAAATGGTTGGGAATATGAAGGAGCCAGTCTTAGATCCTAATGGACAGAAGCTGAAAGAAACATGAAAAGATCTCATCTGCCCATCTGTGGAGTAAGATGTCACCCTAGTTCTCACTTCTACAACTCTCAAAGCTTCACCTTTGAGAATCCATCCTTGGTATGAAACCCTCAAGCTCCAGGTGGCTGTCTGCCTTGTTCTGGGCGCAAAGAGCGAGCAACTTCTTTCATGAAGTCATATGTGAGTTTAAAGACTGGTGTATTTCCTCTTGGGAGACATCACTGTAAGATGAAATACAGGATATGGGGAATCTCATTAAGTCTTAAAGTTAATTTAAATTAATTTATCTGTTTTCTCTACGAAATGTTTATCATAAAATATATATGTAATTTCCCAGTTTGGTATAAAATCTAGGGGCAAGTATGCAGGTGGAGTTGTGCTGACTCTAATTTTCTAGATGTCTTAATGAGATTTACTTGTTTTAGAAAAAGAACAACTTGTTGAAAACATCCAGTTTTGTCTTACATACTGTCAACGGCCTCTTCAAGATGTGCCTGTATGATCTGTGACCTACTGTTTGTTTAAAGTGAGACGGTTACCTATGACTCATTGTTGACCTTACACTTGGAACGGAACTGGCGTTATGGTGAAGTCCTGTACTGTGAGAAAGTATCCGGATATGCAACACACCTGTGGCTTACCCCTCAACGGTCCCAGCTTGGAAATGATGGTGCCGACTACCTCTCCAATCCCTCTGGCTATCAACCACAGGCACCTAGCACCAGGCTGGCTTTATTTAGTGTGTGTTGTTTTTATGGTGGTAACAACTCTATCCATATAAAGACCAAAGTGAACCCTGGTTTCTATGTCTTTAATACAGTGTTTTATCTAGTATTTGAAAACTATCTCATGTAGTGTTTAGATTCATATTGTTTACAAGTGAAAATTTTTGAAAAATACACGAATTTGCATTAGAAAGAGCAAAAGAGGAGTCGATACTAGACTGGCACGCTGCATCCTGTCACCTCAGTGGACTGTTTGTTCCTTGCAGACAGGGTCCTAGTATGGTCTTTTTGTACCGAATGTCTTACTCTGTTGGCTAGTGATGTTTTGAGGTTTAAAATTATGTGATAGAAAATAAAAGATACAATGTTGGTGTTTAAAAAAAAAGAGAGAGAGAGACATCTCTTTTTAAAGAGTTTTCCTGCGTATTGCCCTATCCTGTTAATTGGGGAGACTCACTAGGGTCTCATCAGCATGGAGCATAACTACAGGATTCCCTTGCAGTCCTGCCATGCTCCTACTTAAAATAGATGATACAGTTTCCCAGCGGGAAGAGGAAGCAGCCTCTCCTTTTGTCTCAGCTGCTTCTTCACAAAGAGCTCATTTGTCTGCATTTTAATGACCCACAGATCTTCAATTATTTTTATATGTCAGTCTCCTCTACCTTGATTTAAGTTGCCTGATGTTAATCTTTGGACCTTAATTCTCTTCAACTTCATATATACCTTGTGCCACAGGAATGTTAGGTCCACGTATGCAAAATTAAAAAAAAAAAAAAGCCAGTAGCAATCTTTATCTTCCCAAACGCATATCCCTGAAGATCCGAGTCCAGACTTCAGGTATTTATTTAGAAGGCATTGTTTGACTCAAGACATCTCAAACTGAGACTAACATTTAAGCTTTTATATTACCTTTTAAATTTTACTTATTTGAATATGTGTACAAGTATGTGTTTATGTGTGCTTGTGCACATGTGTGCATGTGTGTACTTGTATGTTTGTTTACACATATGCACACATGTTCTACAGAGCAACTGGAGGGAGTAGGTACTCTGCTTCTGATATATGCATTCTTGAGATCAAGCTCAGGTAATCAGGCTTGGTGACAAACCCTTTTGATGGCTGGGCCATTTTGTTGGCCAGAGACTAACTTTCAAATTCAAGATAGTACCTAGAGAAGATGTCAAGAAAGAGGTCTACAGAGAACTGATGCAGACACTGGTGACATTTGAAGTCACTAATTCACTAAGAGCCTTGGGCTCCCTGGAGTCTCTTGCCTTAGGGTCCCTGTCAAAATACTGAGATAAGAATTCTTTGAATTCTCCACTTTACAGTTGATCTTTCTAGACACTTGTTCATTAAGTCAATCCTTAGATAGTGTGCCTTAGGGGGTTGTAAATCCGGAGGCGAGAGTGGACATCCCATTTCAAATCAGATGTGGGCTTGGCATCTCATCCAGCAGGACTGAACAGAAAAGGTTAGCACCATATAAAACAATTAGAGATGATTTAAATTATGATTGGCTATCTTCTCTTGAGGAAGAGTATTTAAAGCATAAAAATGGATGAATTATTATGTGATGAGATCCCCAGGTAGACATAAGGGACACAGCTTAATGTCACTCTAATCTATCTCCAGATAATTGCTTAGCAGTTGCTCTCAGGATGACATTTTATTGAAATCAAACTGAATGCATGGACTTTATAATCTATGCCTCTCAGTTAAATGGGGAGGCACTTGCAGCCTTTGACCTTTAAAATACATTCTTTTTCTTCTGTAAGAATTAGGAGGATATTTTAGCAACATGTACAAGGAAAAATCCTCAGAGTAAACGCAGCCCATCATATTTTTATAAAGAAAATCTTGGAATTGAAACTTTGGAGTTCTTCATGGTACTTACCAGTGACCCACCATATAAGCGTTCTGGACTGTGACACATTTAAAAGGAAACCTGACTGTTTCCAGAAAATTAAAAGCCTGCCCTTCATGCTGGGCCTTTCTCAGATCGACCTCTGTGGTGCTGGTGGCCATGGTACCTCACTGGGGTCACCTTGAAGCCTTTCCATCTTCAAAAAATTTCCCCTCAGCTGCTTTATACCTTGTGCTGTTCTCTGGAAGGTCTCATGAGGCCTGTCTGACAGGTTTTCTTTAGTATGCAGTATGCTAGTTCTACATGTAACTCTTTTGGCTCTTTCTGGAGGGCACTGCTAGGCGATATTCTTCCTCCTGCCTAGAGCTGGAGTCTACACATCACTTCTTCAGTCTCAGAATCTCCACAGCTCTGCATGTGGCCCTCACCTGGACTCCTATCTCCTAGATATAAACGCCCCGACATTTTGTTAGAAGCAGATGAATCAGACATAAATCCATATTTTCTTGCTATTACCTGGCACACGAATATTTTGACACTCTAAAAATAATAGCAGAGAAAACCTTCTAAGTGGTACTCTCTCCTCACAGCTCATAGGGAATTGTTCTTTATAAATGTCCATGTAGGGGCTCCTTTATCCTGTAGAAATACAATCTCATTTTAAAATAATTGTTTCACCCCAATATGATAATGTACTTCTGTGTGAAGTTTTTATCTGCATGCCCTCCTTGAGCAAGCTCACCTTTAGCTGGTATGTGACAGCATGGGATCTTCTAGAATTCCCCTGATTAGATCCTTCTCTCGGATGTTGCATTTTTATGAGACCCTTTACCGTTTTTACATCTCCTTATTGGAGAGCAACACAGTTCCCAACCTTTCTGTTTCATTTGATGCTATAACCTCGGTAGTCCAAAGAAAATGTTTGCCACAAGTTACATGAAATCAGTAAGCATCATGATGTCAGGTCACTCAGGGAGAAGAAGTACACCCTTAGACAACATACATAGGAAAACCAGGGAATCCCTCCTCCACATAGGTTTGCTAAATTTGTGGTACAATTCCATGGTTTTGGATGAGCAACATCATTAAAAATAGAGTTGAAATTAGGGAGATGGTAAAGTGGCTTCTGGACAAATATGTGAACCTGAGTTTGTATTTCTAGTGCTCATGTCAAAAGCTGGGTATGATGGTGTGTGCCTGTATTTCCAGCCCTGGGATGTTGAAGAGAAAAGGACTGTGGGGCTTTCTGGCCAGCTGTTCTAGCAGAAGCAGCAAGCTCCTGGTTCAGTGAAACCCTGCCACAGGGATAAGGTGAAGAATGATTAAGAATGATACCAGATATGAACTCCTCTGTTTACTTGTATATATATATATACACACACACACACACATACCATACACACAAACAATAGAAACAAAATTGAGCTCACAAGTTGTGCTATTTTACAGTTCTATTCCCACTTCTTAAGAAAAGTCTCTAATTAGTGAAATTTACATTTTTATTCATGGTTTCATACTTTCACCCCATTATGCCAACATTTACATAGCTTGAATTCTAATATAAATCTCTTGGTGCACAAAAAGCATGCTCAAAGCTAAAGTAATAAAGGGTTCATTAGTACTAGATTGCTCAGCATTCCTCTGGCAACTTAAACTGTGACATTTCAATGCAGAATCCATGTCAGAAGACAAACAAACAAACAAACCCAACCATCAAGAAAAATCTCATTCCATACTATCACTTTAATTGATGTTATTAAAAGAACTTGTAGTCAAAGAAACCCAATATATGGAGGTATTTACTTTTAACTATTATCTTCAACCTTTAGTTATTTAATTTTTGAATAGAAATCTTTAACTACAATAATCAATGGTAAATTTGCCAGATTATCATATAACCAGTGTAATGCGCTCTTTCATTTGAACACCCTAGCCAAGTATTTGTGGCTGTTAAGTCAGAAGCTAGAAGAGAAGAGCTTGCTACTCCAGGTTCCTAAGCTGGGACAATTCCTAACTTTATCCTCAACACTTCTCCTCACATCCACAGGTGGGAAGAGCTCTCACACCTCATCAAAGGAGTTTTGTTATGCAAAAGGAAGAGGTTATCAAGAAGTCCATGTCTGGTCACACTGCAAGAACTGGAAGAACTGACCAATGGCTGGCTTCCAGCATCCGCCTCTATATTTGTCAGGCTCTGCCTGAGCCTCTCTGGAGACAGCTTATCATGCTTCCATCAGCAAGCACTTCCCAGCATCCACAAGAACGTCCAGGTATGATGGCTGTATATGGAATGTATCCCCAGGTGGGGCAGTCTCTGGATGGCCTTTCCTTGAGTCTCTGCTCCACACTTTATCTCCATATTTCCTCCTGTGAGTATTTTGTTCATGCTTCTGAGAAACACGGAAGCATCCGCATTTTGGTCTTCTTCTTAGGCTTCATATGGTCTGTGAATTGAATCTTGGATATTCTGGACTTTTGGGCTAATATCCACTTATCAGTGAGTACATACCATGTTTGTTCTTCTGTGACTGAGTTATCTTACTCAGAATGATATTTTCAAGTTCCATCCATTTGCTTGCAAATTTCATGAAGTCATTGCTTTTAATAGCTGAGTAGTATTCCATTGTGTAAATGTACCACATTTTCTGCATCCATTCCTCTGTTGAGAGACATCTGGGTTGTTTCCAGATTCTGGCTATTATAAATATGATTGCTATGAACATAGTGGAGCATGTGTCCTTATTACATGTTGGAGCGTCTTCTGGGTGGCAGAGGAGGGCCTTGTTGGCCATCAGTAGACGGAGAGACATTTGAGCCTGAGGGTATTAGATGCCCCAGTGTAGGGGAGTGCTAGGGAGGGAAAAGGGGAGTGGGTGAGTGGATGGGTGGGGGAGCACCCTCATAGAGGCAGGGGAGGGGGAATGAAATAGGGGGTTTCCAAAGGGGAAAACATTTGAAATGTATATAAATATCCAAAACTAAAAGAAATTTAGAGAGAGAGAGAGAGAGAGAGAGAGAGAGAGAGAACTGACCAAGGGTGCCTATCAGTGGTTGATATATCTATAACAAATCCTACACTTAAAGGCTCAGGGAACATGGTGGAACAGACCCGAGAAGGAGTGCAAGAACCAGATGACCAGTACATCTACTGTCTTCTGTATAAGACCTTTGAAATACAACAAGATGGCTGCCTAACAAGACCTGAACAGTGTCCGTACTAGTTAATATGCCAATGTAAATGGGGAAAATCTCACAAGGACTATCCACGGATGAAGAGCTACACACAATTAATGGCTGCCAAGAGAGGGAGAAATCAGTCCACTGGGTAGGTTATCCAATCGCAGGAGGTCATGCCCAAACACATATAAGAAGCAATAACTGGACTCAGAAGGCTGTACTTACACATACACATAGGTAGGTAGAGATAATGGTGGTAATTTTAAAAGAGACCATGAAGTTGTGGGGAAGGAGTGTGGGGGTGATTGGAAGAGTTGAACGAAGGAGATGCTGGTGGTGGAAATGATGTAAACCCATGCTCATCTATGAAATTCTCAAAGAAATGGAGAAATGGGGGGGGGGGGACAGTTTATGTATAAGTTTAGTATCCTAAATCCTCAAAATAAAGATTATTGAATACTTGTACCATTAAAACTTTATATTCCTTTACTATATAGCCAATTCTTAAAAGCACCAACATATGCTATATATAAATCAATCAATGGCTGGGCGTGGTGGCACACGCCTTTAATCCCAGGAGGCAGAGACAGGCAGATTTCTGAATTCAAGGCCAGCCTGGTCTACAGAGTGAGTTCCAGGACAGCCAGAGCTACACAGAGAAACCCTGTCTCAAAAAAAAAAAAAAAAAAAAAAAGCAGACAATGATATCAAACAAAAGAAAGAACACATCTCTGGAATTTTAACAGTTTAAAATTTTTAAATCATATTGAAACGAGAAAGTTGTACTTGTTAGAATTTTTTAAAATTTTATTTTGTCAATTTAACAGAAGCTAGAATTATCTGGGAAGAAGAAATCTCAATTTGTGGAATTGTCACCATCAGATTGGCCTGTAGACAACTCTGTGGGGCACTTTTTGATTAATAATTGATGTGGGAGGGCCCAGGTCACTGGGGGAGGTACCATCAATGGGCAAGTGGTCCTGGGTTGCATAAGAAAGCAGGCTGAGTAAGTCATGGGGAGAAAGCTAGCAAGCAGTGTTTCTCCATGGCCTCTGCTTCACTTCCTTCCTCCCAGTTCTTGCTGGAGCTCTTGCCCTGCTCTCAGTGATCAATGAGTAAGCTAAATAAACCCTTTCCTTCCCCTATTGTTTTTGATCAGTCTTTTATCACAGCAACAGAAAAGCAAGCCGGACTAAATTCTTAAGAAAATGGTTAAATGTTTTTAGAAAACAAAGTCCAATAGTTATAAACATGAAAAAAACATAAAAGGAAAAAAAAAACAACCTCTTAAATCTTAACCATAAATTTTTAGATTGAATATTAAAAAGGAATACAGTCAGGCTTCCAAATCAAAAGCTTAGGTTTACTAAAGAAATTGTAGTTTACAGCTGTTTAAAACTTGACCCTCTATCTCCTAAGATCATCCACTCCTTCCTCAGTTACTAAGCATGAATTTTGTGTCTGGATGGTTTGCAATTAAGTCCTAAGAAGGTTTAGGCAAGTAACACAGGAGCCTTGTCCCAGAGGACACAGCAAGGTGTCTCAGCTAAGGCACTGACCTCAGCACACAAAAGTCTCTCCAGAAATCAATTTCAAGGAGCAACAAATAAAATCACCAAATTTCTAGCATTGTATTTTAACTACATTGCCACTCATGGCTTCTAGAATGGGTGTTGTCTTTGAGAATACAGGGAAGATAAAGTTCCAGCAGACCCAGCTCCTTGGCTGGCATCAGCAGTGGTCTCTGGGTGTGGGAGAGGGTGTGGGGGAGGGTGTGGGGGAGGGTGTGGGGGAGGGACAACCTCACTCTGGCAGGTCAATGCTCTGTGATCCAGAGTTAGGAATCCCCATTCTCTGTGCACAGCATTTCCCTTTATTTTTTTCTGACATAAAATTAATCTGTTAATAATTTCCCGACTTCTACACATGAATACTTTGTGTCTTACTATGCTTGAGGTGTGAATCAAGGGCTCTAGCATTTAGCTTCCTGTGTCTTTTTGGCTGTCTCTAAGGTTGACCGCACTAGTTTCATTAACAGGCCCTACCATCCCATGCTAAGATGAACTAAGACACATGGCTACCCAACAGTATGCTTTAATTCTTTTGCACTTATTTATTTCTCTTGTTTAACAGTCTCTGATGTACTTCAGCCTGGCCTGGGATTTACTATGAGGCCAAGATGACAGAGAGTTTCTGATCCCCCTGCCTCAGCTACTTCAGTCCTGAGATAAGAGGTTTATTTGCAGGGTGATGGGGATAGAACTCAGGGCCTTAAGCATGCTAGGCAAACACTCCACCAACTGAGCTACACCTCCAGCCCTCATCAGTAGGTTTTAATCCAACTACAAACCAGGTCTACTGAATACAAAGCTCATGCTGTTCCTATACACTATAACTATCTTGAGGTACTTTCAAACATAAATGTGGGGGTTCACAAAATATTAACCTTAAAGGATGAAAGTGAGTACAAACCCATTAGCTAATGTGTTTAGTGGGCTTGAATAATTTTGGCGTCATGTGAAGCATATGAAATATTATGTTTGTATTCATGAAAGTTTGAATAAAGTTAAAAAGAAGGTATTGCAGACTTTTGCTGAGATCCAGTTTGGTAAAATATTTAAGGGAAAAAAGCTTTTAAGGTGAAAGAGCTAAATCTAGATACATTATTAACTAAATGAGCAACATGGAAAGCTAGTCAATTGTTCATCATGCACCTGCTTCTATACAGAATAGTGTCTGTAATGGTGGATAGCTTTTACCCCTAGGTTTGTCCACACATCTCTAGCAAGTTCGTTAAAGAGGCTTCACAAAGATTCTTTGATTAGTACATTTCCTATAGCAAATGTGTGTGTGTGTGTGTGTGCTTTAATGTGTCTGGATACACAAGTGCTGATGATAGACATCTTTTTTAATCTCTCTTCATTTTCATTTAAAAAGGGAGGGTCTCCTGATGAACCTCAAGTTTACCAATTCTGGCTAGTACAGCCAGCTTGTCCCATGATCACCTCCCCAGTGCTGCAATTATAGGTGGCCACGATGTCTGATTGGTTTTTAAGTGGGTTCCTGGGATCTGAACTCTGGCCCTCATGCTGACACAGCAAGCACTTTATCCACAGAGCTCTCTCTTCATACTGTAAAGGGGCCTGACTGATTACAACATAGGTACAGAAGACAGTAGTGGGAGGTCCAGTTGAAAGAAAATCCAGAAGAGCTGCTTAACAAAGTATTACCTTTTTTGGCTCCCTGACTTTGTCCAAATCATTTAAAAAGGATCTCTCCCCCCTTCTTGGTTCACCAGGGTGAACCAGATATGTTTCTAAGATGACAAATTACCATTTTTATTGCTCATTACTTCATGTATCTAACTCAACAGTGAAGTCAGTCCCTAGCTGTGGGATAATTTCATTTGCTTGTGTTTAAAGTAAGAAAGTGCAGCTGAATTATTCATTTTCTCATTCACAAATATTTACTGAAGTCTAATATGGCCTAAGCATGGAAGATGCTGGAAGTCCACATCATTTCTGTTAAAAAAAAAAAATCACTCTCAAAGGTTAAAATCGAAGTGAAATGTTAGGAATAAATTTTATATAGCAGTAAATTTCTACCAGTAAACATGGGCATTGCTGAGTCATTTCATGTACTAGTATCAATAACGCAAACTTTCACAGTCAACTTGGTTTTAACAAGTGTTTATGTTGTATCTGCCTTATGATACATAGACGATGATTTTGCATTTGCATTAGATTATTATAATGAATCAAAACCAATTGTCTTTCAGTTTCAAGGAATCACTCCCATTAAAGGGAATTAAGGGCAAATGAAACACGTGGTTGAAAATTCAAGGTGAAGTGTGTTCAGTCTCAGGTTCATTTTAGACACCATTAATTTGCCTCCCACCAGCTGTTCTGTGTGATGGCTTTTGGATGGATTTTATAGAGATTTTAAACTCCCTTTATCCTGAGTCCAGACACTGGGAAAGAGAAAGAATTTAGAAAAAAAATAGCTTTGTATTATTTGAAAAGGTTTGCCTGTCTTAATGTAGAACTCTGAAATGCAAGGGCCAGCCGTCTCTGCCTGAATCTTTTCAGAGAAAAATCTAAAATGGTATGAAAAGAATCTGTGACCTCATTACAGTTCATCCACCATGGAGGGGAAGTAGACATGAGGCCAGCTCATCTTGATCCCAAGAAAAAACATAAGTGTTACTCTGTAATGTGTCTCTGAGGATATTGTGTGTGTGAGTGTGTGTGTATTGTATATGTGTGTGTAAGTGTATGTATTATGTATGTATGTATTTGTATATGTATGTGTATATGTGTGTGTATTTGTGTGTATGAATGTTTGTGTATGTATTCCAGTCCCCATTTTGGTCTCAAATCTTTGAGATAAAGCTTCTGTGGTGAACCTTTTCTTAAACTCATGATAGCTCTTCACAGGCCTATTATTTGGGTAAATTAGATCTCAAAACACACTCAAGGCTCAACATAAGGAAGAGTAGTTGGTAGCCGTACTTCATGGGTTAATATTATACCTTGTATCACTGAGTTTTTAATATTTTTATCATCATAATTACCTTAATATTATATTAACAACTATTTTTGAAAAATATCTTGCCTTGAACACTTTGCTCCTAGTGTAAAGCATAAAACATGCATCATCAGTTAAGAGTATGTACTACTGTCACAGAAAACCTGAATTTGAGTCCCAATACCTACACTGGGCAGCTCATAAATGTTTGTAATTCTAGCTCCAGGGGAATCTGATACCCTCATCTGTCTTCCAAAAGCACTGGTACTCCTATGCACATAACCAATATGTACACATAATTAAAAAAGTAAAATTAATCTCGTAAGAAAAAGTTTACCCAGAGCACTGCAGTGGAACCATCATTTCCACCGAGCTTTAATGCATTTTGAATTTATTGTTTTCACTTTAAATCATGCCTATAGTAATGCCACCATATATCCAAGGTGATTTTTTCTGAAGAGGTCCTGCCTTTGTCACCTTTATGCTCTTCACTTCCAATGAGAAATGCAACATCTACTGAACTTGGGTGGCTAAAATCTAAAGGAGAGAAAGCATTTGCATCATGTACCCAGTAGGAGAAAAATGTGTTTCTGCTGCAGTTCAAATAAATATCTATGTTTATTCTATTCAGTGCTGAGAAGCAAGGTCATTTATATGTCTGAACCACAGACACAAAAGACATAAAGAAATGTCTATCTATATGCCTTCCAGCTGCACACACCCCTCTAATATTGTGCTTGGAAATCCCTCCATTTTGATTAATTTTTTTCTGGATGAATCAAGCAAATACAAAATGGGGAGATTTAGTGTCACTAATTAACCATGTGATAATGTCACTGCCCCTACCTAATCTGTCCAATTTCTTCTTGCTCCTGACAGCAAAGTGAGACTGGGAGTCAGACTTAGCAGCAATTTGTGTGACAGGGCACCAAGATTTTAGCCTATGAGTCCTACTCAGGGGAGCAGACCAAACAGAAGGTCCTGTCAGAGTAGACAGCAGGCCAGGAGGGGATGGAGAAACAGTGCTTTGCTTTCTTTCTTCACTTGTATATTTATGTCCTCATCTCTTAAAACTCAGTGCATCAATGACAGTCCTTCAACCAATCCTGAATTCAGATTCTTTATCTAGCCAATGTTATACACATGCCACCCATTGCTTTTATTTGCATTATTGAAGAAGTTTAAGCAAGAATTGAAGTATTTCCTTATCAAAAGTCATGACTGGCGTCAGGAGAGAAAGGTTCAGCTGGTAAAGTGATTGTCTTGGCAGTGCAAAGATCTGTCTACATATTTTCTATTAAATCAATTATCCCATCTATCTTCTCATCTATCTATCTATCTATCTATCTATCTATCTATCTATCCATCCATCCATCCACCTACCCATCCATCTATCTATGTACCTATGTGTCTAAATTACATTCACACAATGCTTACCCAAAGAATCCCAATTATATGGCTAAGTTATACACACACACACACACACACTCACACACACTATATGTATATGTGTATGTATATCTATATATGATATACATATACATTTACACATATAGAGGAATCCATTTTAGTGTTATTTTGTGTCATATTTATGTCATTGTACATATAGAATATAATTATCACAAAGTCTGTGATTCTAAGGAATCATTCATCAATTCCTCTGTGTGGTCACTGAGTCTGTAGTACTGTTTGTACTCAGTTTTCCTTGAGTATAACATCATGGTTTTGATAAGGGTGAGGAGGAAAGAAATTGATGTCATTCATTTAAGGGTTTGAATTACAATACTAAGCTTTCAAGCAATGGAGGGTACTAGTGACATCTCATGCATGATTTCTATAGCATTAAAGATAAATGACATAGTTTCAGAAATTATCATGTGAGCTTAGAATTGTCCTTTTTTGGAAACTAATATATTTATATTCTTCTTTTTATTTTACCTTCTAACAGGAAATGTAAGATCCGCAGGAGTTACAATGTCAAAATAGAAATACTTCTAAGTTAACAAGACAAGGCAATTACTGACACACGAATTTAAGCCTTTAAACCAGATTAGGAGCTAGGTTTGATGAAACACACTTGCAATCCTAGCTACTTAGGAAGCTAAGGCAGGCAGGTCACTAATTTAAACCCCAATTTGGTTACTGAGTCAGTTCAAAGCCAGCCTAAGCAAACTAAGCAAGATCTTGTCTCAAAATCAAAATGCTTGTGGTTGGGGAAGCTGGGGATGTAGAGAGCTTGCCCTTGCTTAGCATGCACAGCTTTTGATTCAATTTCAAACCTGAAGAACAAGGACAATCACAATAAGATTCCATTCTTGTTATTTAGCAGGGATGGATTTCATCCACAGATTCAAAGCCTAGATTCTTGAATGGACAGTAAGCACATGCTGTAGGCTTTCCTTTTCTATTTTAGGTAGGACCACCCAACCAGCCTATGGTATCTAAACTTGCCTTCTAGAAAGAAATGAGGTGCCATAGAAGTTTGAAAACAGAAAGTCAAATAAATATAGAAGAGACAAATAAACCTAGAAGATGGTAAAAAGAACAGGTAGGATCATGGAATTCTCGCACTGGGAGATGAAATTCTGACTGAATGATAAGTTTCATGTATGGAGATTTATCCGAGCATGTACATATGTGGCACAACAAAGCCCAGGTATGGCCACCATAATCACTGTTCAAGCTCATGTTGGCAAGCACCTTGCTTCTGTGTGCTGAAGAACATGCTCTGGGCATGCTCTACCTGTCTCTATTATAACCTTTCCTGTTTTTATACCCAAGAATGTGCTAGCTGGTGAGCAAGTCCACACCTGACACTGTGCCAGTTATAGTTTCATGGCAGACAGATCTGTACTGCACTGTACTGTCTAAAGATCATAGGGAAAATGGTCTTTATGGATCCAGGTCTGATTTGCCCATCCCCACTACAAAGGTGCATTGTCTTCCGTGAGCCTTATACTGTCCTTGAAGCATTCACCTCTTTAAAGCACTTTTATGTGTATAGTTATTCTTAATTGTGTGTGTATGTGTGTGTGTCTGCACATGCGCAAGTATATGCATGTAGTTAAGAAAACTATCAGATGTCTTGGAGCTGGACTAACAGGCTTCAGTGAACCACCTGATGTGCTGGGAATTGAACTGGAGTCTTCTGGTAGCCCAGCTAACACTCTTCATGGCTAAGCCATCTCTCTATTTCCGAGTGACCACCTCTCTAGCCTTAGCACTTTAGTAACTTTCGTGAAGTTGTATGGGTGCAAGAGGCTAAGACAAAGTTCCAGGTATGACTCCAGTAGCTATTCTGTCACCTGGTCCCTGCAACAACCATGGGTGTGACTCAGAAGAAAATCATAAATTTACTCAGAAAAGAATGAGACCTTTCTGTGATTGTTGTTGATGATGACAATGTCATTTTCCAATGTCTAAAGATTGGACATACCTGTCAGAGTGCAAAAAAGGTCAGCACACACTGGGATCAACTAACAGTGTGGAAGTGTGAATGGCCATTTAGTGATTGATTAAACAAAAAACCCCAAGCTTTATACTATATAAGAAAAAGGAAGTATCAAAGAACTCCAGATGATTCACCAGAGGATACGAAAAGAAACTTCTGAGGCTGAAGAATGGCAGGGGATCTTTTCCTTCTTTTCTGTACCCCTCACCCCCTGTAAAAACTCCTCAACTAGAAATGCCCAGAATATTTTTCTCAGCTCTCACCACGAAGGCCAGAGCTGAGAAAATCTTTGGGTGGACCCTGAATTGCCTTGCCTGCGTGAAAGGGGATATAAATTTATATTACTGATGCTTTTCCAATCAAGAAACTCTATGCCTGTTATACGCTTTCTGATACCCCTAACATAGTAGGGATTATTGCGGCTTTAGAGAAGAGTGATTGCTTAAAAAGGCAGTTCCTGCTACATGTTCCCTTGAGATAGAAACCAATTTCCAGGCAACCACAAGCAATAACACCTAGGAAACAGACACCAGTAGAAGACAGAAGCAGCACACCCAGATACACAATGCTAGAAATGTTTGCATCCTCCAGTTGCTTCACAGCTGTTGTTCTTAGGCAGATTTTAACAGATTGGAGATTAAACTGAGACATTACCTGAAACCAAATGAAAGAAGTAGAAAAACAAATCAAAATGTCTTGTCTTGCAAAACTAAGTTTTGTGGGGAGGAGGCTCTGTAGGGCAGTTCAAAAAGAAAGACTATACATAGCACTCTGATTTACAGAGAAAGATATTTAACTCAAGTGTATTTCCTGTTTAGTTGTGTGGACACTTGAGGAAATTCTTGAGGTCAATAGGTCTAACCTCAGTACTTTGAAAAAAGACCCAGATCTTGGTTTCTAGACTGTTAGTCCTTTATGTAGATGACTGCATGTCTTTCTGCATGTAAATTCTGGAATGAAGTGAAGGGTCTAGAGCACTTTGTACCAGAATTAAGTGGTACCAATAGTGCAGAATTCAAGCAAGTATTCAAGCAAGAAACAGTTTTCAGTGAGAAGGTGGGAGGTGGGAGGGTGAGCAGATCATCAGCTAGATAGGATCTCGAACCATCAGGACACAAGCCTCTGGCATGGCTGTGAGCAATTATCTTGGCTAGATTAATTGATGTGGGAAAACCTAACATACAAGTAGATGGATGGCACCATCCTCTGAGCTTCCTTCCTGGACTGCATCAAAACAGGAAATACTCTATTCAAGCACCCATTGCTATGTGCTTCCTGACTATTGAGGCAGTATGGAGGCTGACCAGCAGCCTCATGCCCCTTCTGTCATGTCTTCCCCACCTTGATGGACTTCTCAAATTGCCAACCACAATTAAACCCATATGCTCTCAAGACGTTTTTCTCAGAAAAGCAGCTAATGAAGAAGTTAAAGTCAGAGAGGCAGACAGAGAAAAAACCATTTCCCGTGTAGCTATTAGCATGCTACACATCATTTCATCCATCTTTGGAATAGATAACTCTGTTGTCACTCCCCAGTAAAAGCACATTTGTTTTAAGAGGCTAATTCACTGAACATCAGAGGAATTAAATATGTGAATTAAACTTCAGCTTGTGTATTTCTTTCCAAATTAAACTACATACCAACTCTCAAACAATAGTCCGTATGTCAAAATTTCTCTCAATAGTCATAACACAGGTTGCATTGACTACAACTAAAATTGATAACATATAAATGAAAATTAGATGGTTTTTCTAATTTTGTAGAATTTTCTAGACTCTGCAAAGCAGCATACCCTTTCTTTCCTCTCTCTGCCACAGAGTGAGCCTGGATGTAAAAAGCTATAGAGCTTTCTTTCAGGAGGAATGGCTTGAGATTTCTGGGTTTGGTCCTCAATGAACTATAAAAACCTAGAACATTATTTCTCAAAATCTAACTTGGTTTTATACCTATGGTCATGATAAAGTAACAAGATAAGATATGACCTGATAGAATATTATCTCTTAATCCTCTTAATATGCATACCAACCATGTAAATATGCAAAATAAATGTTTCTAAGGACAAATGGAGCAGGACTTTGATGAATCAAGATGAGAAGCTCATATCTGGGTTTTGCATTTTGGAAAGACTTCTGTTCCACAGGCAGCGAAAAGAGCACTGGCTTCTCCAACAAATTGAATAGATGGTGATCTGAATTGAAGGGGAACAGTAACCCCAAGAGGAGGATGGTGGACCAATGTGGTCATCATTAGGAAATGTACACTAAAATGGCAATATGGTAACCCCACAGCCCAGTGGAATGGTTCCATTGGATAAGAACCCCAATGTTGGTAGGCATCCATACCAAGAGTAACTCCCTCCCACTACAGGAAGGAATGCAAATCCACTTTAGCTATTGTAGGACACACTCAGTAGATGTTTCTAATCTAGGTGAGCTTATATGTGATTGACACATATAAGGTCAGATTTGAACAACTTAAAGAAAATCTAGCCTCTGAATCTTATTTTTCACAATAACAAGAATGAAGCTCAGTGTTCTTAGAACAGTGTCATCCAGCAGGTTGGCAAGCTGGCTCAGTGGGTAAAGGCACTTGCCGCTAAGCTTTACCACCTGAGTTCAATTCTCAGCACTCATTTTGTATGAGAAGAAAATAGAATCTTACAAACTGACCTCCTTTGACTTTTACACATTGCATGGTAGCACTCACTCCCTACAAAATAGAAAAATGAATGTAATAAAAAGAAGAGTTATTCAACAAACAAGAATTAGTAGGTAAATCCTAGCTGGCAAAAGCAAGTCCTTTTTTGGAGAGGAAAAAAAGCAACCACAGAGAAACAACACTTTGTCAACAGAATAGCTAGTGTGTTCAACAGGCCGTGAGCTGCAAGCAGAACAAAGAAACCAATTCAATGCAACAAAGACAAAGACTAACACATTTGAAAGAAAAGAAAATTGGACTTAACTATGTTCACCCTGTCCTTTTCTTTAAGGCATCAAAATCTGTGCCTCAGTTGGGGCAAGTTGGCTTGAACTGACAGCTCAGGAGCAGCGTTTATGTCTAGAAGACCTGAGTGTTTTCTCTGAGTAGCACTAAGTGACCATAGGCTCTATACCGAAGGACTCATGCCTTCCCAGTGTGCCTGAAGCTCAGAATACAGTGATTGAAAAGAGAAGCTGATTAAGGACGGGAGAGGGCTTGTTCAGTCCAAAGCCTGAGATGCCTACTGGAGAAATGAAGGTTCCTTTCAGTTTCTTGGTGTCACATAAAATAAAATATGCATTTTCTGTAGATCCCATTACCTCTAGAGCTACCTTTTCCTTTCTTTGTTTCTTTGTCCTTCCTTCTTCTTCTTCTTCTTTTTTTTGAGGCAGCCCCCAATTTATTTTTCTGAAGAGGAAAACTGAACAAAAATATGTCCTAATTACCAGGAAAGAACACAAACACAAGCTTTTGCAGCCACACTTTAAAGGGACAAATTAGAATTCCTTTCTCTAGCAACCACTCTGTGGTGGACAAGCTAGGAATTGTTTCCCCCATGTAAGTCTAGATCACAGAAGCCTACCTGTGTTCCCAAGACCAAGCAACATAAACTTACAGGACTGCAGAGCTTGAATTTCCCATAGAGGAGAGTCCTTCACGTTCTTTTGCTAATGCCTTTTGTAAGCACCTCATCTTTGAAATAAAAAGAAGTGTGGAGAAACTCTGACTGTTGACCCCTGTCAGAAAGAAATCTTAGAACATACACCTCTGCACCTGCTTTGAGATGTATATTTAGTCACTCTAAAGGAGTCTTGAGAAGTTTGGTAGGATAAGCAAGTATGGGCCTAGCTCACATTTTCCAAAGTGCATGCTATATTTTGGGAAAAAGATAAGCATGCTACAAAGTGAGATAAGAATGTCTTATTATGAACGTACGAAGCAGGAGCAAACATTTGTCATCTGCCATCTGCCTTACCTGTGTTCTGTGGCATGCAATGATGTTGCCAGTGGGAATGAGGAGGTTGTGGTAATGACACAGATTCATAAAGAGACGAAGAAGGAAGGAAGTGGTAGACTGTAAGCCTGATCTCAATACACAAGCACAATTCATAAAACAGCATAGGAGGGAAGTGCCTCAGGGATGGGGCAGAGCACAAACAAGGGCTAAGCATCAAAAATGAAGCTGACACACACTGTGTGTCCACAGGAGAACAAAACAAGGCCGAGTGGCAAGAAATGAGCTTAGAAACAGACCTGGAGAGAGGCCTCAAATGCCAATCTTCAGATATATGGGCTTTATCTTAGGACAAGTAAAGCATTGAAAGCTTTGAAAGTAAAGTAAAGCTTTGGGCAAGAGACTGCAGTGATAGAGGGGGGGCTTTAGGTACCTGGAAACAATGTTCAGACGAATCCTTACGAGCAAGGGACACAAGAGTTTGGAAGTCTACTTTAGACATGAACTTGGCCTTAAGCAAAAGGTTTTTCAAAGTAGTAGTAATGATCAAAAAAATTAGGTAGTAGAGAGTCTGTACAAATCCTGCCCCCAGAAAACCCTAAACATTTTATTTTTGTTTCATTGTGTGTGTGTGTGTGTGTGTGTATGCAGTTTCTCAAGAGGGCCAGAAAAAAGAATTTCATTCCTTGGAGTTATAGGTAGTTGTGAGACACATAATGTGGCTTCTAGGACTAAACCCAACTTCTCTGCAAGAAGAACAAGTACTTTAATTGCTAAGTTCCCTCCCCAGCCCCATACATTCCTCAATTTCAATGTGACAAGATACAAAACACTGTATATTGTTTTTAGGTTGAGGAGGCACAGAAGGGCTTATGAGTTAAATAGGGACAAGACAAAAAGATGAGTCTGCGGAGGTTGCTTCTGTGAGGTGCAGTAGGGTAGTGGAGACTTCTGTAGGGAGTTTCTATAGATAAGGGAGTTTAGGCAAAGAGAAACACAGGATCATGAGTGGAGGCCTGTAGTGCTGTAGCGGAAGAACAGAGTCGGTGGCTTGGTCAGCATGTAAGTACTCAGAGAGATGGTGTACACAAGGGACAGAACGTTCACACATTCGCACTAAAGGCCGGCCACACAGCTCAATCTTTCGCTGAGAGTGGCTGAGCCAGTGTGTTCAGGGAACTCTGTTAAGGTGGTATAAGGAACATAGGAAAGGGTTCAGTAGCACTGTGGAGATCTACACAAGAATCTCAGCACATAGATGTCAGCACTGATGCTGAGGCACATGAACCCCGGGTGTATATTCTTAGTTTTCTCTGAGTCCACCTCACTTACTGACTGGATAGAACACTAAGGTATAACAAGGTCTTCTGTGTAATTTCCAAGCTAGCATCCACAGTATCAATAGACTTCATCTCCTACAAAGAAACTTGATCTCTGCAAATGGCCCACTCAGGATACTATGGTATAGACTAGACCTAGAGCCAATCCATAACTAGACTTGCATTAATGCATTTCATAATCCTGAGTGAGGCTGGAGGATTACAGGGGGAAACAAATAAACATCTTTTCTACATTCATAGTTTCTATAAGAGGTGCCTGCATGGCAGTCCTGATACCATAGGCAGAAGACAATTCAGTTGTACGAGAGTTAAAAGAGCAATCACGATATTCCCAGCCTTGTATTATAATGCAGTAAGAATGCTAGTATACAGAATCAGGAAGGCCAAAAATTGTCCTGATATAGCAGTGTGTTGTCTACATTTTGCAAGATTATTTCCTCATTTCCAACAATGAGTGGCCTCCCTAAAGCCTCCTATCACTATTATGTGCAATCATTTTCAGAAATATACACATTATATCAATCACATGTCATATCTACTAGTCTATGGATGGATGACTTCTTGTGTGAGGTTGGTTCACAATCATTGCCAGAATCCCTATCAGCTTTCAGTGAGGTGGCACGTAGGTATTTGCAGAGATATCTAATATGAGGTTCTACCAAACTTTTTTTTTTTTTAGTAATAGGTGTGTGTGTACTCATACACACACATGCATACATGTATAATTATATTGTAACTTAGTGCATTGATGCATATATGAGAGTTCACACATCTACTTGCAGACATCACAAACGCTGGTGATTCCTACAGTGATAGCCATAGGATACACGATGTGCTTAGGACTGATCTATTTATTATCCTATCTCACTCTGTTCAATTTAACTTTGGTCCATCCCATTCTCTTTCATTCTCACATTCTATTCTATTATAGTTATCAGCTCTTATTCACTAGGGTAATTTTAACACTGTAGAAAAATTAAATAGAAACTACAAAGAGCTCTCCTGTATTCTTTCTTCCTAGCTGCTATCACATTTAACATATTTTCTCTGTCACTAGAAACGCCTCACATTAGCATGGCTTCCTTGTCATAATTAATGAAGCATTGTTAATATCCTCTCCTTGACTAGAGAGAGCTTAAGGTTGTTATTAGAGCTCACTTGTGTTCTGCTCTCAGTGGATCCAGCACTATTCAGAAAATTCTCACTCTTCCGAAAGCCCTCAGAGTTTCACTTGTGCATCCTTCTTTCCTAGTGAGTTACTTACCTCTTACATTGCTGTGACAAAGACAACTTAAGGAAGAAAGAAAGGACTATGATTTGAAACACAGTCCATCATGGTAGGGAAAGCCTAGTGGTGGGAACAGGTGGCAGCTGGTCACATTGTGTCTGTAGCCAAGAGGCAGAGAGAGATGAATAGAGGTGCTCAGTTAATTTTCTCTTTATTATTCAGTCTGGGCCCATAGGCCTATGATATTGTACTACCCAAGGTGAGGGTAAGACTCCCCTGCTTAGTCAAACCTTCCTGGAAACCTCATAAACACACTTAGAGGTTTGTTCCTGCGGTGATTCTAAATCGGGTCCAGTTGATGATGCAGACTGACTATCATACATACACACTCGTAACCTTCCCTTCTGGCAATCTCATTGCTTAGTGACAAGAGGTAAATGAACTCACGGAGCTCCACGAGCCATCTGACAGCTAGTAAGCCGTCATCATCACCACCTGCAAAGCTGTAATCACATTCCTCATTACTCCATACACCCTTCACCTTTGTCTTGAGCATGCTAAGCTATTTTTTTTTTTAGAAAGCTGAAGGACTGCAGCTCTCATGGGCTTATTTATCCATGGAAGCTTTTCAGAATAGCCAAGTCAGAAACCTTGAAAGGTCCATGATTCTGTAAGCGTGGAGAGGTAGGAGAATGTAAAGAGACAAGGAGACCGCTAGGCTCGAGTTGACGAGAATCAAAATGGCAATTGGCAGACAGGGGTCCATATGATTAAAGCTGAGCTCAGGGAGCAAAGAATGAAAACTGTTCCACTGGTCCCATTTAGAGGTCGTAGGTAACCTCTTCAAATGACGGAAAAAAAAATCTCCGCTTCCTCTTTCAGTGGCTATGAAAGCAGGACCTCAATTGCATGTCAGAGTATAAAGTTCTTGTCTGTTCTGTGCCTGTTGAAATTGAGGTAGCTTTGTCCCATCCTCAGGAACATTTTGAAGACACAGTCAAACAATTTTCTGTGTTCTTTGGTTCAGAGGAAGAACTTCAAATTGGGAAGTTGACCTGTTGTTGAATATGGTACACACGGCCACATGTGACTGTTTTAAATTTAAATTAAGCTCAGAGAATTGAAACTTTATGTCTTAAAATCTTTATTATTATTTATTTTTATTTTATATTTATTTTTATGTGTATTAGTGTTTTGCCTGCATGTATGTCTGCATGAAACATACATGCAGGCAAAACTGGATTGGATCCCCTGGAACAGGAGTTACAGACAGTTTTGAGTTATCTAATTTAAATAAAAAACAAATATAGACCATAAAAAAAATCTCATGAAAGAAGAAGGCTTAAGAGATATGCCAGTAAAGTGGTAATGAGATGTATCCAGAGGTGGAGCAGAGCGAACCAGTGTTCTGTGTCAAGTACCTCTCAGCTCTACCCTAACTCCTTTATCTGTTTTGGGAGTAGGTCCTGTGTCAGTATAACCTTACACTGTATTGAGTTTTCTTAAAAATGTTAACAGCAAAGATTAGAGATAATGTCCCTACTTTTCAAAGCCAAACATTCAGAATTCTTTATCATCTCCTAAAACACTTTGAAATACAAATTTTGTGACCCATTAGTATGTAAGAAAATATATCTTTGATGTCTACACCAGCATATTTAAAGGTTGAAGTTTTTGGAAAGAACCCAGGCAGATAATAAAAGTAAAGTATGCCTAATCAAGTTGGAAAAATAACTTAATTCTAGCTTTTAAAATACACCATGGACAGTGTGAATAAAATGATGCAATTTAAAATATTACCCATAATCCTAATGCCAAATCTTCAGTTCCATTATATTGTACTATTTATTGACCTATGGATTTGTCTGTCCTATCTATCTATCTATCTATCTATCTATCTATCTATCTATGGATTTGTCTGCATCTATCTA